>JADWPR010000002.1:0-352897 GCA_016109585.1 Phialophora expanda
TAGAACTTAAAGATATAAAAGTATTACTATTTATATAAGATACTACCTCTATTAATATTATAGTAATTAGTACTATAGGTTTTTACTAATATATTAAGAAATTAAAGGGGGTTATATATAGTACTAGTCTTTATAAGATTAACTAAATTATTAAGGCCTAATAAGAGCCCCTAATAAAGGAAACTAATAAATAATTAGTAAAATATTTACTTTTAAAGGAGTATATTAAATTTAAGGATATATTTTTAAAGGTAGAATTTAATACTCTTCCTTTATTATATTCTTATAATTATAAGATCTAGTTAAAGGGAGAGAGTTCGCTAGGGTATAGCCCCCTTTATTAAAAGAGTATATAAGAGCTCCTCCTTATTAAAAAGTATCTTAAAGAGAACCTTCTAAAAGGCTTTATTAAGCTTAGTTAGATATTATATATCTTACTAGTACTATTTACACTAAAGCTAAATAGAGGCCTATATTTTTATATTAATTACTAAAAGTTAAATATAATAACTAAAAAAGACTAGTATTTTATACCTTTAATTAATAAGACCCTAGTACGCCTATAGAAAGCCTATATCTTTACTAAGTTTAATATTTAGTAAGTATTTTACTATATTAGGATATACCTAGACTCTAAAGAACTAATAACCTTTTAGACCTAGTATAGCGCTTATAAGTATAAGGTATTACCCTTTAGGCTAATAAATAGTCTTACTATATACTAGTATTATATAAATAATATCTTATTTAACTTCCTAGATAATTTTATTATAGTTTATCTTAATAATATCTTAATCTATTCTAAGAACGAGCTAGAGTATATAGAATAGGTAAAGAAGGTCCTAGAACGCCTATAAAAGGCGGGTCTATAGGTAAATATCTAGAAGAGCGAATTTAGTATTAAGGAGACCTAGTATCTAGGTTTTATTATCTCTACTAAAGGTATAAAGGTAGACCTAGTAAAGATTTAAGTAGTAAAGGATTAGTAGATCCTAACTATAATTAAGGGAGTATAGTTATTCCTAGGATTTTATAACTATTATTATATATTTATCTACTAATATAGCTAAATTATAAAGCCCTTAATATAACTAACCTAGAAAGACCACCCCTTCCTATTTAATAAAAACTATTAAAAGGTATTTAAGGAACTAAAGCTATACTTATTAATAGCTCTAGTCTTAAAATACTTCTACTTAGAACGACTAATAATATTAGAGATAGATACCTTAAATAGAGTAGTAGTAGTAGTCCTATTATAATAGGACCTAGGGGATAATTAGTAGTATCTAGTAGCTTACTACTTAAAGACTATAGCCCCTATAAAGTATAACTATAATATTTATAATAAAGAAATACTTACTATTATAAATACACTAAAGTATTAGTAGCTAGAACTTTAAAGTATAGAAGACCATTTTAAAGTCTTTACTAACTATAAGATACTAGAATACTTTATAACTAAGAGGGAACTAACTATATACTAAGCCTATTAGTTAATAACTCTCTTATAGTATTACTTCTAGATTATATACTACTTAGGCTACTAAAATAAGAAAGTAGATACTCTAACCTAGCGGAAGTAGGAATAAGAAGGCTAGAAGGAAGCTATATAAAATAAGAGGATATAAGTTATACTAGGTCCTAAGGTACTAGACTTATATCTTTATTAGGATTCTTAGCTAGCCCTAGTAAAAGCTAAGTCTCTAATTTTAATAGAATAGGTCCTATAGGCGAATAAAGAAGATAAGACTATTAAGGAGGGCTAATAGAAAGCTAGAGAGTAGTAATCCCCTTAAGAACTCTCTTAAGACCTCCTACTATACTAGGGGTAATTAGTAGTACCTAATTAAGACTACCTATAAGCTAAGTTAATAGGAGAAGCTTATAACTAAATATTAATAGCTTACCTAGGTTAAAATAAGACTACTAAACTACTATTAGCCCGCTACTACTAGCTAAACCTCCTAAGAGATATAGTATAGTTTATTTAGAACTATTATACCTATTAATATACTATAACCCCCTAAGATTCGCCCCTTAGGACTTTAAAGCTATTACTAGTCCTAGACTAGCCTTAGTAGTATATCGCTATAGACTTTAAGTCCTTTCCTATAAACTAGAATAGTTATAATATAGTTTATATAGTAATTAACTATTTAGGGAAGCGCTCCTATTTAATCCCCTATTATAAGATAGTTACTATAAAAGGAATAGTATAACTTTTTATTTCCTATATCTATTATAACTATAGGCCCCTAGATACTATTATCTCTAACTAAGGCCTATAGTTTATATTAGAATTCTAGATAGAGTTCTATTAAATCCTAGGAATTAAGCTAAAGCTATTAACTACCTTCCACTTATAGACTAATAGGTAAACTGAAATTATAAACTAATACCTTAACTAATACCTTTAACCCTTTATAAATTACTATTAGGATAACTAGATAGAACTTCTACCTATAATAGATTACACTTAAGCTATACTACCTTATAACTCTACTAGCGCGAGCCCCTTCTTTATTAAAAATAGATATAAACTAAGAACCTCCTTTAACTAGAAGGCCCTAGAGGAGCTAGCTAGTATTTAAGAGCGACTTAGTTAAGAGGAAGCCTAGTAGTGTACCTACTATATATATAATATATAGGTAATAACCTATAATATAATAAAGCTTACTTAAGAAAAATAGAGATTATAAGCTAATAAATATCGCTAAGAAGTTAACTTCGTAGTAAGCGACCTAGTATAGGTATTAATAAAGAACTAGAAGACTAACTAGCTAAGCTAGAAACTAGACTATTAGATAGTAGGCCTATTTTATATTCTAGAATAGGTTAGGTACTTATTTAAGCTAGAGTTACCCTCTTTAATAAAGATACACTTAATCTTCTCCCCTAACTAACTAAGAAAAGTAGTAGATAACCCTCTCCTAAGATAGGTTAATAATCCTCTACCGCTAATTAAGGTAAATAGCGAGAACAAATAGGAGGTCGAAGAGGTCTTAGTAGTATAGAAGCGTCACGGTAAGCTATAGTATTAAGTATAATAGTTAGGTTAGGATAAGGACCTAGAGTAGTACCTAGCCTCTAACTTTAAGAACGTACTATATAAGATCTAGGATTACTATGATAGGTACCTCTAATAGCTAGGCCCCCTAAAGCGACTATAGGAATAGATCCACTATTAGGAAAATAACGAGGATATAACGGACTATACGGATAATAATAAAGCTTGAGGGTAGGCTTTTTTAGAGGGGGGGGGTAGTGTTATAGAATAGGTCAGATTCGACGAGGCTACGCGATAAGGCTAGTATACTGGGTAACCTACTAATTTAGGGTTAATGCGGCTATACGCTAAGCCTTCCCTAGATTAGATAGTTATCCCTATGCAAAATACATAGCTAAAGCTAATTAGCTACACGTGACTAAAAGTCTTAGTAACCAGCGCGTATACTACCAACCTTAGCGGGAGGCTGTCTATATCTAGGACAGGACGTGGTCGACCTTTTCCATAGCTTTCCTTCTCTCTTTAGTTTAGTCTCTTCGTATTGAGCAATCCATACCTTTGAGCAGCGTTCGCCCTGTATCCTTATTCATCGGTGTGCCATGCCGTTATAAGTACAAGGCTAACATATGTCCGTACAAATTACACAGCTATACGCAGACAGAGATCGATCCTAACAGCAACCCAGTCTGGTATTTCGATGATCCATTCTGCCAGAAATGAGAGATTCTTTTCACAGTGAAAGAGGGGAACTGACACTCTGTCCTTCTCCTCCGCCGAGGGCCGTGAAAAGTATACTAAGGGAACACCAGCGCAAGTGTTTTGCCACGAGATTGTATTGTGTATGTAGATTACGATGGTATTACTTTACTCGGAGGAAAATCATCCGTTAGTTGCGAGACTGGCACCCATTGCCTCTTCGTACACAGCCATCGGATTATTGTCCCAGAAAAGATCCAAGCCCGGATCCGGAAAGGCGAGGTTTGACGATAGCAGCCACTCGTTGGACAAATCCACGGAGTTGTGCTCTGGTGACACCCATGGCAGTTTCCAAGAGGTATCTTCCGTCATGAGCTGTTGTATTTCGTAGTCTCCAGGAGACGGCGCATCTCGGGATGTCCCTGGGAGGGGTATGAGACGAGATGCCCCCTGAGCGACTTCTTGTGGGAATCTCTGAAACGCGGCTGTGAAGTAGGAGATGATGAAACGAGCCGCAAAATATTTCTTTTTAAGTTCCCGCAAAACCAGCATGGCGAGATCTACTTTTTGCGTGGCAAGATGGCGCCTCAGCCCTGTTGTCCACAGCCGATCGAGGAAAAGAATCGAGACTATGATGATGAGCGCCGGAGGGCTATAGTTTGTTGTCAGAAATGCGGGCTTGTGCATCTGGTTTAGGGTTGAGGGGAGGGGAGGCACTTACGCTTCTGGGGGAAGATATACAACGAGATCATTCTCAGCTAGGTACTTCAGGATATCTGTTGCTGCTGAAGCCGATGAGAGGCATTTGTTCCATGCCACCACATCGGAGTCGACGGGATTGGAAGAGTCCTGGTCTGCTTCCTTCTTGAACACGAATGGTTTGAAGAGGGTGATCACCACGACACTATAATTTTCCCTTAAGTAAGCTTCATTGACAGGGCTCGGATTAAGGTAAGACTCACTGGTACACTATCTGGACGAATAGCTGAGCCACCGTCTCCGCCTTTGATAGTCCGGTCAAGCCGAAATGTATTCCGTCAACGCGGTAGTCTGGATCCAGGCGCGAATACCAAGCCTGCAAAGTCGAGTTCAGAGGTTGAATCCCGATGAGGGAGGTTGCTGATGCCACTGGACGGTATTGAGATGCCAGAACGTCGCCTGTGATTCTGGAAAGCTGAACCAATCGCACAAAAATGGGTGCCATCCGATTACACTTCTGTATCGTCGTTGCCGCGCTAACGCTGACATCCGATAATGGTGACTGGGAAATCAAGTCGTCTGGCACCACTTCCGCCACATCGCAGTCTTCGGCATTGATCCTTGCAGGGCGACCCATACCAAGAGCGACGTAGCGATCACGGAAGAAACAGCACCACCAGAGCCGGCGCCAGAGTCGTCGATGGGACACGGAGACGTTACTTCTTCCTGGGTCGCGATGGAAGCCAAGCGACTGACTCAGGCTGATGGCGATTCCAATCCAATGCCAACTGTCGGCTCTGTCGTGTGTATTCCCATACCAGTAGCCCATCAGTAGAAGCGCTTGGATCAGGCAGGTCTGTTCTGCTTCGTATTCAAAATCATAAAGCATCTAGAGTGCCCCAATGTTGGAATCAGGCGGTACGGACGGGATGACTGAGCTCGCTCACCTTTGCACGTAGGTAGAACCGCTTTTTCAAGGAGATGATAGACGGGGTACCCGACCGCCGTAGACCCTCTGGGGACAGATACTAAACACCAAGTTAGGGACGGCTATCATGGACTCACGAATGACTCCATCTTACACTGCTTGCTACAAGAAACATGCTCTGAAGAAGGAGTGCGCTCATTCCGGATGGTCCCTCGAGCTCGTACTGGCGAAAAAACTCGTGTGGGTCGATCACTGGCAGTATTGGATGGGCATATTCAAAATAGAGCGTGATCAATTCGCTCCGAAGCTCATCGGTCTCAACGTTGAAAGCACCGTTGGCCTGGAGAAAGGCGTGATCTTCAGGTGACAGACGGGCTTTGTTGGCAGGGGGAACTATGTAGTGGGCGATAGTAGCGATGCTGTGGTCCCTGATGGCGTTGAATATGAAACGAAATCCTTGCGCCTCGCCTAGAGGGCTCAATTCGTAAGCTCCTATTTTTTGGTGGGAAGCGAGTTTGGGGACATCGGTTCTCACCCACGTAGATGTGCGTTTCGCCTCCGCGAGTGCTGGCCGAATGCGCGACAATGTTGCTGTAACCTTCGACATTGGCCTCGAAGTCTTCAACCTCCGTACTTGGATGATCGGACGTGCGGTCGATCTGTGGATTCTGGGAAGGGCCAGATGCAGAGTTGATGTCACAGATATTGCTCAACGGTCCAGGCGCAGCCGCAGTTGACTGTGGTGGCGGCTGGGTAGGGCCAGTGCGGTCGAGACTCCCGCCAGCAATCCGTCGAAGACGCCGGGGCCCTTTGTGCTTGCCCCTAGCTGATACGTGTAGGACGCATTCTACCTGATCTTGCTGGCAATTGCCACATGGCCGGCCGCTGGAGACCACGTTGCACCGAACTTTTCGCGCATGGCACGAGCTGCAAGCGACTGGTGCCCTCTTTCTCTGAGTGGTGGAAGACGGGTTGAAAGACAGCACGCCAGACATCGTCTCCGGTGTAGCCATGGAACTCCTGCCGGTCCAAAGCAGGGAGCAGGAAGCCCGAGGCAAGATAACGACAGAATCTGGGGTCGAGAATGCGGGTTTGAAGCCGAGTGTGGAGGTCGAAAGACGTTGTATCCCGAGGCTGCGGGGGGTAGTGCAAAGCGAGTCTGCCAGGGGATTCGGTTCTCGGCTTCATTTTCTGACCCACTTATTAAAATCCGCTTTGATGAAAGGTGCTCACTTTCCGCAGGTACAACAATCCTACCGAGCCACTTGGGCCTAAGCAGGAGACTAGTGGGTCCTGGCTATCCCCGTTTTCCAATAGATTGCAGTCTTGTAGGTGGCGAGGGTAGCTAGCCCGTCACAGAGTTCAAGAGCTAGCCTTGGATAAGCGAATCTCCCCGCTTGGACATTGGAAGTCGAAGCTCCTCGGTTATACAGCCTTAGGCTAGATTCAGCCTCGCCACCATTTACGAACATGCCTCACATTTGCCGCTGCTTCCGGATTGTAGCTGCCATACCAAATAGGCTGGGTCTCTGACAACAGCCTTCGACTACTGTGGCGACTGACCCGATGAGCGTGAGGCCTTTGCCGTTGTGGGTGGGATTGCTAGCCAGCTACAGAGCACCGGTTGCAATGTATTCTATGCTATGCAACAGTGTGCCAAGTGATCTGAAGGACTTCCTTCCATCTTCATCCAGCATGCCCGTCTCTGACAATCGAGTAGGCAAGAGTTCACGTTCCGGGTGTGGTGTTTTCACCTGTTCCTCTGGGTGCAATCACTGACACGCTCACGCTGTTCTTCGGAGCAGCATGTCTAAGAGCTCCAACTGGCACCTCCTGATAGTTCCGTTAAAGTGCTGTCGCGGGGTCGCGGAACAGAAACAATCGCCTGCCTGTGACGGGTCGGTAATGTCCTTGATATCTCTCTCGTCAATCACGACTTCTGTGATTCTTGTTGTTCAGAAGATGCTGCTGAGGATCACTTGCTAACGGTCAGGAGGATGATGGGCAAGGGTGGATGACGTTGATGGGAGCGAAGGCCATATTGATGCCACAGGGTCCCAGAGCCTTTTCAGCAGGTTCGCTCTCTCTACTTATCTATCTGCTAGTCTCATTTATCTATGTCTATTCCACCAAGTGGGTGGCCTCCTGAGGGTGTATCCGACTCCCCGCGAGCCCTTCAATCACAATCTTGCTTTCCGCCTGCTTCCTGTTGACTCTTATGACGGCCGCGCTAAATATCAGCACGAGTATTATCATCACCACCTGCGAAGCAATACAAGCAACGATACTGGGCATGTATCCCAGCGCATCTTGAGCTCGGAAAATCAAGCTACCCGCAATACCGCTGGCACCTCCCATACCCACAAACAACGCGCCAGCAAAGGCTCGTTTCCAGTGACCTCGAATATTGTTCGCCTGATATGTTATATTGCAAGGGATGCCGGCTTTGCCCCCTATGGACCGACAGAAATGCTCCGCTATGTCAACAGTGAGTATACTCGAGAGTACTTGGAATAGAGGGTCTTACAAGTATTGCACGCCACTGTTCTTCACAAATCCCATCAGCGGGAGACCAACGCAACCGATAAGACCGTTCACCAGCAAGATAGGCGCCCTGGTTCTTTACCTGTCATCTGGCCAGCTAGCGAAACCCATCCACAGGCCGGCAGCAAAGTACGAAGGTGCCATGAGACATTGCATATCCCTCTGCCGTGCCGAAGTCCGGCTCGAATCCCCACGGGGTCAGGATATGTAAGTTTATTAGATCGGGCATGCGTTATCTAGCTTCTCCACAGACTCTCCACGTTTTCCGCTCGTGCCCCGGAGACTAGGCTGATACAAGCGTCCGCGTCGATGCTTTCAGCTTAGACTGTACAATAAAATCTTCCGCGGCTGCATCGACCGTGAACATCGCCTCGGAATATGCCTGATCAGGGTTCGCTGCTTGAGCTGTGGAAGCCTGGCCCCTTGTAGAACCCCAAATAGAAGATATATAGACGGTAAGTACACCGTATGTGCCTCAACACTTCCAACCACCCAAAGTTCTCCCCGCTCTTTATGTGGTCGCCCTGCAGCTTTGTACGAATAAGTGATCAAACCTGGACCCTAGATCTCTTCATCCCACAGGCCACTTCTAGACGATGAAGGAAAGCTATACCTGGTATAACCTTGCGGTACGGCAATCGTTCTTCTACAGTTGGACACAGTACAGCGGTGTCTAATGAGCCACAGGTTATCGGATTTGCTGCCACCGGCTCGTTGTTTTCTGGCTTTGACCTTGCAGTCGTAGGCCCAACTCTGGGCCAGCCAACATTTTACACATCCTTGAATTTGGTGCAAGATCCGACTGCAGAGGGATACGGCCATACGAGTACCATCCTCGGCGCTGCAAATGGAGTCTTCTATGCTGCAGGATTCTTTGGAACCTTTCTCTCAGGTTGGTGTGGAGATGCCTTTGGCCGTGTCAATGGCTTCAGGATTGCCGCCGTAATTGGAATCATCGGCGCAATTTTGCAGACCGCCTCGGTGAACCAGGCGATGGTATGAGTTGATCTCTTGATCCTCGTCTCAAAGTCTGACCGAGTCACAGTATCTAGTCTCCCGTGTGATTACTGGCCTCGCTGCTGGCCATACCATGGCGGCGATGCCTGCCTATTACTCTGAAGTCGCTCCTCCACACTCCCGCGGTATGATGGCGGGAGCACATGGCACTTTCATCAACTTGGGCTATACAATGTCTGGCTGGATTGGGTAAGTCTTTGATGCTGAACCAAGTTGGCGAAGCGTACTGACAAACCTCAGATTAGGATGCTACTTCGCTTCCTCAACCAGCTTTGGCTGGAGGTTTCCTAATGCGGTCCTCATTCTCCTGGGCTTACTCGTTATCGCCGGCTGTTTCTTCAGTATGTGTACCCCAGCAACGGAGCATTGATTCTCCTAAAAGAGATAGACCTTTTGGCTCACGCTTGGAACAGTCCCGGAGAGCCCTCGCTGGCTTGTCAGTAAAGGTCGCTCTGAAGAGGCCATGTCAATCCTGCGCAAGCTGCATCATGACCCCAGTGACGCGGAAGATCATTTCGCACACCGTGAACTTATCCTGATCCAAAGGCAGATTGAGTCCGATAATGTTGCGATGGAGCGGCTGGGCAAGTGGCAGCTCTTTACAGTGCCCAGCTATCGACGTCGGCTCATCCTCTCGTTCTTCCTGCTTCTCGGTGGTCAAAATGTTGGTATCTTGGTTGTGAACAATTACAACGTTTTGCTGTACAAGTCTTTGGGACTGGACAGTGTCGCCTCACTTGCTGTCACAGCAGCATGGAGCACAACAGCGCTCATTTTCAACTTTGTCGGGGCTCTTATCACGGACAAGCTTGGTAGGAGGCGGGCTCTTGGTATGTCCCAATCCCTCTTGCAACACGATAGATCTTCACTGACCCGCTCGCGCTCCGAAGTTGGAGGATTTGCGGGCAACGTGGCGTGCTTCGCTGTCGCCACTGGACTTATCGCCAAATACAGCGAAGTCCTCACCAAAGACTATGCGACCGCTGCGACCGTCTTCATGTTCCTCTATGTCGTCTTGTAAGCTCTGCCGGTTATGGCATTACCAAACGCTTGACAATGAACTGACTGACTGTAGCTACGGTTGTTTCATCGATGTCAACCAATATACCGTCGCAGCAGAGATATTCCCTTCTCATCTACGCAGTCAAGCTTCGGGAATATCAATGAGCGCGCTCTTCCTCGCTGACGTTCTCTGGCTTCAGTTGCAGCCCACAGCGTCCAGAACAATAGGCTGGAAGTACTATCTGGTCTTCATCTGCCTTGGCGTGGTACACACCATCCATTTGTATTTTGCTTTACCGGAGGTGAGTTCTCTCAAACGCTGGGCGACTTAATAGAGCCACCAGTCAGACTGACACAGGAGTTATGTTAGACTTCCGGGCTGGCTCTTGAAGAGATCGATGCCATATTCGGCTTGGAAGTTGTGAACCACTTGACAGATGAGGGATTGGAGACTGAGCAACCTAGAGACACCGAGAAGGGAGCTATTGTTGTGGAGATTTGAAAAGAAGGAGAGTGTGAAGTGGTAATGCATGATGTATCGCGCGCCAGAGCTCGAGGGTGGGACTATAGTACCTCCTACAGCGTCAAGCAAGATTGATTGACAAGACTGGCGCAACAGATTCAATCAGCCACAAGAAACAAGCCTCAAAGTGCAAGAACTTCTTCACTCACTGACCAGCTTCGAACTTTCAATCTGAACTTAGGCTTGGTGTAGTGATCGCTGAAAAATACTCCTTTCCTCCCTGATGCTGTCCTAAGTACTCGAACACCGAAGAAAATCGGTGGATATTGGGCTGCCTCACTACGCATGGACCCGTCAATGCAGATGGCAGGTACCAATTCAATCGCTGTCTCTATCCGGGATAGCAAAGGGTCGTCTCCCTCGAAGCGTGAACAAGAGCCTGCGTCATCTGTCGCAGGCTCTTGTTGACAAGCTATCATTTACAGAGAGGTGTATTTGGCGGAGAATACTTTGTACAGCCAACTCGCTTGTCCGGCCAACTCGCCTGTAATCTGCATTATATTACTGTATAATTGTATCATTCCTCTAACGCAACCCGGCTTTGCTCGTACATCTCTTCGATCTTCGCCTTGCGAGATCCATCTCTTACCTTCAAGTCGAATTTGAAAGGCAAAGGCCCACCAATAACATTGCTAGTGAATGCCTTCGAATCTGGCCATTGGGGCTGTCCATCCTGTCCAATGTTAGGCTTCATGGTGAAAGCCCACAACAGAGAGCCACATGCGACCAAAAGCTCTGCCTCGGTGATCTCAATGCCGGGGCACATGCGACGCCCACGTCCAAAACCGTGATGGCCCACCAATCGAGGATAGACGCTCAGAGGTTCCTTGTAGGTGGGATACTCCGGCTCAATCCACCGGCCCGGGTTGTAGGTGTCGGCATCAGGATATTTGGTAGGATCTCGGGCCATAGCCAAGTCGATGGCATGAACGACAGCCCCTTTCGGGATGAAGAATCCCTCGTACGTATCGTCTTCCTGAACAAGGCGCGGCACACCGAGCGGAACTGGTGGACGCCAGCGGATGCACTCTTTGATGCATGCTCGAAGCAGCGGAAGGCTCGGAGAGTCGCTGAGCTCGACGATCCGGTCTGGTCCGACCACTGCATCAATCTCCGCTCGGCACTTCTCTTGCCATTCCGGATGAAGAACCATGGCGAGGAAGAAACAGTACAGTGGACCTCCGATCGTGAAGATGGCCACAGTGCAGAGCATGCCCACTGCATAGGCTGCCTCGTGATCGTCGAAACCGAAGGACCGTCCATCACCTTTCGCTGCGGCATCCCTTTTCTCAAAGTATGAGCGAGCGTATGAGATGCCGGCCGTTCCATTTGCCATCTCTTCTCGGACTTGCCTCATAAGCCCAGTCCAGAGTCGCTCCTCGCGCTCTCTTCGCTGTCTTGGAGCTATCTTCGCCGTGTTGATCCATTCCGGAAGCGCACCGAGGAAGGGAAATATGTTTGTGATGGGTCCACTCGCGGACGGCGAGATCTGAGGAATGAACTCTGCGGCGTTCTTGCAATGAGCTGCTGCGGACTTGGGCGAGCCATAGCTGAGTCTGGCAGAGATTCGACCGCAATATCTGTCAGTCTGTGCGAAATGGTCGAGAGGGTCCTTGAGCAGCTGGAAGAGGAAGCGCTTCGCTTCAAGGTTGATGATGCCGTAGTATTCGTTGTTGTAGGACGTGGTCAATACAGTGTGAGCAAACTTTCGTTGCATTCGCCAATGGTCTAGACCTGTCAGCGAGGTCATACATCGAGGTTCGACGGCACTCACCTCCATACTCAAGCAATGGGAGATATTGGCCCTGAGAATCACTGCCGGGAACTGCTGCTACCTCCGGACGAGAGGAGTAGATTGCAGCTCTCTTGCAGTAAAGCTCTTGCGCGACGTCGTTGTCACCCAACCAGATGTGCATTTCACCACATGCTTGTAGCCGGAAAAGGCCATTGAACTGGTCGGACCAATTCTTCATCGAGTTCCATGGTGCAATGGCATCAATGTCAACACGTCCAATGTATGGAATAGTGCTGCCGGGGCCCGGAACCAACTGAAGACCTTTCGGCGGCTGGTCCTTGACAAGAAAGAAATACAGGACGCGGTATATTGCTGGTGTCAAGAGAGCCACGCACAGTAATGTCCACTTGTATGCTAAGAGAACGTTTGCTCTATCAGAGCTGGCAGGAACGCCATCGGAAGTCAAGTTGGAAGGAAAGTGTGAGTGGATAAATGAATGTATAGCTGAAGGATAATGAACGGTAGCCATGGAGGAGAGCTCTAGTAACGATAGTTTGAAAGCAATCCAAGCAAGACACAGTAGATGTTGGAAGACTGAAGGAGGCAGCAAATTCCTGTCGACAAACAAACGCACCTTTAAAGCATGACCCTTGGGGAGCCCGGGAGGATCATCACCCTCCAGCAATCTCAAATGGATGACATCTCCTGATGCCTTCGTACAAATTCAGCCTCCAAGGCCCGACTCTTCGGGCCTTGCATCCATGGCTGCGGCTGGAAACTGGTACGGAGGCTGAATGACAATCCATAAATAGGATCCAGGCCCTCGCACCAAGCCCTTTGTGGTAGCTGGCTAGAAGCGGCAAGTCGAGCGAGAACTGTTGGTTTGCGCCCTGATTGGTCGGATCACCAGTGATTCTTCGCCTTCCGCGAAAATCAGTAAACAAAGTCGCACGAACATCTCTCCGTCCCCAATCTGACCGTCGGCGACCGCCTCCATGTCTTTCATCTTAGATTAGCCCTCCATGCCATTTGTCGCTTGAAAGGAGTAGACTTGCCTCATACACTAGTCCGCACGCTATCATCCGCCCTTTTGACCAGCAACTCCTACCAGTGTCCACTTCGGAATCATCGCCGCGGAATCCTGTATTGTTTTTGTTGCTAGGCGCTTCTGTCCCGCGATTTTGAGGCCACTTGCTTGGCAGACTGACTGCGAACTCTTCCTCAGATATTGTGTCTTCCTGGCTCCTTAGTTCCGGCTTTCTTAACCTCCCAGGTATCTTTGCTTTGAAGCGAGTCCAGAGTTGCGCCGTTTCCAAATTCGACTTCACGTGAGAACAAGCATGGCGCAGGCATGCTGTAAGCCAAAAGGAAACATCAGGCGTGCTTGATTTTGGCCCTGATACCTACGAGTACAGCTCCCACCCACGTGATGCACCATACAAGACTACCCTAAGCATTTGCTGTGAGAAGAGTCATTTGGCGAAAGTCCTCCCGATGACCTCCACGGCGAACGCAAGGCAGGCAACCAGTCAAGTCAAGGAGCGAAATGGCCGAGCTCAGACTTCGTTCGTTACATTGTCTTCGAACGTAGCTGGGACAAGAGCCCTCCCAATGCTGGTAACAATGATCGAAGTGAAGGCCCATGATTTCAGAGTTTCTCAAACCCACGGGTTGCAGCGCCGGAAACATTTGAGGAGCAGGCAAAAGATCTTTGAGAATGACTCCAATTCACGATCGTGGGGTTTCAAGCTGCTTCCCCACTTTCCAGATCCGCGTGGATCTCACGTTCCCAAGGGTCTTGCAGCCGTCCTTTCGCAATCTTGTGACGGCGAGATAGTTCTTACAGGGCCATTATCCAGAATCTAGACGTCTAGACGCTCGCCGTGATGGCTAACACCGACCTCCCGAAGACAATGTGGGCGCAGGTGCTGGAGCAATACGAGTCGCCATATCGACTTCAGGAGCTCCCAATGCCCACCATCGACGACCCGAACGATATCCTCATCAAGGTGGATGCCGCATCCTATTGCCACACAGACGCGGTGCTCGCTTCCGGGAAGATGCATCCACCACCCCTGCCACATATCGGTTGCCACGAGTTCGCCGGTACCGTCGTTTCCATATCGGATCGATCTCATGGTCTGAAGGTAGGCGATCGAGTGGCCGTTCCAGGTCGCGGGTATCACGTCTGTGGCAAGTGTCTCGAGTGCCAGAACCCATCAGGCCCAGTGCCGGACAATCCTGGTTACTCGGTCTATTGTCCTAACACCGAAGGCGGGCTCGGAGTTGGCAGCAAAGCGGGAGGATTCCGGGAGTACGCTGTCGTTGATTCGAGACAGGTTGCCATCATTCCAGATAGTATGAAGGCAGTTGATGCTGCTCCGTTGATGTGCGCCGGTCTTACCATCTACGCCGCCCTGAGAAAATGCGAACTTAGACCCGGGCAGCGCGTCGGAATCATGGGATGTGGTGGAGGACTGGGTCATCTGGGATTGCAATTCGCGACGAAAATGGGACTGAGGACCACCGGCGTTGACCTGACGCCTGAGGCGCTCAAGCTTGCCAGGAGCTTGCAGACTGGTGCTACGATCGTCGACGCTTCGTCTCAAAACGCGGAGGATGTGAAGCGGGAAATCGGAAAGGAGGACGGAGGAGAAAATCCGGCTGAGATGGGCTTGGATGCTGTTATCATACTTCCAGACAGCCAGAAAGCCTGGGATTACGGGATGGGGCTATTGAAGAACGGCGGGCTCCTCGTCTTGGTCTCCTTCCCGCCCGAGGGTTTCCATGTTTCGGCCGACGACCTCGTCTTCCGCCGCATTCGCGTTATCGGAAGCTTGATCGGGTCAAACAAGGCGATGGAAGAGATGTTCGAATTTGTTGTCAGACATGATGTGAAGGCAAAGATCAGGACCTATCCCCTTTCCAGGCTCAATGAATTGGTGGAGGACTATCATGCTGGGGCTGGCGGGAAGCTGGTGATCGACATGTCTCTTTGAAGCAGGAAAGGTTCCTGTTGTGCTGCAGTCAGGATAGCAACCTGTTGCGGAATATCAATGAGTTTTGCGGTCATATGGACCCGATGCGCCATGATACGGAGTGGTCGAGCACTCTCTGCTATGATCCTCAGGCCGAGAGGCACGGTGAACAGGAAGAACTATAGGTTCCAAGGCGGACTCGTAACGATCCCTTCGCGGATGATGTAACGCTCATTCCGAGGAAACAAAGTTACTGTGATGC
Organism: Phialophora expanda; assembly: GCA_016109585.1. Classification (NCBI taxonomy): domain Eukaryota; kingdom Fungi; phylum Ascomycota; class Eurotiomycetes; order Chaetothyriales; family Herpotrichiellaceae; genus Phialophora; species Phialophora expanda. The sequence continues at coordinate 15,395 of JADWPR010000002.1, forward strand.
TGTGACTCGTAGCCTTTGACCTGACAATTGCCTTCGGGCGTTTTAATGCTAGCACATGATATATCCTTAATTAGTGCATAACCATCCACGAAAGCATCACATGGTCGGAGAGACCAAGCGCCCACTGGAGGCCACCAGAACTCGTGGGATAGACCACAGCAAATCTGCCGCCTACTGGCTTGACATTCGCATCTACATAACTTTGACTTTCAAAAGCCTGCTTCAATGACGGCATTGGACACGAGGGTTGTACACATGTCGGGTCCGCTACCCACTGCAAAGGCATGCAATAACTCGTATCGATTAGAGGTATTGTGTCAGGATGCTTTTTCATCAATCACCAACCCGCCAATCACTCTTCTACGCTGAAGTCTGTCCTGAGGGTGATATCTCGCTTGAATTCTGGTGCTTCTTTCTATTCAATCGTCGAGTATCTATGCTATCTGTGCTCCTTCAACTTAACATTCGCGTCCAGATCGAGCAGAAGTCTCTGGGATATACTTCCAGAACCAGGCATCTCTGAGCTGATATTGGGCGGCCTTTCCGGGTAAAATTTCCGGCGCTTCTCAGAGAGCGATAGTCTTGCGCTTGGCTGGCGCCTTAATTGCAGTGGATCAGGTTTTCGACCTTGCGAGGTGCAGCTGATCTGAGATTTGAAGCCGCCGCGGTGCGCGCAAGCGATGGCATGAGGAGTATCTGTCCAAAGGGACTGCAGTTTTGGTGCAGCTAGAGGGGTTTGGAATCCGGGGAGAGCGACATCGACAACAGCCTTTCCCTGGGAAATGGAGGTTGGGTTTGGTTGCTCGTCAGGCTGTATGGGTGTCATCGAAGGGGGACAAAACAGCCGACATTCCAGAAGCAATGAAAACCGCTCGATCGGCATTTACCCCGACCGCGACGTGTCCTACATACCGCCCCAGGAAGTTTGAGTCAAACCTACTCCGTACTCTCCACGAGCCCACCCCGGGTTTGGAGGCATGACGATACCACTAGTACTCGTAGAATTCTTCAAATGCTACATCGCATGTGAGAAGCGGGTCGCGTATTTCACCCATGACCAGACCATTAAGAGTACTCCGTGACGCGGGACGGCCATCACGGTTTGCCGCACATGCGGGAGCAATCCTAGTAAACAACGTCACGGGTCGAGATCGACAGACCTCCACCGCAAGGCGATAACGCTTAACTTCCATTGGCGGAATGGCCAAGAGAGTCAAGCCAGCTCAAGCCCGGCTAAGGCGTGATTGGAAATCACAGTCAAGGAAGCTTGCATGGGCGATCGTCATCTCAGCACTCGAGACTCCAGCGCGTTGTAACGCTGATCCGGAGGTGGACCCGCCGATCGACTCGACATTTTCCATTGTTACCTTGGGCCGTGATAGCTATCCAACCAACAAGGCATGTCAGTTTACCTTAAGGGACCAGCTTGATATCCACATCGGGCTGCCTCTCACGCGAACGTTTAGTCGGATCCCCGCCGAATCATTCTAGGTATACCTCGCACACCGTATGAGCAAGTGCAGCGGAGTCATAGTCCCTGTATTGTGGGGCATAATGCTCGTCCGACGTCCTTCAAGTAGACCAGCCGCGTGTAGGAGCGAGTCAGATGAGACTGGTATCTCCATGTAGGTTTGTAGATCTTTGCCTTGGACCTCGTTCCCCGCCCTACGGGAGCGGGTTGGAGATCACCTTGATAAACTGGAGCAAATCCACGAGATTTCTCTTCTTCCTCAAACATTGGCAAACGTGCGGCTGCCGCTGAATGAATACCAAGATGGCTTCCCAAGATCACCAAATCTCGTCGGACAGGAAGTAAGTGCTTTGCTGCTCAAGACGGCACAACAACCGCAGTTGACACAGGTAGTGGCGATGATGAGAAGCACATCGGTGAGAAGCAAGAGACGGCATATGTTGATCTGCAGAGCAGTGCCACAGCAAAGTATGCGCAACTCCCATCGGCTGCAGCCACCATTGTTAACAGGCATAGGATCCGAAATCCCCTCGCTCACCTCTCCAATGAAGAAGTCATCAAAGACGTGGAGGAGTTCGCCAGGGTCAACGATTTCTCGGACAGAACTGACCTCCTCATAAGAGGAGCTCTTGTGGCGAAAGACCCCCCAGCTTTCGAGAGTGTTCCAGGTCTCACAGAAGCAGAGAAGGAGGCCATCAGGAACGAGGTCTTGCACAAGTGGCGGCAACCAAAATCGCTCTACTTCACCATCATCCTCTGTTCGATTGGTGCTGCTGTCCAGGGTTGGGATCAAACCGGCTCCAACGGTGCCAACCTGTCGTTTCCCGATGCACTAGGAATCCCCATCAGTGACCAACTCGCCGATGGCAGTCCTAATCCCAACGCTGCACGAAACCAATGGTACCAAGGTCTGATCAATGCTGGGCCCTACATTGCTTCAGCCTTCCTGTGAGCATCCTACCAACCGTTCGATACACACCGTGCTGACGTGCGTTAGTGGATGTTGGTGCTCCGATCCTCTGAACAACTACTTCGGTCGTCGAGGCACAATTTTCGCGTCTGCTGTTTTCTGCTTCTTAAGTCCTATCGGTTCCGCTGTTGCCCAGAGTGAGTCGTGCAAGCTTTGCTGCATAAGTTTCTCCCACTGACCTGTGCACAGCTTGGGATCAGCTTCTAGTCACTCGACTTCTACTTGGGATTGGCATGGGCTGCAAAGGCTCGACTGTCCCAATCTTCAGCGCCGAGAATGCTCCTGCGTCGGTCCGTGGAGGTCTAGTCATGAGTTGGCAAATGTGGACCGCATTCGGTATCTTCTTGGGTACCTGCGCCAATCTCGCCGTCAAGGACACTGGGGCCATCTCGTGGCGTCTTCAATTTGGCTCTGCCTTCATCCCGGCCGTGCCTCTTCTTGTCGGCATCTACTTTTGCCCAGGTACGTTAGCTTCGCCTTCGCGATGGACATCATTCTTACCTGAATCAGAATCTCCGCGTTGGTATATCAAAAAGGGTAGATACCGCAACGCCTTCAATTCCCTCAAACGCCTTCGAAACACCGAGCTCCAGGCTGCCCGCGATTTGTACTACATCTTCGCCCAGCTCCGCATAGAAGCGTCGCTGGTCGAAAGGGAGACCACCTACGTCAGTCGCTTCATCCAGTTGTTCACGATCCCGCGAGTTCGTCGCGCCACCCTGGCTTCCTTTACAGTCATGATTGCCCAGCAGATGTGCGGCAGTAAGTGGACATGATCCTCTCGTCCTGGGTGGAACTGACGGCACCACAGTCAACATTATCGCCTTTTACAGCTCCACTGTGTTCTCTGAGGCTGGCGCTTCAGTCACAGAGTCACTCCTGGCATCATGGGGCTTCGGCTTGGTGAACTTTGTCTTCGCCTGGCCTGCCATCTGGACCATTGATACTTTCGGTCGTCGATCACTTCTGCTGTTCACTTTCCCGCAAATGGCGTGGACTTTGCTGGCGGCAGGTCTTTGTTACTTAATCCCCGATTCCAGTACAGCCCATCTGGGAATGGTGGCTCTCTTTATATATCTTGTGAGAAGAAACTGTGCTTCCCGCAGAATCGTGCTAACCAGGGTCAGTTCGCGGCGTTCTACTCACCGGGAGAAGGGCCCGTGCCGTTCACCTATTCCGCCGAGGTCTTTCCCCTCTCTCACCGCGAAGTCGGTATGGCTTGGGCTGTGGCAACATGCTTGTTCTGGGCTGCTGTGCTCTCCATCACTTTCCCGAGAATGCTTGCGGCCATGACGCCCGTTGGCGCCTTCGGCTTCTATGCTGGGTTGAACATCATTGCATTAGTCATGATCTTCCTTTGGCTGCCGGAGACTAAACAACGAACCTTGGTAACTTCCCTGCTTTGAAACCAAAGTGTGCCTTTTCTGACGTCTTCGCAGGAGGAACTCGACTACATCTTCGCAATTCCCACCCGCACCTTCATGAAACACCAATGCTTCACTGTGCTGCCATGGTGGATCAAGACCACCATCTTCCGCCGCAAGATTGGACCTTGCCCATCGCTCTGGTCATTTGATGGACATGTCGACAATGACAAAGAATTCGTGGAGACTATTCGGAAACAAAGTGAGGCTATGGCGGGAGGTCGCCGCCGAAGCAGCATCGCGGACAGAATCACGAACAGATTTTAAGTCCGTTCTCCCTCCAAGAGGGATCTGACAAATGTTTGACTTGGGCAATGCGGTCAGTCGAAATTGGACAGGAAATGGGAGGTACCCAAGCAGAGAGCCACTCTCGCATGCGGAGGACCTTTGAGAAAAGTGAGGGAGTAGACAGCAAATGAACTGAGAATGAACTTTCCGGATGAACGTCGAGAACAGATAGTTAGCTCCTCGACGTGACTATGTCACCTGCTTGAATGCGTCCTCCCGAAAGGGATCTGGGCCAATGACGAATGAAGTAACTTGTCGGGAAGGTGTATGCAATTCATCTCGAGGCCAGTGACCGCAACTGTTGTACAGACATGGAGAACGCTGCAGATTGCGACGATTTGATCGGCCCAGGTCTGAAGCTGTGGATGCTTCGCATACTGATCGTGAACCGCCAAGGGATCAGCTAGAATATGTTTGTTAGGTATTCTGACGCCTCTCTCAGGACGTCTCCGGACAATGAATCATCCTCGGAGCTGAAGACCAGCATTTATCAGGAGACGTTACGCGTCACCATCGTTGCCGTAAGGCTTCAGCGTTCCGAAGGGAGCCGCGGTTGGATGTTTTGGGTCGGAGGTCCGGCTACGTCATGCTCACCTCTTGCTCACCTCTTGACTCCGTCAGCAGGGGTTCTCCCCAACCCGGCGTGTGCCTGGAAGTACAAATGACCGTCGTGCAACCCTCGAGCCTGTGCTCACTTGATGAAGACCACCTCCTGACAGGAAGCCCAAGGTCATACAACCAAAACCAGTGAGCCTTTGCGATCTTCAACATGGCAGCGGAGAGAGCGCACGACGCGACCCAAACCATTGTCAACGACATCAAATCCGGCCTGCACGGCATCCACGGCGCAGGTGAGGCCATCCGCGGCGGCGCAATGGAAGCCCTTGATGGTATCTTCCACAAGAAAGAAGGGGAAGCCAGAGACCGAGAGATCTACGAGCGAGGGCTTGCAGAGATGAAAGGCACCGAGGACCGATTCGAAGCCAAACAACTCCAACCCCACAAGAAGGAACACCTCGGCTTCGGGAACCATCGTGATCAAGAGAGCCATGGACAAGGCAGTCACTTCGCCCAGGCACACGCAATGGAAACCGCGGGCGCACCTCACCACGACCCCACAATGACAGGAGTGGATGAAATAGAGAGCAGGGAAGCAGCCAGGGCGGCGTGGCAAGAGAAGCATTGAACACGCGAGAGGATGTACAAATGATTGTAAGATTTTTAGCTCAATGATACCCTGTTCGATCGTCAGGATCGCTGCGTTCCGTTTCTGCCCTTCAGAACTCTGAGATCCCATCCTTCACAACAATCTTCCCGACATCAGCATCCCGCTCCCCTTCCACAACGGTCCTGATGAACTGCCCACCGATATACGCAGGCTTTGCTCCCATCTTCCTCGCCAAGTGCCTCGCATTGCCCAGATCGGTTTCCAGCATCCCTGGACCGAGAGCCCACACCTTCACCCCGTCAGCCTTCAGCTTGTGGTTCCAGTCCACCATCAACATATTCAACGCGGTCTTGCTGCACCGATAACCGATGGTCTCAAAGTCGATCTGCTTGGGCCAGCCTGCCGGTTGAGGTGGCGTTGGAAAGTATGATCTGCTGGCCTGCGTAACATTGGAGAGACCGGTGACAAAGATCAAGCGAGGATCAGAAGACTTCAGCAACAGCGGCATAAATACCCATGTGAAGACGTTGGTTCCAGCGACATTGACATCGTACGCCTTCATGAAAGCGTCGCGCAAAGAGACCCTGCCGGCCACGTACTCCAAGTCAAATGTGGCACCTTGCGCGGTTAGTGTGAAGAACAGATTTTCAGGTTTGTCTGCTGACCAGCATTATTGATGAGCGTATCAACGTGCCCAGGGCTCCTGCTGATCTTGTCGAAAGCGGCTTGGATTGAGTCGTCGCTTGTGAGATCAACTTGGACGGCTTCTACCGTGTTCTCGGACTCGGGACATTCCTTCTGCAGCTTTGCGATTGCGTTCATCGCTTTCTCTACAGACCGGCTGCCCATAAGAATGTGGTATGGCTTCTTGGATTGCAGAAGTGCCTTGACTGTCTCGTAGCCGATTCCATTGTTCCCGCCTGCAACAGATTAGTGGAATAGATCAACTGGATCTGGGATGACGCTTGCCAGTGACCAGCGCAATCGTTCGAGTTGCCATTGCTTAATGTCCTTGCTGTCGGTCGCTCGCCAATCTCTTCCTCCGATATAGTCTCCAGTCAAAAGATTCTCCTGCTGGGCCATGTCTTTATATCTTGTGCATGGCCCGCCATTGTTCTCGCCATTTGATATCATCCGGATTTGTGGAGCCCAGTTGTCCTAAAGCCCGGCGGTCTCTGCAAATCAGGAAAGCGGCTATTCCGACTAGGGAGAAACTCTGCGAAGGAAGCGGAGTTCTACAGAAATCAGAAGCACCCCTCCATGGACTACTTATCACTACGCTAGAGGACGCTCGTAACAGTCCAGAACAATCAAGAGGTCAGCAACTGCGGAGCTACATATCCTTGTCGGCCGAGCGGTTACAGGTCATCAGCCATTCCCCCATCTTCCAGCCTTAATCCGCAAAGGCATCATCGAACAACGATTTCTTCCCGGCGCCTTGCAACGACAACTACTCATTCTTGATGACATCACGCTTGTCTGGTGTTCCCTGCGCTTCGACGTCGGTGCTGGTGTGAGTGGCCATATCTTGACTCTCACGCATACCTTTCATCTGAGACGGCCGCCTGATGCGTTCCCAATTGTTTTCATCGTCTTCCACGTCAGCAGTATTTGCAGTTGTATCCACTGCTTCATCCTCAATCTCCTCTGGGAGTAGAAGATTCATGATGAGGGAAAGAAACGCTGTCACAGCAAACCCAGTCTCCATGACGAGTTCAATCGCGTTCATCAGACCTCTCAGCGCAGAGTTATCGCCTTCGTATGTAAAGACGTGCTCGAACCAGTCTCTGTCGTAATCTGTTAGCCTGCTTTGATAGCGAGTAAGAGGGCAACAACACGTCACCAAAGCAGGACCGTGTCCTCAGTGACTAGATAGACTTACGGTACTAACGTGGCACCAAATCCAACCGACATTGCTGCCGTCAAAATGAAACGATTGCGCCGCGTGAAGGGCACTGTTGAGATGATGCGGACACCCGATATAGCGACCGCTGAGAACAAAAAGGTCGTCATGCCGCCGAGCACCGAAGAGGGGATTGCAACCAAAGCTGCTGCGAACTTGGAAAAGACTCCCATCACAATCAGAAAGAAGCAACAGCAATACCCAGCTTTCCGGTTGGCACAACGAGTGAGAGCGATAACACCGTTGTTCTGAGCGAAGGTGGAAACAGGAGTGATCGTGCCGAGACATGCTAACATGCCGTTGAGACCGTCGGCCAGCACACCACCTTGTATACGGGACTCGAAGATGGGCCCTTCGACTTCCAGTCTAGAGACATCACAACTGGCCGTTATATCTCCTATCGCCTCCATCATCAAGACCAGGAATACAGCCAGGAATGGAAGAACCATTGGACTAGCGACATTAGTGAACATCTGACGCACGGTCTGCAGTCTCCTTACCCGTATAATGATAGCGGAAAGGTCTCGACCCAGATAAAAGAGGCCGGCTTGGCACTCTTGATGCCGGAGTCGTCAAAGTAATTGGTCGCCGCTGCAATAATACAACCTACCAGCAGTCCGACGACGACAGCGCACGATTTCCTGCGTTTGAGAAATCTGTCAATTCCGCTTCGCTGGAGAATTACCATGTCAACATCGGACTGTGCTATATCGACTCACATGATGGGACTCCCAAAACGTTCACACAAGATGATTGTCACGAAAACACTGAATCCAAGTCCAATGAACTCGGCGGAACCCCAGGGTAGCGGATGCGGTGCATTGTTGTTAGGACAGTTCTGGAAAAGTCCCTCTTCGGGGCGAGATCGGCAGGCCCCAGAGCCACCAGCCCAGTTTTCAAACCCCGTGCCAATCAGGTTGACCCCAATGAGTACCACAGTTGGCCCTGTTACCAGGGGTGGGAACACCCTCTTCAGCACTTTTGGGGGCGCGAATGACAAGCCGATTTCCAGCAAAGAGCAGATGCAGGCAGTGCCGAGGATGGCACCATATCCCGCCGGACACGGTAGACGCACGCGATCGCCACCAGGTTCCGCTGGTGGCCCAGTTGGACAGAATCCCGAGTTGTACATCTGCGTCAAACCGCCCAACGACACTGGGATGGTCGCAAACGAAGTGCCAACAACGCTGATCAGCCCGGTGCCGATATAGTAAGGTGTTTTGTAAATGTGGAAACGGGTGATCTGGATGGAAGACAAGAGTCCACAGACTATAAGGCTGGTAGATACCAAATATTGAGCAGTCTGTGGCTCCAAAGCGGCACCACCTGATCCTGATAAAATGATAGGCGGTGTGATTAGGCCAGCCAGCATTGATAGAGCATGCTGAAAGCCGAGGAGTAGAGCAAGGAAGATTGGCATCTTGTCGTTGAGGCCGAAGAAAGGCGCGGTCTGCTGAGACTTCTTCATGAACGGGAGCCTGGGAGTGAAGAGGAATGCATAGTCGTAATCACCAATGAGTCCTTCCCTGGTCGTGAACGTGTTGACGATGCGTCGGGGAATGTCAGCCATCCGGTCCTTGAAGGGCCGTTTGGGCGTCATATCGGGGCCGATACGGTCTGGTTCCATGGCAGATACAATGATCAGTATAACAGAGCAGTCCTGTAGAGAAGAATGTCTGGACGCTCCGAGGAGTCTGTCGTTCCTGAGAGATCTGTGGCCTCAGAAGTCGCCATAACGAGCTCATATAGCGCTGGAACTGCACTAAACGCGAAATGATGGTATCAAGCGAGGTCTGATATGGGGGTTCCCTGGTCCTCAGGACGTTTGCTCTGAGCCAATTACGCATTTGCGTTACTCGCCCGAATAGCTAAGTGATCGTATAAGGAAAAGAGCTTTCTTGGGTTTGCAAAAGGTGATCTGTCTGCAGCCTCATTGCAAGGTGAGGTACGGATTGTGATTGGCGGTCGCTTGTTGTTGCGCAAAACCTCGGGTTGTATGCTGCTGCCAAGTTGATTGCTGTTGTACGCCGAGACCAGGCCGATAAGTAGGATTGTTCGTATTGGCACAAATCCAAAGCTTCATCACTGCTTTACGCGATCTCCTCCACTCCATGCAGAAACAATGCCTCAGATCTTGATGAGCTTCAAATCTGGGCTCCTAGATGGAATGGTAAAGGAATGACCAATGGCGGATAACATCCACCAGTCAGTACCTCCAGCCCACACTAGCCTCGATCTGCCAAGGTTAATTTGCCGAAGGGGGGGTGGCGTAGCATGGAGATGCCGACAGCTGCAGTGATACGGGAAGTGTATCGAATAGCGTGTCGTTGACTGTAGATTGCAGTCGATCGCATGCGATGACGACCAACGCGGACTGCTCGTGTAGCAATCAACAGTGCGTCCGCCACGAGATGGCCACCAAATGCCCTCGACCGGCAGCATTTTCGAGCTCTCATTGCCTGATATACTTGTGATAACCTCTCTCCAGAACTTCCACCTCGTCCCCAGCATGAAGTCGAAAAGGGCCTGAGTCGGCAGGCACCAGTTGCAGCCCCATACACGCATTCAAGGGATCCCCTTCATCAATGCACCGAAACGACTTGAGCGTTTTGTCTGGCTCGACAGGGTGTCTCTCCCCTGTATCTGGGTCGACGTTCGGTAGCCTGCAGCGTACCGTACGGCAAGCACAGTAGAAAATGTGACTTCCAATCCGGACCTTTTTCCAGTCGTCTTCATTATAGGCGCCTGGGCCATCCACAAGGATGTTGGACCGAAATCTCCTCGCACTGAAACGCGGGATATCCTTCTGAACCCTCCCAGCAATATCGCGCACGGATGCGATGTTCAAGAGGTGCACTGGATAGGCATCAGCGAATCCAACGACTGGTTGATAGCCAATCTGTTCTTTTCTGGGCGCACAACGATACACTTCGCGGTAGCTATTGGGATCGACCCGGAAAAGAGTGACAGGGTTGGAAACTCCAATGAAAGGTCCAAAGTCCTTGGGCAAGTGAACGCCGTAGTTCAACCAATTCGGCGAGTCCTTCCAGATTTTGACATCTTCAGAAGGATAGTTGTGGTTCGGGGGAGGTGTCAGCGGTGCCCGAAAAGACCTCTCCCCGGACAGAAACCCAAGCCGGATGAGGAGTCGGAACAAAGAAGCGAGTGGTCCCACAGGGATATGTGGATATCTCACCACCATCCAGCCTTGATCCATGCTTGGCTTTTCGGTGGCTCGATCAGGAAGCCACACCTCCGGCTTGACAAGAGCCAATCTCTCCCATCCAGGTTGTCTAAGGGTCTTGAACGTCCATCTTGGCATCTTCTCTGCGTCCGTGGCATTGGGTCGGGCCAGAGGCGTGAGCAGCTCTGCGAAGGCAAACTTGCGATCCCATGTGAATCCAGCAGCATCGACTTCAGCGACATCAAGCTCAACACCAGCGCAGGATTTAATGGGATGGATGTATAGGGCTTTAACCTTCCATCTCGAACCTTCAGGGTTCTTCCGCATATCAGGCGGCTTTGCGTACTTCCGGTCCATCTCATCACTCATGTTGCTGGGCCCACTCAAAGTCACCTGTTTGTAGCCCTCAAGGGAGTGGCGTATGCTCCGTGCTTGTTGGAGGCAGATGAGGATGATTGCGAGCAGTATTGGCGCAATGATAACCGCTGCTTGATCCATGGCGACGTCCTGTGCAAGGCGGAGCTGGGTTGAAAGATCGCCTTGGATTAGTGTCGTCCGAAGGTGTCAAAAGCGCGTTGCATCGGTGGTCCAGTAATTTATCGGACGAGACGATAGCAAGAGACCCATCGCACGACGCGTACTTCAAGGCCAAGATATTGTGTTCAGCAGTGTATGCAGCAATGGAATGTGACTCGAAAATGCACTCGCCCTTTTTGCTTAGAAATCGGAATGTCGAATCCCGAGGCCCGATTGGAGCGGCGAGCTTGACTGATTGCTCCGCCGTATTGCGTGCTTCAGCGAAAGGGCTTGACCGTGCATTCAATTCCCTTCATGACGCGTTTCTTCCACGTCCCTCCTGCAATCAACCATGGCAACAGCTCCTGTCCCTTGAAGTCCGCATCGACTCGTCGCAGGATCGATATGAAGGACAAAGTGCGGATGATGGACGCTGAAACTGACCCACGTAAAAAGTCGACAAGAGATCGAGCGAACGAGTTCAATATGCCTGCGAGGGCAGGAGTAGCACAGACCACAAATGGAGGATCGAAAGCCTGATATCCACAACTTTTCTCCTCCGCCATCTCAGCATCGACTGCCAACAGTCACAGGCATTGAAGCCTTGCAGAATGCGACTGCAAATTCGAGGGGCATTCCATCTGGCCTCTCAGCTTTGGATGCCATCCTGGTAAACAACAGCAACAGCAAGCTTTCGATTGCAACACCTGGTATCCAACGTGGTTATGTTACCGAAGTATTTGGCCCTCCCGGCGTCGGCAAGACTACTTTCGGGCTGCAAGCTTCTGTGAACGCAGTACACTCAACAGAGGAGGATTCTCATGTGCTATGGGTCAATACGGGATCGCCTCTTATCGAAGCCAGACTTGATGATCTGATGAAGTCCCAAGCGATCTCCTCCAACTCGGAGTCACCTTCTCCACCACCAGAATCTCACAATATCGATTCGTTGCTGGACGAAAAGTTCACCTACCTGGACGCCCATACACTGCCTCGCCTGTTGACGATATTTATGCATCCTCCACCGTCGCTTCCTTCCCCACAGACGTGCCTTATCGTTGTCGACGACCTGTCCAATCTGCTTCTCGGAGCCTTTTCACGGCCTCCAAAGAATCTGAAGCCGTCCGTCCCAGCTGCTGTGAGGGAGAGGTTTGAGAAGCAAGCCGCATCGAAGCGCTTTCAGGTTATCGAAAATCTCGCCACCGCAATGTCTAAGATGGCCGCGATCAGAAATATTGCTGTTGTTGTCTTGACGAATGCAACCACAAGCTTGAAGAGTTCTAATAGAGCTACTTTGAAACCAGCGCTGTCCAGTCAAGCTTGGGAGTCAGCCGTCTATACACGCATCATGCTTTATCGCGACCTTGTAGACGAGGCGCAGCTGGCAGAAGCACATGATGCACGGTCTCTGGGATTGCGGTACGCAGAAGTTCAACGTATAGCAAAGAAAGACTTCATCGCGAATCCAGTTCCGTTTGTGATCTCGTCAGGCGGGCTTCAGGAGCTGGCCTTCTCTGAGACGGTCAGCCAAGCCCAGCTCTTCTCTCAATTCAACGGTGTTGTGGAAGCAGTCAGTGGCAACATTGACCATGACTTACCACTGCTTCCTGCGGAGCTATCACAACCATCACAGCTGCAACCGCCAACGCAGCCTAAGAAGCGAAAGGTTTTCGAGATTGCTGATAGCGAAGAGGATGACGAAGAGGATGTTATGGTATCAGACTCAGACGAACCCCAACTGCCGAGGATGGACTTGGTTTCCCGTGGAAGGATGGATGAGATGTTACTTGAAACACACGAAATGGCATTGCTGAAAAGAGACAGGTATGCTCGGATTAGAGGCTCAGAAGATGAGGTGCCTCTGCCATCATCAGATGTCGAGGAAGATGTCATCGGGTCGCCCTGACGAGAATGTATTTGTCTCTGGAGAGCTTGAGTCGGAGTGGTCAGGCCGAAGCTCTCCCAAAAGAGTTCCAATCTATAGATCAGTATACCATTCATTAGCACTTTGTGGATTATCTCCCTTGCATTTGCCAACTTATCAAACTTCCTCCATTACAACCGTGCGGAAATGACAAATGCTATGTGATGACATGAACTGTCCTTGGTGGATGCAGACTATGAACAGGAAGCTGTGGCAACAATGTCCAACGTGGCACTGATCCAGCTACCAGCCGTTGTTGTCCCTGGGGATCCCGATGGACCGATGCGCACGTCCCTTCATTGTCAACTACTCGTAGCCTTCGAGTGTTCCTGCACCCAGAAAAAGGGACGATATTTCCAATGAAGAACGAATATATACGTTACACCTCGTGCAGCAGCCTTTGCCTGAGACTTACTTGACAGCTCCGAAGCAAGGCTTGGTGGGCCAGGATATGAGATGACACCACCTGTACTGTACAGCTACTTGAGCACAATGAGTAGCCGGGGCATTGCACAGGCCTCGGCGAGATCGGGTTTTTCAGTACTCCATAAGGCTTAAACAGCTCAAAGTATTGCCGTCGCAGAGTCCAGCAAGAGGACCAACCATGGTTTGAGGGGTTCACTCCGCGCCTTGGTAGTCCAACAGAAACAGGCAGACAATAAATACATCGGCGTCAACGTGCCCCCATCCGTTGACCCTCGTCATAGTGAGGCTGTGGTGGCGTCGTGGCTGATGTGGCGCAGGTGGAGGGGTGTTCGAGCCGAAATTGTGACGTATATGCATCCCTCGATCGTCGTTGCATTGCATCGCGCATGATTCTTGATTGCCCTCAACTCATAAAAGGCACAATACCGTTTACTTTTTATTGCAGAGCCAATTTCATTTCTTGTAAAGAACAAAGCTACAATCACTTCAAGCAGGACTCACTATTACCCATAGAAGTGAACACAAACATGTCTACCACGGTCCATGTCAAGGGTATCTCCCACGATACCAGTGAGAAAGAGGTCAAGGACTTCTTCAGCTTCTGGTGGGTTCTGACAACAACCTCACGAGGTGTGACGCTAAATCTCTTTCAGTGGCAAGATCACCAACATCTCTGTTACACCAGAGTCGGATGCCGCTGATGCATCGAAATCTGCTACTGTGACGTTCGAGAAAGAGACGTAGGTGTCGACGATCCCATTCGGCCACAAGAGTCCAGATTCTAATTACCTCACAGAGCCGCTAAGACCGCACTCCTCCTTGACAGCACACAGCTCGGAAAGTCTCAAGTCCATGTCTCGACGGCAAGCACCATCGATGACGTCGCCTCCAAGGCAGGTGCTGCAGTGTCCTCCTCGATCGGCGACGACCATATCGCTCAAGAAGACAAGCCACGGTCAAGAATTGTTGCCGAATACCTTGCCCACGGTTACGCTGTGTCAGACCAAGTCATTGAAAGAGCTCTTCAATTGGACCAGAAGCACGGTATCAGTCAGCGATTCACCAGCGCTCTGAGCAGCTTTGACCAGAAGTACAAGGCAACCGATACAGCCAAGTCCGTTGATACGAAGTACGGTGTAAGCGGGAAAGCAACAAGTGCTTGGGGCGGCCTTACCTCATATTTCGAAAAGGCGATGGGCACCCCGACCGGCCAAAAGGTCAGACAGTTCTACATTCAGGGTGACAAGCAAGTCAGAGACGTCCACAACGAGGCGCGAAGATTAGCAGACCTCAAGGCTGGCAAGCATCACGAACCCGAGCCTATCCCAGGAACAGACAAGACAGTCTGCAAGTGTGGCGGCGAGGAGGGTACATGTGGTTGCGCTCCAGGTCACTGCAATTGTGCTAGCTGCGGCAAGAGCGACGTTGGTGATATCCAGCCAGAACCAGTCAAGGGTACGCAGTCCACAGTCTGCAAATGCGGTGGTTCGGAAGGTATCTGCCCCTGCCCAGCTGGTCACTGTGCTTGTGCTAGTTGCGGAAAGAGCAGTCCGGAGAAGACCACTGAGGCGAAAGAGGCCGCTCAAGCAAGTGGCCAACAATTACCTGCTGGTTCGGTGTAAAAACAATGGGGGATTGTCGACGGCATCTTCATCAGTTCATGCGCGTGTCCCTGGAGGGAGACTCGAAACACTCTTGTGATCCTATGAAACCCTTGAGAGTGGAAATCATGCAATTCAAATGAAGCAGCCTGCGAGCTTGAAGTAGTGTTTGAAATTGATTCATTGATGTATCTGCAAGACTGTTCTGTGCCTCGAAACTTTTCATTTTTGCTAATGCATACAGTCCCCAGGTCGTTCCTCACCAACCTTTCTTAAAAGGGCTGAGGTAACAATCATGCCACTGAATAGTGAGCAGATGATAGTTTGGCAACATGAAAATAACACCTCGCGCTGTTATACGAGATGTTTATCAGGCGCGAGGATTGAAATATTAGTTGTGGTCACGATTTATGGCTGACGACCTGGTCCGACTGTTCGGTTGTGCATCTAGACTAACAGAGCGGTATTTGAAGGTTCAGTTGATATGAAGACAACGATGTCAGAATCGGTGATCGCAGTGCTGGGCAACTTGGATGTATGTTTCATGAGTTCAGATGATCCGTGGTGTTAAACAGGGAGTCATGGGCAGCAGTCGGCGCTTTGCCCACACCAAGGCACTACTTACACCGCCCACTGCCGCGGACACGCGACAGGGCAAAAACTCTGCCTGCGCCCCCAAAGAAGCTCCCACTGCCCTTCTTCCAAGCCTCCTCCCTATTCTTTGATGACTCTTGTCCTCAACCATAACCACTTGTTAAATTCTGTCGCTGTCGTCCCGGACGATAGCTTCCCTTATCCTCAACCTCTTGCGCCGACTGTCGTTCGCCAGAGTATGAACAAGCCTTCGACCGTTTCCATCTTCCGCTTCTGTGAGGCCTGCGACGAGCCTGGATAACTGGGCCGCTCGCAGCACGGCCACAGTGGCAGAAACAGCATAAATAAATTCGGGATATACAACAATCAGACAGATCAAGGTATATTCGCCGCGACTCTGTTAATGCTGCGTCACAGACTGAGACTTGCCAGACACCCAACAGACTTAGACGAAGACTCAGATCTGCGACAGTCAAGATGTGCTTCGAACGCCTCATTCGGCTAAGATGCAGCCACTACGAATCATACCAGTTGGACAAGAATGGCTGCAAGTATCAAGCCGGCCGCCAGTGCCCAAACTACGTCCAGCTTCAAGTTCGGGAGGACAAAAACCGTAGCTGTCCTCGCTGCAAAGCAAACTTGATGGCTACATTTGGGATTGCCAGTCACAGTCTTCGGTGGACGAAGTAGTCAAAACATCACGTCGCAAAAGCTAATCTGGACACCCGGCGAGTAGATGGCAACTTCATGGACTCATAGAAGGAGGAGGACTTGTTTGCACAGGCATATTGTGATCATTTGTGGGGCTGGACTTGATGATACTTGAGATCTTGAGTGTACTGTGTAGAGCGTTGTGCAACATTTGTGGCGGGCTTCTGTGGGGACCGAGTTTGTTCTCTGACATACAGAACCACAATTCATCCGAGCACTCAACCACTCGGTATTCTTTTCTGCATGTGTACTCGTTGAGGAATGATGAAAGATGACATGCCAGATCCTCGATTCAGTCATGCAGATTGATGCCCCCGAGACATGGGATTCAGCTACTTTACCAAGAATGGCTTGCAGGAGGCGTGACATGGTTCGCAGCCTCCCATCATTTCGTAACCACCAGACGTCATACCTCGAGGGTGGGATGTTTGGAGGGGCCTTGTTCTTTTCTTCGATGATCACCCTCTCTGACTTTGTATATCTTTGCAATTGACCTCATCCAATTCTTTTGCAATAACACTTCCACCACGATTCGTTAACGCTTTCGACCTTCTACATTTCTCCCTGAACCAAAGGTGAGTCGTGCTCAATCCAACAACCTCTCTGGGCGAATCCCTCTGCTCACTCCGTCAATAGAAAACCAAGTACTAGATACCTTCAACACAATGTCTGCGCCAAACGCTGGTCGTCAGTCCCCTGACCCTGAACATCAAACCGGTGCTCAGCAAGGAGACACTCCATCCCAAGGCAGCGGAAAGGTATTGCCATTGTCTCCCCCGAATCTTCCCTGACCAAACGACCCTGAGTCTTGCTCCTTCCGCAGAGGTATTATATGTTACTAGTGTGATGCTAACATATATCACACACAGCTCGACAACTCGCAAGGCAAGGACGAAGGAAAGGACGATCAGGTCGGCAACCTCGAGAGCAACCCGAAACACATCCTTCAAGACCACTCTGAGACAAAGACTGCGAAGGGGACATCAGCAGACCTGGCAAACAGAAGCTAGAGCTATGGAAAGAGAGCCAAACGAGAATGTATTTCTACCCTGCGGAGGAGGCAAGGACAATCGTGAAGCAGTGGTGAACGTGAAATAGTTCGCCTGAATCAAAACTTTTCCTATCCATCTCACCAATCCTGTCTTCCCTTCAGTCCCAAGCATACTCTTTCTTGATCACAAAACGATGTGGCCATTGGTAACTGGCCGAACCAGCGATTCTTGTTCCATATCATGGAGGAATTATGTCCCATCGAGCAGCCCACATCGTGCACCGTCAATGTCTACGTCCTAGTGAGTCCCACGCAACCAGCCCGCTTGTTATGCAAATGACTCGCAGGTGCTGAAAAATTACTTTTCGCCATCCGCCGTGCAAAATCCCTCCCAAGGAGCTGTAAGCATACCTCAACGAGCAGCAGGACTCCTTCCAGGCCACGGAGGGGCGGTGATGTCATCTGCCATGCAATTGTGACGGCTCGGCCCGTGCTTAGTGGCTGATCACCAAGGCGCGTTAATCTGCGAAAACGGCGCCCGAAGTTGCGTTGCCAGATCTTGACCCCTGGGCATCTCAAATTATATCTGTGGGCCAAGTCAAGCAAGCCATGTTAGGTTATGTCTCCGTGTCGTTGAACGCATTGCTTGTGTTCTATCTCTCTCTGTCAGCGTCCGTTACCGCTGCCGACCAAGACGCACTGGTCAATGGAGAGTCCAAACGAAGAGGGTACTCTAAGGGAGAGCTTGTACCCGTTAGCTGTTTGAACAGAACGATGTGAGTACTGGAGGAAGCGTTGCTCGTACTGAGACTTACAGCTGCAGTGATACCGGCGAACATGTGAGTTGTACTTGGCCGTCTGCATCTGCGAACAGCCAGTTTGAGCTGCAACGGTGTCCTCCTTTCTCTGCCTTGGAATCTCACCGTTGTCTCGCCAGATCACCGATGACCATGGAAATCTGCAATATATACCCTTTCCTACGTGCAATGAGACGAACCAACCTCTATCATTCGAGTACAACGTACCCCAAACACAGACCTGCACAATCGATGCGTTGCCAGATGAACTCTACCATCTCTTCGAGTTCTTCGTCCACAGCGATGTCCCGTTGACATGTCGCGTTCCATCATACCCCCTGGACCAGGAAGAGCTTGGTATAACATCTTCAATTCCGGATGCTGATGGTGCGGGCGCTGATAAAGGCCTCTGGACACCCTTCACAATTGCACTGCAAGGCACATTGCAGTTGTCACATCTGCACCTCCACACGAATATAAATGCCTTGTTCCACATGTCACAGGATCCGGACTCGGCAAAGGCTACATCGTTACCCTCGTACCTGATTGCTTCAGCTGCATACTCACTTCCGAACACATCATCATCGGTGCCAGTCGAGGGCTCCAAGATTGTTCGCAACGAGCCAGTAGTACTCACTTTTAACGTGGGCTGGATTGATGGGGCGGTCTTGCCTGGAATGGTGGGACGACCTGTCATGAAAGTAACAGACCACAGCGTTGGCTTTTCGCTGTTGAGCTTCTTTGCTCTTGCTGCTAGTGCTGGTGTCGGAGCTATGGCCATGCTTGTGTACGAGCGGAGAAAGAGTGGGCGAACTGGCATATACAGCAATGGAATTCTGGGCGGAAATGTCGGCAACGGCATGCCGAGGACGTCGCGGTACGGAGGATACGGAGGATATACAACCAACTTGGGGAAGAGGGATTGAGAGAGCTCTTCGACTTTCGCACATGTTCAGCACGTACAGGAATGTTCTCGTCTGGTCTACACGTGTTTTGGGATCTCGTGTTGATCTTCGACATCAAGGTGGTTATCAGTCAACAGTCACAAGATGGTTGCTACCTCTTATCGTTGGTGCGGCACTACTTGGCAGGTCACGCGTGTCATGCTCCCGCAGCATCAGAAATTGTCCAACACGAGGTCTACCCATCGATGTAGCACTTGACAGATCAAGTCCATCGCCTGGCTGCGAACCAAAGGGATATACGTCTTGTCCGAGTACACGACCCAAATGTCTTTTGGTAGACATGCCGACGTTTGCATTGCTCTATGAACAAAATCATCTCTCGGGAATCTGTGATCGTGAATGCCAAAAAGATCGGGCACAAGCATCAAATTAGATATGATAGCTTGCATATCGTTTGAATAGATGTGCTACGACCACGAAGCTGACGTTCTTGCAGTTCAAACTTGGTGTTTCGGATCACATTCTATCTAGAGTTTCCAGCAGCAAAATGCTTCGCGGCTTTACTCCCGTCAATATTGGATGCTTCCAAGACATGATAATCCATGTGAATATCAGGCTCAATTTTTCTCGCTGGCCGACGTCTTTTTTCCTGGTTTCTGTTGAAGCTGGCTTGTCATGATCAAAAACAGTGATCAGAGAATGTGCGTACCTAGCACGCCAGAGTCACCAGGCCGCGTTTTGTGACACTCACTGGGTCTCGTGTGAGATGCGCTCCAAATAAAGCCGGGCCAACGAGGCTGGCCATTCAAGGTAGGTTTGCACGATACGGGATGCCAAATCGCGCTCAAATCCCGGGTATCGAAAGTATCTCACGGAGAGAACCAATACCTAACACTAAGCCTCCTTCCACCCTCCACATCTCACATGGTTCTTTACGTGGAGCTTTTCTGCTCACTACGGACCTTTGTCAGAGGCATATGTTGCGACTGTCATGTTCAATCGGCAGGCCCAGCCTCACGACAATTGGCATCTCGATCAGAGACCAAGGCCTTCCATTATGATGCAGGAACATCAATGCTTCATCAGTCTCTCAGGCTCTCCGCGGAAAGAGATTCTCACTATTCTCACGGAGTCGATCATGTGCAGCAAGAAGCAAAGATCGCACTCATCCTTCCCTCTGCCCCATCCGTGCATTGTCTAAGCCTACACAGCAGTATCCCATTCGTCTTCGTCAAGGCTACGAAATCACAATCTCGCCGGCCAAAACAAGCTCGGAATGATACATACGATTATGTGACCGTCAACAGTTCAGACGACTTATGCAACTGACTCTCCCGGGAGGCCCGAGATGAATTCCACGAACCGACCCTAGCAGGAACGATCATCTATCATCAGTCGACATCGGCTTTCGTCCATCTACCGTCCATCGTCCCGACCAACACAACGACGCCCGCAGCGCGATAGTGAACCAACACCCAACGTTGACCAGCCAGGATGCTCTCATCCACGCTCTCTCATTTGTCTTTTTCCTCGCTGCTCTCACTACCGCCCTCCCTCTAGCTATTCACCAATCGTCGTCCCTCCTACCCATCTCCGCGACCTTCATTGGCGCTGCCGACGCGCAATATATCGTTGCCCTCCCCATGATCTCGTCCTGGGTTCCGTCCCCACGGACAGAACCCTCTCCATATTTCATATCCAAACCTCGCCCGGCGCGCTGTGCATCTTCTTTGGCGTTGACAGCGCCGTCGTCACCTTCCCTTACGGGGGGTGGTTCCGTGGCCGTGGGGCCTCTGCAGACCATCGGGGGAGGTGAGTGACTACCAACCTGCTTGGTCCGTTCTATGTACGATGTATGAATAACCCGTGGTGACGGGTGTCTCAGGACTGTCGCCCGGGCGTGATTGTGGGATGTGGTAAAAGACTTTGGAGAAGGCGCTATGATGTGTTATGATGATGCGATATGAGTGGTGGGTATAGGGTGAGTGTGAACGTTGCTGGCTGGATGCCCCTTAGTCTCTCGTTCTACCATGTGTGAGACGACCGTACGGTGAGCTTTGCAATCAGGTTTTGGTCAACATGTCCCGCTGATTAAACGACACAAAGCCCATCTCACCAACCAGGACAAATAGGCCATCAGGTGCGGAACAACCGCAGTTGAGATCTGTCGAGAAATGTTTTCCGTGCAGGCACAGACCTTTTATGAGCTGATTACTACTGTATTATCTCCAACAGCTGCCTGTGTGTGTTGCCACGAGAATGCTCATCATCTACAGTACTATCAAAATCCTCGGTATGCGGCGTCCGCAATTCATGCTGAACCATCACGTCGGTTGGCCTGGCCTGATTCCAATGTCGACAGACAGCGCACAGAACATCGCAAAAGCATCTCACTGATACCCATAGTATCTCATGTCATAGCTGGCACCGTGCCAGTCGAGGAGGCGAGCGAGTCGCTCATCCGTGCGCCGGGCTGCTTCCATCGTTGCGGTCGCGGCAGCTTGTCCAGGAGATTCTGGTTCTATGAAGGACGCCGCACGCGGTTTCTGGACAATTTCGGAATATTCCAACTTCGCAGGACTTTGCATGGTGCTTGCTTGCGAATGCGTGGGAAAAGGGAGGAATGGCAGATCCTTCTCCTCGGCCGAGAACGGGCGCTGCTTGGACGGGTTGTGTTTCGAGACATGGCTGATTGGGCAAACACCGAGACGAAAGGACGAATGGTGGTCTTCTCGCGTAATCGCGATAAGTCGCCGCTCCGCGGACATGTTCTGACCAGCTTGAGGCTGAGGATGAGATTCCTGTTCGAGAGAGGGAAGGAGTCGCTCGTATGAGCCTCTCGAAGGTGGCCTTGTTGCCTCGAATGGCGGTAGTGGTGCCAAACACTGCTCTGTCTGGATTGCAGCTTGCTCATGCTCCCCGGTTTTGCTGTGAGAAGTGGAGGTAGCAGAGTCGTCTGGCTTTAAATGCTGGCCTGCTAACGTGTCCGCCCCTGCAACCCTTCTGTTGTACAGAACCCAGTTTTCAACCAGTGGAGTGTCCGGCTTGGTTGCTCTCCGTGCCCCGCGAGTTTCCTTCCGGTTGACCATATCCCAATCTGGCTCTTGTGGTACCATTTCCCATGCCTTGTCGACATCGAGACGCTTCGTGGCAGAGAGTTCCTTCGCCTTCACGGTATGGTTGGGCCGGGACTTCAAGCCAGATCTACCTACTCTGCCATTAGCATCAATCTGGTCGTAAATGCCCAGTCCATCCCGCCGCACACTCTTCTGGTCCTTCCAACCCAGCATTTCCCATCCATCGACTCTGGCGTCGTACATGTCATGGTCGAGTTGAGTAGCCTTTGGATCTTTTGGCCCACATCTCTCACAGCCTTCATTCTCGGCGGCGTCCAACGACTCGCCGCTGCGATGACTGCCAAGTTGGCTATATGACCCAGACATACATGGGTCCTCCTCAGAATGGTGCGCTCGCATGTCGAGGCCAGACATGCTGATCGCTATGTTGGGGATGGGCCGGATTATCCACCTGGTTAGGAGCACTGACTCTGCTAATTTGAGTTTGAATATTTGGGCGTTTCCAGGTCGACCGACGAGAAGGTACTTGCCTCCAGTTTGAATCCTCTCGATCAATTTTGGAACTACTGTTCTGCCTGAGTCCTGGAAGTTCCAAGGTATTCACGGGAGTATAACCCTTTCGCAAAGTTAGTCGGAGGAGGAGAGAAAAGAGAAATCACAGATGGAGGCACTTTGATATACCAATCCCCACCTCTGTTTGCAATATTTCTGCCACCATCGCCATATTTCCAAAGTTGACAAACAGGAGGACATGACTCCTCTTCGATAGTCCATCGGTCGGTCGGTTGATGCTTGAAGATCGATGGTACATTCATAGCCTTCGCAATTTCATGACCGTTGAAGATAGTGGTTTGCTCAGCTTCCGATTTTGAGAGAGCCAGATTCTATGGTCGTCCTGAGGAGCCCATTTGAATATGCTCTGCAGACGACAAGCTATCATTGATTGCTCTAGGTCAGAAGTCTCGAGCAGCTATCAATAGTTGAGTCCGTAGACAGGGAATGGCGTGGGCATAAATGAGCGCGGCGGCATAGGCTCCTAAAATCCAGCTCGATACACTCCTTGAGCCAGAGGGGAGGACTTGCTCTGTGTAGGGCGTTGATCGACCTCTTAATGCCCGATTCCATCTGTCATGGACTCTCCAGCACATCGCCGAGGAGTGATCTTTCAAAAAGGAGTGCAATGCCAATGTCACGATACTCGGTTGGCGATGTTTACGAAGCACTCAGATCCCTCAAGTTACGGCGCAACATAGAGCATGTTCCTTTGATTAACCTTCAACATGCTCCGAACTCGCATTCCTAGAGTTCTGGACGTAGCTGGGCTTCTTTCGGCCGCAGTTCGCTCTAATACGCAGGTCGGTGGATTATCACGATATACAGCACTCCGGACTTGTGCCCTAGATCACCCTCGTCCTTCGTTTTTTGAAACTCCGCCCGCATACAGAGATGGCTACATACACAAGATAACCTACTGATGCTGGAGCAGAGCAGTTAGTCCCAGGCACAGGGGTGGAAGGCCGCTGGGCTTTCTCCCGTCACATACAGGGCTTAGTGTGGGTAGAGATGGTCGTAGTCGACGCGCAGAGCATCCTGCTTGTACTCTGCTTCCATTGCCGCTTCCGGTCCCGTGACTCATTCCCCCTTAAATATAGGCGAAGCGACCCTGTCTGCAGTATTGGCCAACGCGTCGGCTCCCTCGATATGTCATTGCCGATGTCGTTTCGTCGCGCGATCTTGTCTCTGCTGTCCGACGGGAGTCAGCTTCTGGTCAGTGGTGGAAGAGAAAATCGCAGCGGATTCTTTCAATCATACTCGGGATGACGCATGCCGGTTATTCCTTGGGACCGAAACTGAGACTGAAACTCACCAGAGTCGCTACTGCAACCCCCAAAAGATTCATCTCCAGAGAGCTCATCGAATTCATCGACGCCATCGTCATCATAATAACCCCCATCATTCGCACAATCCGACAACGGGATTTCGAGTTTCGCGGACGCCGGGGCGGTGTTGAGATACCCGTTCGCCACGAACACCCAATTGTCGGGGCCTATCCTACCCTCATCGCGGACCTTGACCCAGCCGTCATCGATCTTTTCGGTGCCTCCGGCCTCCTCCCCATCGTCAATCTCCGAATCAGAATGGTAGTCGTTGAAAGCGGTTCGGAAGCCCCGTGGGCCTCCGATCCTCCAGCAAGACATGTCGACAACACGTGGCTCGGGAGCAGGAACAGCAAAGGGAAGATACATGTAGAGCTCCTTCGCCATGGCAATAGTTATGGATAATATGCGATTTCGAGGCATTTGTGTGGGGATATTTAGACAACAGGAATGATAACGATCGTGTCGGGGGAGTGGAGGGGGGCGATAGGGAAATGCAAACCAAGCATAAGAGACAGAGAAAAGCTCACGTTTTATATCATGTTGATCAGTAACAGTGTAAACATGTGTGATGACTTCCATTGCAAACGAAGGTGCTGATCTGTTCATTTCAATGACGGGTGCCTGATGGCAACAGGCTGTGTGAATCCTTCCAGCTTCGGTCAAAATGTAACCGGCGAGCCCCTGAAGGCTTGGCGCCGTGTTCAGCCTTGTTCTCCACGCTTTTCCCGCAACTGTTTCCGGGCAGATAACTCACAAGAGGTGCAGGTCATAGCATTTCGTTTGATTTTTGTGCCAAGCACTGCAAGAGGTTATACACCAATAGCCAATATTGTACTCTAGGGCATGTCATCTCAATTTGCCATCAGGCCCAATAGTTGATGCAAGAGCATACATAATACCTCGTCATGGTCCCGGGATGGCTGTAAACCACTGACTTGGATCAACATGCAGTCTCTCAGAACCCCTTCTCAAAATCAGGAGTAGTGAGTCCTTCTTTGACAAACGGCCTGGTCAAGCGATAAGACCAGCCTGGTTTTTCTTTGGCGGACATCTCCTTAGCTGCCGCAACCCGTTCTGTTTTCTCCAGATCACATGGAGCGTTCGCCTCACTTGGAGGGTAAATTTGCTGCTCGATCGCGTGAGGGCTGCCTTTATCATTCAATCTGCGCTCCCGAAGGTTGCTGCGCGACAATCTAGTAATAATGTTTCCTAGCCTTCTGCCCAGAGGCGAGCTGACCAAAGATGAACTTCTCTGCCGGGTCTTTGAGAGTCTGTCTGAGACCGATGATGCTTGACTTTCTGATCGCTCTGGAGATTGATTCGCGTTCAAGTTTTCCGGTGTTGTCAGGGCCCGATGACGGTTGGAAGCAGGTGGTGCCTCCTCCAGTCCTGAGCTGGAATTGACCTCGGAGATCTTGCTCAGCTGAGCAATGGAAACGCTGCCTGCGTTGAAATTCTCCGGTGTACGCCGCACCTGAGCCTGATAAATCCATTTCTTCCGGAGGGAGATCGGAACTTCATGAGCGTTCGTATCCATGATGGAGCTGTGGACAGCCAAGCGAACTCCCCTACGAGAGAATCTCCGTGCCAGAGCATCTTGCTTCTTTTTCTTGTCGGAAGTTGGCAGAACGTCCTCGACCACGGAAATATCAACACCAGTAACAGAGGACAAGTTTCGACCATGTGCACCAGGTTTGAACGAAGGAGTTGTATCGACAGTTCCAGCAGAAGAGCTCGAGGAGGAGTGCTCGTGAGACTTGCTTCCGAGGTTGTGAAGATCCTTGATGGCGTGTCTGCTCGCAAAGACGGTCTCGAGGATCGCAAGATCTTCTTGCATGGTATGAGGAGACGACTCGGCGAGGCGACCAGGTGAGCTGAAGGATGTTAGACTTGCAGCATGTGTTAGTTCAGGATCGCTTACTTCTGCATCCCATATTCCTTGCCATGATGCAGTACGGTACGCATGACAATCAGGGTGGTCTTGTTCGCCTCAAGGTGTTTCTGTAACTTCTTGACATATCTCTTCTTGGCCAACCAACTGACTGCACTGGTGTTTGGGCTGTCAGCCTTTTGCATCTCTTTGCAACAATCCGCTATGTCCTCGAAGATCCCATCGAGGTGAGACTCGATTTCGGCCAGATCTTGACCAAAAGCTTCGGTGTAGAGGTCTTTGTTGGCATTGACTGCAGTATCGAGACTTCTGAGTTCATCAGCGAGAAGTCTGAGTTCTTCGACTGCGTTGGAAATCTCGGTCGAGGTGCTCTCGTGACCACAGTCCTGGCGTTGCTTGCTGAGGTCGTCGGACAAGGCATCTGCTTGGGACGCAAGTTCGGTGAGGTTCGTTTTCTCTTCAGCGGACGGGGAAGAAGCGGTAAAGTGACTAAAAGAGCTGGGTTTGGTCTCTGCTCCAGCCATGATGGCGAGGGAGATGGAGCTGCTTTCCACGACTTGCAATTAAAGGTTGGTGAGAAGTGAGTTCTAAGCGAAATAAGTGGGAGTCGAGTGGTAGGGTGCGGTTACTGTCGATGGAGCATGCATCAGGATCGCGACCGCCAACACTCACCACCGTAGTGGTAAAGGCAGGAGGAATCACAACTCAGTGGATAACACTTGCAGTACATTGAGAAAGTCCCTGGTCATCTCTCCTGTGAGCGTGGGAGGACTGGATCTATCGCAGCTAGGCCTATTACTCTGACATGCTCGTTCTTTGATTTCCACCTTCAGAACACGGTTTGCTTGCATCTTCCCGTCCGATTAGATCAATCTCATCGCCATCTCGCCCATCGACGTAGAATGACATCCTGAACGATCCCCTTCATTCAGCCCAGAACTCAATTTGCCTATCCATCATACCACTTTTTGAAGTTGCAACACTTGCACCTAATTCCGATCGATGTGTACCGATCATGGCCGATGCGTAAATTCCACTCACGACGACAGCGTGGACAGTCGTTCTCATAGTTGACGAACCTGATGAAATCATCAAAGGTATTCTGGACCATCCCGATCTCAGCCTGTAGGCTCTCATTTGCATCGCGGAGGCCGTCCTTTTTTTCTATTTTCTGGTTGGCTGATCGTGACTGCTCCAGCGCCTGCTCTTTGCAAACGACTGCTCTCTCCAGGTCCTCGGCCTTCTTACTAAGCTTCTGGAGCGAAGAGTCAAGCCTCTGAGACATGTTCTTCTCCAAGGCCCTGTTCTCACGCTTCATCTTCAGCACAAAATCCTTCTCCTCGAGCAGCTCTTGATGCAAAGACTTGTTCAGGTTCTCCAGCTGAGTTGCCATCGTCTTGGTTGCGTCAGCTCTGCTTTTAGCTGATGCCAGAGACCTTGACAATGTTTCCACCTGAGACATTAGC
Organism: Phialophora expanda; assembly: GCA_016109585.1. NCBI lineage: Eukaryota > Fungi > Ascomycota > Eurotiomycetes > Chaetothyriales > Herpotrichiellaceae > Phialophora > Phialophora expanda. The sequence continues at coordinate 42,582 of JADWPR010000002.1, forward strand.
ACTTTCTCAAATTCTTCGGACGCTGACTTCTGTTGGATGTTACATGTCTCCAAAGCCGAAAGTTGCTCCCTGATCTTCTCGCAGTCCAGAAGGGTCTCTTTCAGTTGGGTGGTCCACTGGTGGCGAACGGACATCATAGCGTTCCAGGTCATCGGATGGAGCTCTTCGATCAGAGACACCAAGGCGCTATCTTTCTCCACTACTGGCAGATACTTTGCGCAGGTGCCAATGAATGATTCTGCAAACTCTTTATGTTCTCTGAGAACATAGATTGCGCATGTACGAAAGTCGTCCGACAGCGGGAACCCAGCCTGTAATTCGATTTCAAACCGGGCCGATACCTTTCTCATAGCGATCTCCTTTAGTGGAAGAATCTCTAGCTTCTCTGCCGCAACATACAAGTCTACCTCGGAGATGACTTCAGCGTAGTCCTTGCACGCAACCATATCGTATGGCTCCTTCAGCGCAGCCTGTTTTCTCAGCATGATTGCCCACTTCTCCTTATTGGTAACGGTGTCAGTCGTCTTGGTAGTGCCATCGTTGAGGTTGACTGTAATTGGTTTTCCCTTCACGGTGGTAAGGAATGTGTCTGTGATGGGGAACTTTTGATAGAGTGGCAGGTGAGCGGAGACATCGGATGCCAGGGACTTCTGATAGAACTCTGGAATATCACCGTGGTAAATGAACGTGAGAATTTTCCCCAATGCAGTAGGTGACACGTCATCGAGGATATGGGCTTCGCCGTCAAATAGCTAGTAATCATGTCAGTACTGCTGCATGCTAGGGCACAGATTCGTCCGGACCACAGATTCACACGCAGCTCCCCTCAGCACCCTTGAACTAGCGGCAATAATCGTCCTGTGAACAAAGAAAAACTCCCCATGGCAGATGAGGATGAGATCGGCCCCCTCTCCAGTGGTGAGGTATCGCAGTAAGCTGCCCATCTCGAGAGCCTGAAGACGAATCGTGGCGGGGTAAGTATCGTCGAAGGTGAAGTGGGATATTGGTGAAAAAGCGAAGTGAAGAGGAGATGAGTTCCAATGCAGCAAACAACGTATGCGGCAGATAGTGGCGGGTTCCTATGTCAAGTCTGACGAACTTGGCCCAACTGCCCGCAGTCTGCTTTGATGGAGCAGGATCCTACTGGAGAGACGAAAATAGTGCTCCTGAATCGAGGATTCTAATGGTTCCATCCCTGATGAATGCCCTTCGTTTCAGACACCCCCGCTCGCATCAGATCTGGTTCAGCCAGCTTCTGAACAAGTTCCTGTCGCCTCAATCTTACTTTCAGTTAGGACACCTGCAACCAGCCAGCCTATATGCAAGTTCAATACCGCTAGGATGATTATCATCATCCACTTCGAGGTTCTCTCTTTATTCCCCATCTCCGAAGAGGTCCTCCAAAGTCTGGCACATCCGCTTCTGCAACTCTCTCAACTCCCCCTTATCAATTTTCCCTTTGTGCTGGCCAGGCGTCTCCTCCGGCCCATCCTTTAAGATCACCAACTCATGCTTGACAGCGTAGAACGGCACACCCATCTCTCTGAGTTGCCTGTCGTAGTCTGCCGTCATAGCACATAACGCCTTGTAGACCTTCTCATCGTAGGCTTTAAGTTCTGCTTCATTCGCCTTTTGCTGCTCAGCATCTGGTAACGACGGGTCTTTCGAACCTGCCGGCACGTTGGAACCAAGTGACTTCAATATAGCCGAGACTTGTTGCGAAGTGCCGGGCCTTCCCTGCTGTCGCCCAACAATGGCTTCACGACCTGCCCACCATTCTTGTTCGTGCTTGTGTTGCTCATTGATCAGATGTTTGATTCTGTTCGCAACCTTCTCGTTGGGAACAAGATGGCGAGTGACGTGTTTTAAGGCTGCTGGCCAGGTAGTGATGGTTGACGCATCCGGAGTGTCATACTTGGGGGTGGAGGTTTTACTGCGAAGAGCTTCTGCTGATGCACGGTGCATCGTTCCGGTCTGGTTCTGGGTTTGAGCTAGTGTGTGTGACTGTTGCCGATTAGTGGACGGCGAAATCATGGATCTGTCGTAAATATTAGATTGTGGAAGTTGGCCAAGACCCGGTATGCTTGGTGTAGCGATGTTGGCTGAATTTGGCTGCAAATAGACTTGGTTATTTTGAACGATACTGGGATACGGAGAATTCTGGGGTGTTTGATATTGCGTCTGCCGTTGCTGGTGGGACAGGCTGTTCAGCGCTGCCAGTACGCGCTGAACTTCCGGGTTGCGGCTGCCCTCCATCTTGGAGATCCCTAAAGAAACCGCGATGGGCGACTCCCATTGGTAGTACTATGGCCTTCTGCAGAGAAGACGACGTATCTGGCTGGCGAAGACCGCAAGGTCGATCTGTGGAAGGGCTTGGAGGACGAAGAACTGTACGTTAAAGGTCGGACGGGCCCCATTTAGACACAAGACCGGATGATTGCTTGGCAACATTTCAGCCTCGTGTTCTGACGAGGCTGCACTCCTTCCTGGCAACAGTCTCGCCCCATCGCTAGGCACTTTCTACATTACTCAGGTACTGGCACTGATGGTTCTGACTACAAGTTCCGCTTAGAACTCATCGCACAAAATGAAATTAGCTCGGCGAACAGCCCTCAGCGAGCATATACGCCTCATGTTTCGACGGCGTATCCGGGAGTCCAAGAGGGTTGGGAACAAGACCCTTGGTGATACACGCATGCGACTGGGCATCCATGGAGACACCCTACTGGCTCCTTCCTGCGCAAAATTGACCAGCCTATTGTTCAGTATATCGCCCGTCATGAGTGCTCCAAACCCGATTTTTGACTGGGAAGACCTTTAAGTGTCTGGAATATGTAGGCAAGGCACTTGAGCATCACCTGTTAGCTTGAATGCATGGTTGATAGTCCGCCATATCATTCTTCATATGTACGCTTGTAAAGTTCCTTGGGTTCAATGTGTTGCTTTGGTCACTGCCGAAGGCTCGGTGCTTCCACCAAACACCCTGCTGATAACAAGGCAGGCGACAAGAATTGGTTGCCAAGGCCAGCTAACCCCGTACAATTCGCAACCGATTCGCTGGCTCGCATAGGTAGGAGTAGAGCATTATCGAGTTGCTCATTGCTGAAGACATCTCAGCTGATAGGTTTGCCGGGTGGCCTAAGGCAAGCTGTCCGCGTTCCGCTAGAAGGGGACGACTCCAACTCACGTAGGGCCAGAGCCTGGGTTTGCCTTCAATCTTGAACAGCTCATTGGTTCAGAGATGATCAGTAATTGAATGCGACATGGTACGCAGCCATGGCAGTTATTAAAAGCCCATCATCGCGCCATCAACGGCCGGAGACTATGCTCCCGAAGACAAGCACATATCTTCCCCAGAGGCAGGACAAGGCTTTTATGACGACCCTGGATCAGGTAAGCCAGAGAGGGTGTTCCAAGTCGAGCATGGAAATATAAGACCTCGCGCTTCTGCGTCTCAATCTGAGCGATGGAGCAGGATCTTCATAGTGCAGAGTTGCATCTTTCCAATACCTTCCCTCGATAATCACAATGTCAACCCAACCCATCAAAAAGGTTATTGTTGTTGGCGGTTCTGGAGCCGCAGGAACAGCAATCGTCCAAGCCCTTTTGGAAGCCGAAAAATTCGAAGTGTCCGTGCTCAGCCGTCTCACATCCCAGTCGACGGTTCCAGAGGGCGTTAATGTCATCAAAACGGACTATACCCATGACAAGCTCGTCGCCGTATTGAAAGGCCAAGACGCCGTCGTCTCGACCATCGCCACATATTCAGTCGACCAACAAAAGCTTCTCGTCGACGCTTCTGTCCAAGCCGGTGTGCGTCGGTTCCTGCCCTCAGAGTACGGTGTCGATACCTCTGACCGGAGCATTGGAGAGCTTATTCCGCCTCTCGGAGTGAAAAACGACATCGTGGCCTACCTCAAGGCGAAAGAGACGTTTGGCCTGAGCTGGACGGCAGTCGTCGTGGGCGCATTCTTCGACTGGGTGTTCGACATACCGAGCATTTTGGGCTGGAATTTGCCAGAGAGGAGAGTTACCTTGTTCGATGGAGGGAATATCGAGTTTGAGGCCACAAACCTCGCACAAATAGGCCGCTCGGTCGTCGCGGTTTTGGAACACCCGGAAGAGACTGAAAATCAATATGTCTATGTCAACAGTTTCACAATCACGCAGAACAAGACCTTGAAGGCATTTGAGGAACTCAGTAAAGAGAAGTTCAAGGTAACACACGCGAAGATGGAGGAGTACAACAAAGTGGCACAAGAGAAGATGAGGTCCGATCCAGGGAAAGGAGCAGTGTACCGTCAGGGAGCATTTGAAGCGATCAACCTAGTCATGCTCAACCATCAAGGGTACTGTGAGTATTCGAGGACCAAGGGGCTTTGGAACAAGAGACTTGGCCTGCCAGAGGAGAAGCTGGAGGATACTGTCAGGGCTGTTCTAGCTAAAGAGGCGGCTTCACTGTCGGAAAGGGAAGGGACCTCGTAGGTGCCTCGAGCTTCAACCGGATGACCCGATCTGCAGGTAGCTAGACTCGTACTCCGCCGTATTGGTGCCCCCAAAAAGTGGGTCATCCATCCATCATGCCATGCTCGTTTCCGAAGCTTCGTTTTGCTATTGAAAGAAGTCTTCCCAATCGAAGTCTTCGTCCGCCTGTCTTGCCCTCTCCGTGTACATTAGTTACCATTTCTCGAACCAGCGCCATACATTCCGGCGGCGTAGCAAAAGCAGCTGGGCAGAGCCATTTTCTCATCCCCCCCTCAAGAACCGGCATGAAGACTTTCTCGTTCAACATGTCTCGACGACCTCCGGCAGACACATTCACTCGCTTTACCTCAACAACCCCTCATGCCACGACATTTACATATCAGCCGTCCTCACGGCCGATTAGCAGACCTACACCATCGTCCTCATCCTCGCCCTCATCACAACCCCCTTCCTCACAACCTCCCGACCCTCGGTCACAACCACCCCCGAATGAGACGCCTATGGAAAAGGTCGCCCGCCTGCGCGCCGCACACCGTGCAAACCTGGCCTCCCAAAATGCTTCCACATTTGACCGCTTGATCTCCTCCGGCCGGAATATCGCCGACCGCGCCCACCGCCTCACAGCCTACGGATTGATCCTCTTCTCTGGCTTAGCGGTTTGCGTGACTGCTTACGGCACAATCTCTTTAATAGCACACTCTCGAAGACAGAAGCGCGCGTGGATAGAGAGGGAGCTGGATCGGTTAGATGAAGCGCGAAAAGCATTCTTACGAGGCGACGCGACGGCAGAGCAGTTGCATTTACTTGAGCAGGAGAGGGCGGGCCAGGAAATGGAGGCCGCGAGGATAAAGGAAGCGGAGAAGAAGAAGAGCGAGAGCGTCTGGGGGCGAGTGAAGGGGCTGGTTGGGGGACAACTGGCGAAAGGAGAGATGGGGGAGGAAACAGCGCAGGAGAGAGAAAAGAGGTTGACCAGGAAGCAGAGAGGCGGGGAGGAGGGCTGGATCGACGGTGAGGTGCAGCCTGTGGCGTCCGCCTCCTCTGCGCACATGCCCGGGTCTATAGTTCGGACGGCCGTGCAGGTGGCGCCCAGCGAGATTCCAGGGGTGGGCATTGACTCCAAGGGGCGGCCTGTACCGGCTGGCAGGGTTGAGTACCTTGCTAGGAAGGTTGAAGAGGCACCAAGTACAGGCGGGAGATCAGGACCGGTGCGCGTCGGCGGCCCTCTGGACGTTATGGCCAGTAATGTGGCGGGTGCCGTTGCTGGGTCCTCAAGTACGGAGGGCAAGAGTTGGTTGAGTTGGATCAGGGGGAGCTCCAGCAGTAAATCTTCGGAGTAGACTTGAAGGGTTGGTATGGAGTGGCTTCACAGTGAGAGGCCTCCAGCATATCATTTGTACAGCTATTGTCAACGGCGTTTCTACGCAGAAGGAGCTGCGCACACTTCTCAAATCAAGGTATCAGCGAAGGAAGAACAGTACAGTCGTCCCCGTGCCCCATACATTGTCATTCCGGCTCCACGCTTTCCGTCATGGAGCGCTTCCGTGAACAATACTTCCTGTAACGCACTCGCTCAAAATCATGATACATCGTATTCATCCCTCATTGTTCTCGTGATCATTCATATGCAGACTCCGCATCGCTTCCGCTCATCCCATCATGTCCATAAAATGTGACTGTAATGCCCCGGCACCTTCTGCAGACACTTCTCACAGTCGTTGAGAAACCCCATATGGAGTCTGCCCGTCCTTGCCCGCCCACTGGGACTGTAATTCCCATCAAGCCCATATCTCCCTCTTGTCCACCGCACGTCGTTGGTTGATTCATCCCTGTCCATCATCATGTCCATGTCCTGATCTTCGACCGGACTAGGCAAGCCATCCCGGCTAATCCACGACTCTTGCTCAATCATCGGGCTAAGATTCGTGCGTAACGGCGGAAACTGATGTCGTGGCACGCTTGGCAATTCGTTGACGCGATTGTCGAAATGGCTACTGATGGGTGTGGGAACTCTTTCGCGCGCGAACGTGTCCATCGCGCCGAGGAGATTCGAGTCGCGCTCAGGTGGCATTATGTCGTTTGATCGAGCGCGCCGGACTCGTGGCTGAGTGACGAGCGGAGCCGTCATGTCCATATCAACGTCAAGATCGCCGCACTGGGCTTTCGTCGACGAGGTGCTGCTGTCGCTTCTGGGTTGAGAGTCCTGCTTGGACAGCATCCAGGCCTCGTCATCTGGGGCTTGATGACCTAGACTCTCGTCATCCGAGGTGTCAACCGGAGTCGGAGGCTGCTGGTAAATGGACGTATAGAGTGAAAAGGACGCGGGAGGAACCGAGACATTCGGTCTGCCGGGCGACAGGCGGATGGGAAGACAGCGAGGGCCCATCGATCTTCTTTTGGCGTCACGAGCACCAAAGAAGGAATCGTCGTCACCAAGGTGGTCAGAATGTCTTTTCCGCTTTTGCGGGGGAGGAGTCGAGATGTCGAGGCGGAACGCGCCCGAGGTGGTATCGAAGTCGGCCATAGCGTTTGGATCGGCGTTCTTAGAAACGGACATCAGGTGTTGGTTCTGAAGCACTTTCGGAGCAACACTGGAAGCGTTGCGTGATTGAAGGAGTTCTTTTATGTTTCCGGTGCGTCGACGCAGGTCATGGCCCCGTGTTCAAGGGGAGTCGATCAAACGGTGGCAGTGTCGGGTGAGACCACTTTGTGTGGATGAAACATGGACAATCTGGCTGAGGACCAACCAGAGCGCGCGTCAGAGCTCGGCGAATAGCCGGCCACGGTTGCAGATGTTCGGAGGGTCAGCTTTCCGTAAAGGCTGCTGTCAAATTTGTATAGGGGGAGGCGAAGCCGTAGAAACAGCATATATGAGAGTGTACGAAGACAGGGTGAAAGGAAGTTGAAGTCGACCACAAATGATGCGAGGGACGATCGTCAGGAGGCAGTGACTTGCGTTTGTGCGTCTGCCGTGATGCCGGGAGCAAGCCACGATGTCGCCGACGTCATGACCTGTGGCTGCGTTCGAGGCAGGTGTCACCTACCAAGGACGGAATGCTCGTACGGACTCGTCACGGGCAAGAGGACGGGAGGTGCGGAATAATGGAGAAATCATTTATCCGTGGCGATCCAGACGGGTCCCCCCGACTGTCACACCGCCTTCGCGTGTGCCCCTCAATCGAAACTTTTTTTTGGGAGGTCCGGCCACGAGGCGAGGTCAGTCATATTCCAATCCTCGCCGCACGACGCCCTTTTGTGCCAGTGGTATGAATCATAATTGAAGAGCTCTTAAACACGGTTCTCTCGTTTCCACTTCCTTACTGTATCTCTCTCATTTTCTTCTCTCTCCACTGCTCCCTTCCTGGGAGTTCCGAAGCCCTTACCTTTTCCTTACCAGTCTCCATCTGCCCTCTTCGCACCATGCCCGCAGCCGATGCTCCTGCGCCCACTCAGGGTGAGGACGTCCGAATTCGAGGGTACGACCCGTTGATCCCCCCTGCGCTCCTGCAAGCAAACATTCCCGCATCGCAAACCTCGGTTGAGACAGTCGCGAGAGGACGTCAAGCATGCAAAGAGATCATCCACCAGCGAGATGACAGACTACTGGTCATGGTCGGACCATGCTCAATCCACGACCCAGCCACAGCCCTCGAATACGCTCAACGGCTAAAGGAACTCTCCGAGAAGCTTTCCGCAGACCTCTGCATTATCATGCGAGCCTACCTAGAAAAGCCGCGGACAACGGTCGGATGGAAGGGACTGATCAATGATCCTGACATCGATGAATCCTACAAGATCAACAAAGGTCTGACAGTGTCGAGACAGCTCTACGCAGATCTCACGTCAATGGGCATGCCCATTGCGAGCGAAATGCTCGATACAATCTCCCCGCAGTTCCTTGCCGACCTGATCTCGCTTGGCGCGATTGGCGCACGAACCACGGAGTCGCAACTGCACAGAGAACTCGCCTCGGGTCTCTCCTTCCCGATCGGTTTCAAGAACGGCACAGACGGCTCTCTATCCGTCGCAATTGACGCTGTGGGCGCCGCCGCAGCACAACACCACTTCATGGGCGTGACGAAACAAGGTCTCGCCGCCATCACAAAGACCAGCGGCAACGAAGATGGGTTCGTCATCCTGAGAGGTGGCTCGAAGGGCACGAATTACGATGCCGAGTCGGTCAAAGCTGCACGCGCAGCGCTAAAAGCCAAGGGGCAGAGGGAAGTCATGATGATCGACTGCTCACATGGCAACTCGAAGAAGAACCACAAGAACCAACCGATTGTCGCCAAAGACATCGGCGACCAGATCAGACAAGGAGAGGACAGCATCGTGGCGGTCATGATCGAGTCGAACATCAACGAGGGCAACCAGAAGGTGCCCGCTGGGGGCGGTCTCACAAGCCTTCAGAAGGGCGTAAGCATCACGGATGCTTGCATCGACTGGGAAACGACCGTGGAAGTGCTAGAACAGTTAGCCGACGCGGTCCGTACGAGGAGAGAAGTGGTCAAGAAGAGACAGCAGAATGGCAGCACGAACGGTGTTTCCAACGGTCATCATTAATTCAAGCAACTGGGCGGGCCGGCCACGGTATTGCTCACCCTCTCGTAGGCAAGGACATCTACCCGACACACGAATAGAAGCATTGTCAGTGGCCACGGGCTGGGGACTCCACCAAGTCTGCATCCGCCGGGCGTTGTTGGACATCAAAAGCAGCATCCGAGCTAGAACGCAACAGAACAGAAACTGCATTCGTAGGGGATAGGAAAAGGAAAAGCGAAGAAAAGGCGAAATGGTTCGGCGTGTGTCTCCCTGCTTTGTATGGTGTAATTTCTCGCATGCATCGGGGTACCTCGGGGTGGACAGGACTTCCACACATCATAATATTATGTCCAAACGCTCGTCCATCACATTTCATCCATTTAAAATCTGGCCTTCGTAACTTCCCTTGGCTATGACCCGAGGGTGCCCGACTGTTATACTACCGTCATCGGAGCTGGGATATATCTCTCATGCTAAGTTCCTAGAAAGTCCAGATGGGATGAGTGTTGAATGCCCACTGCGTTTCCTACTAGCCATGCTACGAGATGAATCAGCCCAAGCCACTATACGTGTGGTGGTTGGGAGAGGTAGAGCAGAGCTGGAATCCTCGGACAATATGGCGCAGCCCGGCCATCAATGTGAACAGATCGATCCATTGCACGTCGTTGGCCGACCATGCAGGCCGAAAGTTGGGCCGAGTGCGATGAGGAATGGATTCTTTGTCCGCAGAGCTCTCTGCTGTCAAGCGACTTGGGCCATTCTTCCAGCACCATATCGATACTTGACATTCAGAAATTCTCCTTTCCCCAGACGAAGCTGTAGCCTTTATCCCCGGCCTCGGTGTACATGTTGCACTTTGCGTGCAAGTCTGAGCCCAGCCCCTTCGGTCCACAGAAGAAGACGCGACATTCACCCGGCCAATGCAGCTTGCGCACACCACGAAAGACCATGTCCCAATTCGGCCGGCCGAAATTCGTGGGCGTGCGAAGCCCCGTGATGGCATCCGTATCGCCGGAGTTGAGAACAATGTTGGAAGCTTGAGCGGACGTGATTTTGGCTGTCAAGTACTAAATATTTTTTACCCGGCACGTCAGTCAAAGTTCTGTATTGGGAGAGAAAATCAGGCGAAAAACTTACAGCATGTATCTCAATGGCATGGCTCTTGTCCTCGCTCTCGATGGCGGCGAGCAACGACTTGAACCACTCGAGGGATCCGAAGTCTCGGCAGATCCAGAAGAAGTAGACCTTCCGGAGGCGCGTCTTTGTGGTGGACCGATCCTTCATCCGGTACCAGATCGACTTGAGGATCGAGGCGAAGGGGGTGACGCCGATGCCCGCGCCAATGAGGAGCACAGTCTCGAATTTGAACACGTCTTCCGACGCAGAACCAAAGGGCCCATCGATGTATAGCCGGGGAAGAAGCTTGGTGAGCTTCATATCACTCTCGTCGGCTATGGGATTGGCGGACACAACCTTGGAAGCATCGCCTTTCTTGTCCCCGCCAGTATCAAGGCCTTGGCATCCCAGAACTTTACCGAGCGCCTTCGTAAAGTTCCCAACCATGCGGATATGTACCGAAAGGTAGTCTTCCTCAGGTGCCGAGGTGAGAGTGAACGGATGGTACTGCCAGAGCGAGATTTCGGGGCAGCATAGGAAGATATACTGGCCCGCGCGAGTCTTGACCGGCCGATCCTTTTTGATCTGGATTTCGACAACGTTGGAGGGGTGCTGGATCACTTTGGTGATCCATGTCTTCTGATAGCCCCGAATTTCGCGGAGCATCCGCTCGAGGAGATATGCGAAGCCGCCCGTCATCCAATACAGGTAGAACGAGCCGTTCCCGTAAAAAAAGGGCTTCGTATCCGCGGGGATAAAACCAAAGACGCCGTGGATCGACCAAAAGATGAAGAATATAACAAAGAGGTGGTGTGTATTCCAGAAGCGTTCGTAATTAGCCCGCCGAGGTTTGTCGAGTGCGGTAAAAAACATCGCCATGATTGTAATGGTCAAAACGTAGCCGGACCAGCCGGGGCCCGTAAGGAAATTGAGCTTGACGAAGGTGAGAAACCCTCCGTTGTTCTTCGCCGAGAGCTGGGCGACGTTGTGTAAATGCGCGATGGTGTGGACCCATGTAAAGAAAACGATGGAATAGCCCACGAGCTTGTGGAACGTAATATTTTTGTCAAAGGGAATGATCCCGTTAAGGGGCGTCTGTCGAGCGAGGGAGATAAGAGTGCGACAGACAGGTAGGAGGATGCAGGCGACGTCGAAGTGGAGGACGAGGGCCGCAGATCGAGCAATCGGGTATCCGTAGCCGTAGGTGGCGCGAGCATTGGTGAGGTTGTCCTTCAGCTGGTAGTTCGTGAAGCCAAAGCCGTAGATCAAGCAATGGACGAGGATGAAGATGCCGACGAACAGGCGTCGCGATCCCTCGTTCACCATCCATCTGTCAAATCTCTCCCGGAGATTTAACTCTCTGGGTGCCTCTCCGCTGACTTCTCCTGAGAGGAGAATCCTCATCAGAGGCGTTGACCTTGTCCGCTCCGACATGACTGAGGATGCTGAGCCACCTGGGCTTCTCTATCGCTGCTGAACGTAACGACCTTGCCAGCGAGGTCCTTGGAAACTCGGTGAATACTGTGTAGTAAGTCGGCAAATGATGGTACAACAAAGAATGGTAAGGGCCGTGCCAGCGGTGTCCCTTTCAAATTATTGATTCGGTCTAGTTAGTGGCTTGCCAGTTTGACGGCGAAATGAAGGCGAGGTTGAGGCCAAGCCAGCGGCATGATCTTTTTCTATAATATTAGCAGACAATTCTGCGCACCTACGCGAATAGCTTTTAGTTCATTCTCTTTCTAGACCAGGAAGGGAGTGGCGTGATAAGGGGGTTATGGTAAGAGGTAAAGACGTTGTCTGCCGCCAGCTGGCAACAGCCTGCTGCACATTTGGCGACAGACCTGAGAAGGCGCCTAGGAGGGAGCCGGTGTGGACTGATGAGCCAAAGGCCAGAACAGCAGTAGGTTCTGGCAATAGAGCACAGGCATGCGTGAAAGGCTGAAGATGCCATGGTCAGGCGAGCGGTGGTGTGATACGGAGCAGATCTCGGAGGTGAAGCAGGGGAGGCGCGTTTCGAGTGCCAGGGGTTCTCCACATCTCGCTCCAAGCCAGCTATTCAATGCAGTCTCTTAGTTTCACTACGGCGCCCGAGGCTGGGATCCTCCTGGGATAATGGGTTGAATGCTGTCCTTGGAAGCCTTGGAGTTCCAGGTTCTGGTAGCCACCGCCACGCTCCATATATGGCGTATAAAGAACCAATCGGTACGTCGTGAGGCATGAGGACGTTAGTCCTGCAACGCTATTCGTAGACAGATCAAGGTTGGCCAGGAATCGGATCAGGATATTCCTCCTGGTGGGCCACGGAGATATCGCTGCCGTTGATTGACAACACCCGCCGTCGTCAAAGTTCTGATCTGTAAATAGTCAAGCAGGAGGGCCGCCTGCTAGGGCTTGTTCCATATCAAAGCCCTGGATGGCCCCTTGTTTGTACTGATCTATCATCTCTGCAAACGTACACCACTCCACCCCTTCAAAGCCGTTGATCCACTCGATCATACGCTGGTGCATTCTAAGTACGTGCGGCTTCCCGCTGACCTGGGGATGAATACTGAGCGGAAAGACGAACTCGTCATATGTTTCATATAAGTACAAGAAATGCTCCTTCCAGATGTTCTCAAGCACGAGCGGGTCTACAAATCCGTCGCTGCCGCCGTCGCCGGGTTGAAAAGGCGGCCAATCGTCCAAATGCCAATTCGCCGGGACGTTGATGACGCCAGAGAGCTGTGGCGAGGGCATGGGAGTCATCCACGTCGACGGAGAGGGAGAAGCGGAAGACGAGATGCCAGGTGCGGTGTTTGCGCTATACGTTGTCGTCTTGATGTGGTAGTCGCTGTATGGTGTCCGCGATAACAGGCAGTCATGGTGCATTGAGCTGTGGTCGTACTCGATACCCATTTCCTCAAGGAGGTGGATCGAGTGGGGGGACATAGTCCACGCGGGAGCTGTCCAGCCTCGAGGCTTCTTCCCCGTGAAAGCCGTGAGAACCTGGACAGACCTCTCAAGAACGGCGCGCTCCTGTCGTTCTGACAGGCATGACACATATTCATGTGTGTAGCCATGTAGACCTCTGAAAGACCGTTGCGTGATCAGTGGACGGTTCGTGGCATGGGTCACAGTGTACACCGAACATACATCTCATGGCCAGCATCTCTGATCCTAGCGACCTGTGCCGGGAATGACTCCAGGCTATGCGCAGGCACAAACCAGGATACTTTGATGTGGTATCTATCCCATAGCTTCAGCAGTCGGTCGATGCCGACGATGGCACCGAACAAGCCCCTCGAGATGTTCACCGGATCGGCGGCTGAGCCATCTTTGGTGTCAATCCTTTTTTGTCTCATCAGCTGTGTCGGTGGAAGATGTATGGCCCCAGCCGAACTTACCATCCCGATACCGCATCGACATCTACGCCGTATCCAACAAGCACCTTCTTCTTCATTCTCCAAGGCGCATTCAATAAGCGATTGATGGCGACATGACGGAGTCAGAGTCGCCCGACTCGGTCACAGCTAAATATCGTCCACATTGCACGGATCAGTAGGACTGTAATGGTTTAGGCGGTGTCATGAATTGGAAAAGCATCGGTCACTGGCTTATCGAAGTCCCGCATTGGGAAATAGATCCCGCCGATAAGCCAGCTCGACGATTGCATTCGGCTGGCCGCTGAGCCAGATGTGCCTGGCACGAATCAGCGACAGGCTTGAGGAGCGGGCGACTCACCATGGTTGGTTGAGCATTGTAGCCGCCGAGTGTCAGTCACCATGGACATGTTTTCGAGACTCAAGTCCGCCTCAAATGCTTGAAGATTGCCACATTGGGACAGTCTGACCGCCATGTGCAACCATGTTCGATATTCGCTGTGAAGGCACCCCTTATGAGATTGGACTCCAACATGGCAAGGCTCTTGCGCCTCAGATCCAGGGCAGCATAGAGTTTTATACCTGGATGTTCAAGAAATATACCGCAAAAGACTGGAAAGATATCTTGGTCGTAGCAAAAGAATTTCAGGAGCAAATCCGTCAGAGGTGGCCGAGATATTATGAAGAAATCACCGGCATTGCCGCCGGCTCTGACCGTCAGATTCTGGACATTGTTGCCTTGAACGTCAGGACGGAAATTGCGTACGGTCTTCTCGCGGTGAATCTCAATGTCCCTAGCGACGGATGCACGACGGTATATTGGAATACAGGAGATAACACCTTCCTCGGCCAAAATTGGGACTGGATGGAGGCGCAGAAGGCCAATGCCGGATTGATAACACTCATGTCCCCAGGACTCCCGACCGTCAAGGTCATGACCGAAGCAGGGATCATTGGCAAGATCGGCATCAATTCAAGTGGCGTGGGTATCTGCATGAATGCCATCAGAGCCAAGGGCTACGACAGCACGCAGCTCCCTGTACACATTGCGATGCGCATGGCGTTGGAGTGTCCCACAGCGTCCCAGGCGGCAGAGGAGCTCCAGACGGTTCGAGTGGCAGGATCCGTGCATCTCTTGGTGGCGGATGCCGCAGACGCCTTCAGCTTCGAATTCACCCCCCAGACTTGCATTCGACTTCATGCCGATACCAAGCGTCGGATCATCCACAGCAATCATCTGATCGAAACGCACGCGGGAAGTTGGGAAGACCCAGAGGATGACTCTTTCGCCAGGCTGTCGAGAATGAAACGGATTACCGACGAGAAGTTGCTGGCAGGCGGAGTCAAGAGTCTGGACACATTCCAAAGTATTTTCGATGACCACGAAGGATTTCCCGTGTCGATTTGCAGGTTCCAGCACGGGGTCAGTGAAGATGCAACCTTGTTCAACATTGTCATGGACTTGGGGGAGAAGAACGCCATAGTCACAATGGGAAAACTGTGTCAGCCGGATGGAGTGTATCGCATGGCATTCAATGCATGAAAGCTAAAGAAGCTATACCCTGCATTCGTGTCGGGTGACAAACGAAGAACTCCTCAGCTAAAGAAGTGACTACCTGCTGCAGGTCGGGTATGTACCCCAGCTACCTGCCGAGGTAGTGGGAGCCTCGCAAGGCGGTAACGTAAGGTCAGCACCTTGGCTGCAATGCGCGGACCGTTAGCTGTAATCTAGCCAGTGGGCCTGTGGTCTTTATTAAGTAAACATGGCATCTGATTGATCCGAGACGCGCCGCTATCAGGACCAGGCGTCCCGACGGGTGACGTACCAATCATCTCCCTCTTATCATCCCCTCGTTCATGCTCGAGCCGGCGACAGCACGCTTGATAACAACTTCTGGCTTCAATGATGGACGTCTACTTGCTCAGCCCTTGATCCACCGATCCGAGCCAGAAAGCCTCACTTTCGCCTTCGCCTTCACCTGCACCTCACCCATCAATCAATCACGCTGGGACCTCGAGGAGCAAGATGAGCACCAAATACCATGGCGCTGCCTGTTTGACCTGTCGCCGGCGAGGGCGGAAATGCTCCAGAGAATTACCAAAGTGTAAATCCTGTCTGGACAAAAAGCTGGAGTGCGGAGGCTACGCGTTACGCTGGACTGGCATGGCAACTCGTGGCAAGCTGGCAGAAATGTCATTCATGAAGGAGCAAGCGGCTGCGAAGGCAAACCAACGCATCCCTTCAAAACGTCCCATCCAGAAACCTCATCAGACCCCGGCCGAAACGCAATCGTCGGATATATCACTTGTACCAATTACTGCCTCATCCCCTTCTCGCTCCCCCACGACAACGGATTGGAGCCCAGCCCGGTTTGAGCAGGCTGCTCTCATGGATTTCGACCCGAGCCTTGAGCCGACAGACCTTCGCGCCGATGGAATTGACGAGCTTCTCGACCAACTTATCGATGACAATGTACCACCGAGAGATAGCTCTCTGCTGGTGCTGAGCAACCCACTGGACCCTTATAACATCCCCATGGAGCTCAAGTACATCCTGAACTATCATCTCCTTGAAGTCGCTCCGAAGCTGTGCGTTGACAACTCCACGACTCGCAATCCTTATTCGCAATTCATACTTCAGCTTGCGGTGGAGAAGCCGCCTCTCCTGTATGCCTGTGCTGCCCTGGCTGCCAGCCACTGGAGCGTACGACTATCGAACGAGATTTGCAAGGTGGATTGTTGGAAGTTTCGAGGCAAGGCTATGCGCCGGCTGCAGGAACAGCTGTGGTCCGAACATTGTGCGAGCGACGACGGGAACATCACCACCATTCTGATGCTGACTTTGACCGACATGTGTCTCGGCCACGCTTCCAACTTTGACGCCCACTTCGGGGCCGCAAAGAAGCTCATCGATTTACGCGGTGCCAACCGGACGCAAGATACGTTTGTGGAACAATACATTGCATGGCTCGATATCATGTGCGCAGCTAACAACAAACGAAAGGCGTTGTTTACCGTGGAAGATGTGGCTTCCTTTACCGGCCCGACACGGCAATGGAGTCACGACGTCTTCCCATCTCCTCCCGATCAATTTGGAATTGTCTCGGAGGTCGTTGCACTTTTTAAAACGCAACCGGACCCTTTGCATCCCACGCAGGAAGTCATAGTAAAGGCGCAAGACTACAAGAGACGAATATTAAGCTTGCCTATGCATATCGAGAGAGGGGAAGGCTGGCTTCATCTCACAGAAGCTTTCCGTCACGCCATTGCCCTCTATATCATTCGTATCTTTCGTGTTGAGGCCGATGAGGACGAGGTCTCGTGGCTCATACAAAGCGTCTTCTACCATTCCAAGCTCACCATGCCTTCGACTGGATGGACTGATCATTTACTCTGGCCTCTCTTCCACGCGGGATTGGAGGTGCGGGACGAACGTCGGCAACAGTGGTTGCGAGACCGATCAGTGGTCATGCAACAAAGTGGAGGGTTTCGCAACGTGGAGACGTCCATGAAGATTCTGGAACAGGTCTGGAGCAGTGGTGTTCTGCCAGACTATACAGATTTTCTACCCGCTGGCTCATTTGGCGCCATGCTCTTTGTGTGACTAACAATTCAGAATATTGTCCACGGCCGCCCTAGGGCGTCTTTGCCCGTGGTGCAAACATCCTCCATCCACCCCCCTCCCCGGGGTCCCGCACCCAAACAATACCAGCAGATGAAACTCATGGCCACTCACAAGCTGCTCCCATGACGGCCACCTCCTTCGGCGTGAAACGATTGTACTAGCTTTCTAGCGGCGATCGCACCGATGAGATAGACGTTGATTTGGGTGTGGTTGCAGGTCAGGACGGGACAGACCGAAAGGTCGGCCACTCGAAGGTCCTGTACGCCGATGACCCTAAAGTCCTGGTCTACAACGGCCTCGCTATCATCACGGGGTCCCATTCTGCAGGTGCCCATACTATGATAGCCTTGACCCAGATGGTGGCGGATGAATTCTCGGATGGTCTCGTCGTCATCTCTGCTCGGCCCATGCACAACTTCACGAACATACGACTTGTAAGCGTCGGCCTTCCCAATCTTCATGGCCTGCTGGACAGTCTCAATGGCGATCCGCTGGTCGTATGGGTGCTCAAAGAAATGCGGGTCGATCTCTGGTAGGTCTCTTGGATCTGCTGATTTCAGACGAACCGTGCCGCGGGAGAGGTTGTTTTGGAGCAGAAGTTCGTGATGCATGTAGACGCTCTGAGGGTCTCCTTGGAATGCCACAGGCCCCGATCCTAGCCATATCTCGGCGTTGGGTCGGGTTGGTTCCAGCATGTGGGCTTGGGTAGCTTCGTCGAGATCTTGGAACTCTGGGCTCTCAAACAATCCCTCAAGCTTGGGGAAAGCCACAGCCCCACTGGTTCCGAAGACGTTATGTGGCCCTGTCTTGTCCTTTGCGTACATGGCGTCGGCTTCGGCCAGCAGTTCTGGGGTTTCAAAGATCTGGTTATGCGCCACGTTGTCGTCGTCGACCAAGTACTCGAGGGTCACGATGCTGTGATCAAGCATGTTCGAACCCACCTGAGGCTTGTCTACCACACAGTCGATGTTGAAACTTCGGAGGTGCTCTCGCGGTCCAATCCCAGACAGCATCAATGTCTTGGGCGATCCGAATGTCCCCTGGCACATGATGACTTCTTGACGACAGTACACACGAGAGGTCTTTCCACTGGATTGATTGGTGACTTCCACACCCACAGCTCGGGGCGTCGGGCCGCCACAGATGAGGATCTTGTCGACCCAAGTACGAGTGATGATCTGGAGATTGGGCAGTTGTTGCTGTTTCTCGCTGTCGAGGAAGCGGTTCGCAGCGTATGACCTGATGCCTCCGGCGTTGTTGAACTGTGCAAGGCCCACTCCGACTGGGTTCCCCGAGTTGTTGTCGGGACAAAACCCAATGCCCGTCTCGTGGCACGCCTGGAAAAACCGCTCGACGCCAGGAGTCATCACATCCCCGAAACCGATCTTGAGCGGCCCTCCAACACCGTGGTTGGCCGGGTCCGGCGCGGCATACTGGTCGAATCCCTTAGGTCGCTGTGGTCTGAAGTCTTCCAGCTCCTTCATCAACGGCAGAATATTGCTCCATTTCCACGCTTCGTCCCTGGTTTGGTGAGCCCATTCGTCGTAATCGGCAGCTGGACCTCGTGCGAGCGCCATGTAGTTCACCGCCGAGGTGCCACCAAGTTGCTTTCCCCGGAGGAACACGATCTCTCGGTCGTACAGTTCCTTCTGCGGTACACTGGGCATCGCCCATATTCCATCACTGTCTCCACCGAACAGCTGGCGAACGAACTTTCCAGGCACGAGAGCGTCCGGCGACTCGCTGGCATCTCTACCAGCCTCGATCAGCAGCACAGTCGCAGTTGTTTCCGCCGCCAATCTCGCGGCAATGACACAACCAGCCGTTCCGCCTCCGCAGATGATGTAGTCGAAGAACGATGTCCTCGAGTCATCTTCAACAGGAGATGTTTTTTCTGTTTCCCTGCTGAACAACATGATTGCGATCCCTCGATGATTCCCGCCTTCCCTCCTCCCTGGAGCTTAAGAACTTTGACCATTTGTTTCAGATCGTCCGCAGGTTGCCAAAGATATGCCATTGATGAGGCTAGCCTGAAAGCTCAGATGGGCTTGTGTTTGGAGCAACCAGACTACGCCAACATCAGAGGCTGGGCTGCTTATCGACCTTGTGCTCCTCGACAGCAGATTGAGTGGAGACGGCCCTGCCTGTTGTTCTGTCTCCAACTTGTCCTGATTTGGTCGAAATCTGCGCCGAGACTCAGTGGGAGAAGAGTCCGCGCTGCAACCATTCCGTTTCCGGTGCTGCGATAAGCGCCTGCAAGGCTTACCGGATCAGGATATGCCCGGAGCCGTGCGTGCTTGAGCTTCTGGACCACTTGTTTCAACATAGGCCGTTTATTGGGTGAATGAAGACGACCACAGATCGACCCGCTGGAACGTTCATTCGCGAGCTGCGGCCGCCGGGGGCATCCAGGCGGGCATGGAGTACATACAGATCTCGATGCCCTAGAACGGAACTGAACACCATCGCAGGTGTATTCCCTGTTGCACTTGCATCTCTACTGTATACGCATCCTTCAACACCATCATACTGAACACCATGGGTCTCACAGCAGTTCCGCCCGTCGAATCCTTCGCCAATGGCACACCCATGGAAAGGGTGCTGGAAGCACTGTATCGAGACGGCGCGGTGCGCATCAAGGGACTGCTCTCGGCCGCCGAGATTGACGAGATCAACGGCGAGATCCAGCCCTACCTCGACGCCGACTTCAACTCGGGCCTGAACGTGTTCGCCAAGCAGACCAAAACCGTGTGCGGGCTTGCCGGCAAATCGCCAGCCGCGGTGCGCCACATCCTCCAGCACCCGACAGTCAAGGCCGCCGTCCACGACGTGCTGACGATCACGACCAATTCGTGGTGGGGCGACTCGCGCAACGTGTGCACCAGCCCGCCGCTGCTCTCAAGCTTCTTCACCGTGCGCGTCGGCCCGGGGAGTGCCAGGCAGGGCCTGCACCGCGACGACCAAGACCACCACGCCACACACGCGCACGGCGACCCGCGCGAGACCACCAAGCTGGGCTGCATCGTCGCCACGTCCAAGACCACGCGCGCCAACGGCGCCACGGAAATCGTCCCCGGCTCCCACGTCTGGGACGACGAGCGCAAGCCCAGCGTCGAGGAGTGCACCTACGCCGAGATGGAGCCGGGCGACTGCGTCTTCGTCATGGGTAACTGCTACCACGCCGCAGGGGGAAACACCACGGCCGACGAGTTCCGCAGCGTCATTGTCGCCCTGTTCTGCAAGGGCGTGTGTCGCGCCGAGGAGAATCAATTCCTGGCCGTGTCCAGGGACCAGGTTGCCAAGTACGATCCCGACGTGCAGGATCTTCTCGGCTGGAAAGCCAGCGCGCCTTTTTGCGGATGGACCGACTTCCGCCATCCCTATGACTTGATCAGGGCCGAGGGCACGGCGCAGCGCGATCTTTTCTAGTTGGGATTCCTTTCCTATCAGGCAGCATATTTTTTTCAGCTTCCCAAAAAAAAACCAATGCCAATAGCTAGATGTTCAGAAGTTGTTCTGTGTCTGCAACCGAGACAACCACGCGTGATAGAGTTGTTGAACAGATGAATAAACCTCAGGGATACAGCTCTTGCACAGATGAATCAATCGTCAGGACCGGCAACGAATCCAAGCACTAAGGAAATCAAGCCTAGTGCAACCCTAAGCATTGAGTACAGAGTAGGAAAAGCCTTAACAGATATATTCCCGTACAGAATTTGGCAAGATCTAATTGTCGAGGTGGTCGACATCGACCAAACATCTCGCACGAAAATTTAGCCGCCTTTACAAAGAATGGCATCTGAGCAGAACCTAACAGGACTGGACATCAATGAACACTCTCCGCCTCTTTCGAGCTGACCACTCCTCCTTCATCGCCAGGCCGAGTGGAAGCCTTGTTCAGCTCATCCAATGTCTCAAGCCCATCAATTCGAACCGCCGGCCCGGTAAAGGTTTTTCGCTTCCCGCCCCACCAAACACACAATGTCAGCACCCCTATCCCCACGAAGACCACACTGACGTAGTTCATGTTCTCTACCGTCGCGGGCAAGAACACGGGGAAGCAAAATAGGATGGTGTTGAACAGAACCCAGAGGACGGAGAAGGCGTTGCAGAAAGGACCCAGGATCGGGCCCAGGTTGAACGGACGGGCCGGCAGGATTTTGTCTCTTCCGCGGAACAGAACGATCCCTTGAGGGATGGCGTAGGTGATGTTCAAGCCGAGGATCGAGAGCGAGATGAAGCTGTTGAACGCCGTCGTGGATCCGATGTAGATCGCTCCGTACGCGGCGCAGAAGACCATGGTGAGCAGGGAAGCATTGACCGGCACTTGGAGTGTGGGATGCACTTTGGCGAAGAAATGCGAAAAGGGGAGACCATTGTCGCGTGCAAACGCCCACGTGAGGCGGCCGGCGGTCAGAAAGCACGAGATCGAGGCGCCGTAGTACACGACTAGAAGCCACACCGCCAGGAATGCGGCACCTCCTTTGGAGTCAAGAGCTTGATAGTAGACCGTCAGGATGGGGAGGGCGGACAAAGAGACCTCTTCCAGATCGTTGGTCGAGAACATGAAGGCCATGGTCCACAGAATGCTGGTCACGGTCCCAATGATCATGGTCATCCCGATGGCACGGGGGACATTCCTCGAAGGATTTGGCATCTCCTCAGCGATGTGAGTTGCCGAGTCGGTTGCTGTTCGAACCGGTCATGCTTAGTTACAGCGCGCAAAAGAGCACTCTCCAGTGGATTGACATACCAAGATAGATGTACATGCAGCTTCCAACGCCCAGGAAGAAGGCAATCCCGTCGTTCCATCCGGTCTGGTTGTTCCATTCCGTGAAAACCGTGCGGCCAGATTGTTTGGTGTCGGAAGTTGCCAAGACGGTGATGAAGAAGACGACGAAGCCCAAGACAGTGGCAAAGAAGAAGACAATCTCGGTCTTGGGCATGAAGGTCGGGAGGAGAACAAACAGGGCCACCGCGAGACAGGTCAATAACAGATAGACCAGGTAGACCTGCCACTGGGTCCAGACGTAGTCCGGATTGAAGAAGGAGGCCAAGTTGACACAGATTTGAGCACAATAGATGCAGGCCGACGCAGCCGTCATCCACCAAGCCACCACACTCAGCCAGCCGGTGGTGAAGGCAACGACAGCACGGTACCGAGGTGGCGCGACCATGAAGGCAAAGCTGTAGACAAACCGTCGGTCAGCAGAAACGCCAAGAGACAAGCGACATGGAGAGCACTTGCTGGTATTGCCCTCCGCTGGACGGAAAGGCTGAAGCGAGCTCAGCCAATCCGGCATTGATGAAGCTACAGGCAACTGCAGCCACCAGCTGGCCCCAAAAGACTGTTGGCCCACCCCCCGCGAACAACGGCGTGGCAAAGACCGCCGAGATTCCGATCCATGAGTTGGTGATGGTAAAGGCCAGCGAGATTGTCGCGAGAGTTCCGAACCGACGAGGGAGTTCGCCGGTATGGCCTTGAGCTCTCAACTGTCTCTCTTCTGCGGACAGGCCGGTCGCGTCGATGCTTGCGCTGACTTGCTCGGCGACGCTTGTCCGGACCTCGTGCCCCATGTTGGCGCGATTGTTGTCGGACGCTGCGAATGGTATTGTCACGGGACAAAGAGCCAACAGAACTCGGTCCTGTGGAAATTTCTGTCCTGAGAAACACGCCCATCGTCGGGGCCGGGGGGCTCTATATTAGCATATATACGCTCCTGGGGCGGGAGAGGGTCGATAGAGCAACCACATTCATAGTCGATCCGCTCTCTGTAGTGACCGGCTAGTGGCTGAGGCTTATCCCAGAAGTTTCCAAGACAGCACAGGAGCCTCGTCCGTCGCAGGACCCGGTCAACATCTCGAAGGGACCCGATAAGCGATACATCAACACGGGCTCAGATGTTGCCCATATCCAGCTTAGCCTCCTTTCTTGGCCCTTGCGCGGCGCGTCGCTTCTGGCGCCCCACTGGCGACACCAGAGAGCCGTGCGATAAGGTACCTACCGAACACCTAACATTCCCGAACTAATAACCTGTCAAACGGTGTTCACCACTGTCATCCCGCTCGGGAGAGTCCTTTAAAAGCAACAGCGTCACTTAATAGAAGTGATGGACAGGTCTCGGAGACGCCCCTGCAAAACCACCACTTCATCCCTCCTCGCCTGCGTTCGCCATGGCATTCGTCAAAAGCCACTTTTACCCCGGGGCTGATATCCTCGGAGAGGTCTTCCACTGCAGCAGCTCCTCTTCGTTCAAGGTCAAAGGGGCGCGTATTGTGGCCGTGGGCGGCCAGATAGGTGAATCCGCCGACTATTCGCCTTTCACGCCGAATGGCCCGGACGGCTCGCAATTCGAAGGTGACCATGCACAGCAGTTCGACGTCGCCATGTACAATGTCGAGCGGGCCCTGGCTGCTGCGTCTCCACACCTCAGCCCCGAAGAACTGTGGGCGGGCGTCTACAACATGACATCGTTTCATGTTGGCGTCGTGTCGCAGGAAGAGCAGCTGGAGATCGCAGCGAGTGCCAGAAAGTATTTCGGCAAAGGCGACAACAAGCCAGCGTGGGCGGCCATTTGTGTTGCAGCATTGTTCCCACCAAAGTGCTTGATCGAGATTCAAGTTCAAGCTGCTTACAAGGAAGACGCTTGAAATTCTATCCGCGGTAGCATGTGGCGGGATTGTTGGACTCGACAGGAAAATACATCAGCAGTGCAGGGTTGTCGAGGGGAGGTCTTCTCGAATGTTTCCTCACAGTATCAGATTCGGCCAAAATCTGGGTGCCGATTCGCCTGTGGGATCTCGCTCAAATAACGAATCCGATCTCTGGTATGAAGCTCGACGTCGGGCCTTGTTTCCCAAGGCTGCCTCCGGAGATGCAATGAATGGGCCCTATGCTCAGAACAAAATACTACAGACTGCTACGGATAGATTAACGCACGTGAATTCTGTGTATCTAGGTAGCTTGCACCTTGTATTCGTAGGTTAGTTGGGAACCCAGAGGCCAGGTTATGGGCTCCCCTGGCAGATCTTCACTCCTTTGTTCTAAGAGGCAGGGTTTGGCTCTATTACACAGGATTCCAGACAGGATCAAGAATTCATAGAGCGCGGAAGGCATCATTCATTGTCTTCGCCGTTGTCATCGCGTCATCGTCAGTCTTATAGTGGACCGGGACAGTTGGACTTTGTGATCGTCTCTGCTTCGTTCATGCATTCAGCTCTCTCTGTTCTGGCGTGTCTGACAAACTTTCTCGCGCAGCTCCCACACATATTCACTTCAAGCACACTGCCTCTGCACAGGGCATCAATTCTGCAGCTCTGATTCGAGCTCCGATAACTCGTGTAAACTCTGGGCCCGTTGAAGCTCTCATACGAGACAGATGAACCTGCTCTGTCACCTCTAGGTCATCACCGAAACTTCACACTCCACTTTTGCTCTTTGGCCATTGATCTTCTTCATCTGAATACCACCAGTCCCAATTTCATTCTTATTTCCCAGTCTACAGCGACTTCACACTTGGCCTGGCGGCTCTAGACAGCCATACGCCTCTTCGATTTCCTCCCGGGCAACCTCCTCCTGTCGCACGGGGTCAACTTCATAGGTAGTGCCGTCCTTGGTAGTGGTGATCTTGGTTCCTCTGCCGTCCTCAAAAACTGTCTTTATAATTAATGACTTGGCATCCACCATCTGTATGGCCCAATTTCTCTCCCCTTTGGGATCTCTGATGACAGTTGGTCGGCCTGCGACGCCCCCCGCCTCTCGCTTCCTCTTGGCCTTTGCGACAGCGGGAACATTGTCAGCTTCCTCACCGGCTTTGGGGACAGCATCACCAGTCCTATGTTCAGGAACCGTGACAGCGAAGTTGACATTGTCGACAGGCTTCTCGGCGAGTCGGAAGGCGAGCTCGCCAAAGATGTTTTCGGCAGAAGTCATTGCGGTGGCGGTGGTGATTGTGATGTGAGTTCCGTGTGACGCGTTGTGGTCGGCTTTCTTTGTGATTACGTTTAGCCTCTTAGGATGCTTAATAGGGTAGAGTTTGGAGGTACCTTGAGTTGTTGGAAGCGGATAAAATTCAGAAGCGCAGAAGAGAGATCGAAGTCAAGGTTGTTCTGACGAGCGAACAGTCGAATACGGACTGAACGGCCGTGGCGTCATCGACATACACGGTTTAATAGTCCCACTAGCGCGTTTCTGAGAGAGAATACTAACAGTTGCCAACGCTTCCGTCAACGGCGGTCGTTGTCTGGGGCGGGGATAAACGCTGTTGTGTTCGTCCCAGTCCTTCGCGGCAGATGGCGCAGATTCAACTATTTGACTCCCGTCCCGGTGAGATGAAAAGGATGTCCAATGTCTGTGATTGTCGAAAATGAGCAAACGTTCATGGGTGTCCTGTGTTGAATTAATATCCGACAATTGGTCACACAGAGAAAATGACTTTCCATGGTGCTCTCCATTGCCGCGAATGATCTCCTTTGCTCGCCTCTTTTCCACTGAAGTCTCGTTCCGCGAGTGAATGACGATTCATCGTGCTGGTTTGAGGCGGCTGTAACCTGTCCTCGGAACACATTAGGTACATCAGTCTTTCTCCATCACCGACTTGATTTCTTGTGGAGATGTACCGAGTACGGCCAGGATATGGGTTGGTGGAACTACTTATAAATGATTATGGATATGACCTGGTATCGAGCAACGGTCTGTATCCCTGGTCCTGCTAATTTGAATTGTGCTCCTGAAAACCGGGCTAAGCTATCCCATAGTCATCACCTCGAAGCACTGCTATGCTGGCTCTGATCCCGGTCCTATCCATGACGAACTAAGAGCAAGACCCTTTATGTTGTTCCATACTTGATCCGTTCTACCACCAGCCCATTCCTCCAAGAAAAGCAAGGAGTGAGTTGGCCAGTTGGAATTCGACGTACAAGTACAGGCCTGAGAGCGAGCCCACTGCGCTATGGCAGGGCAACCGCATCTGAGCATCCAACCCACTCCTCACGAAAATAAGCCCATCTTCACTTCGGCTACCAGAACGAACACCATCCGATGTAATGCTGACACAAATTCTCCACATTCGTGGCTTGCAGAATTAGCCGGTCGACTTGCTCACTAACGCCAAGCCCACCGATGCCTGCCATCGTGGTCTCGGGCGCAGTGCCTGCAACGACCTCCCTCTGCTTCATGTGTCCCAGATCAAGCATGCCATAACGCGGGTCAGTCGCGCCGTTGGTAACATTATTCATGGCGCCAGTGCTACTGTTCATGATAGACTCTAGGCCCAGACCGTTGAGATCGGCGCGTAGAGCCTGCGTTGCGGCGTAGGACGGCGTGCCTGGAGCGGAAGGTTTGAAGTCGCGACCTGTGAGTTTCTCCTTGACTCTAGCCAAGACCTGAAGCGCGCGAGCGTTTTGTACTTCCTTGGCTTCTTGTGCGGCGGGATTGTTCGAATCTATGATTTTATCAAGGACACTGCCTCCACCCATGGCAGGGTCGAGGATACTGCTTCTCCGGGGGCGGCGGCCAGGTGGTGCGCCAACGTGGCTAGTCCCTTGGGCCATTGCAGCGGGATTGTGCACGTTCTCCATTGGGCTGCGGTCGTAATCTTCGTGCTGCGCGCCGGGTGCGTCGATGATGCTTTGTCGTCGCTCAGAACGGAAGTGCGGCCGAGGTGGAGATTCTCGTGTGTTCAGACGCCAGTTGAGCAGAGGGTCATGAATGAAGGCTTCGAGTACGGCGAGGAGAGACTCCTTGTTCTCGCGAATGACGCGCATGACGTTCTCGCAGGTGATGCGGAACGAACCCTCGATGTTGCTGACTTCCATGGCGAAGGTGAGCATGCGGGTAAGTCGGAAGGGGACTCTTTCTGGATATTTCTCACGGTGCATAGCCACCTCGAAGCAGTCCCCGAAATCGATGTGGATTATCTTGCCAGTAATTCGATCGAGCATGAGATTTGACGGGTGGCGATCGCCCAGACCGAGAATATAGCCCACCATAGACATGACTGCAAGTGAGCGGGTGTAGTTTGTTCGGCGGTCAAGCCAGGCTTCAGAACTCTTCGACTTGAGCCAAAGCACGCGGTATAGGTCCTTGCCAGTGGTGTTGTCCATCGCGTAGCCAAACACCTCCACCTTTTGCATCAGCGTAAGATTGTCGTAATCCGGGGCCATCTGCAGCATGATCCTATGCTCGATGTTGAGCAAGATACGCCGTGTCTCGCGGTAGTCCTTCACCAAGTTATGAAGAGTATCTGAATTTGGCACCCATCCAAGGAGACCAGAGTTTTGAGATAGAGGAATCGCTGGGAAGCGCTGAATGTTGAGATGTCGCTTGAACGACTCGGTATCGTTGTTGAGGAGAGTGTTGACAAGACCAAATAGCTGCATCACACGCTCATCTTGTCGGATGTCTTCGTGGCCCTTCAGCAGGTAAGCGTAGGATACGCCGTCCGAGCCCTTCAGTGTCATTTTTCGAGGTCGTTGTTTTGATGGAATCACCGTCAGTACGTGATCGAAACTCACGATCTTTGTAATGGGCTTGCCAGATTGATAGGTGCCCGGCACGGCTAGGTCAAGGTCGTGCGCGTCCTTCAGGCGTGGCGAAACATACTTGAGATCAAGACTCATCAGCTGTGGGAGTTGGCGGGCGATCTTGCGGAACACTGCGTAGTACAAGTCCCAAGC
This sequence comes from Phialophora expanda, assembly GCA_016109585.1. Lineage (NCBI taxonomy): Eukaryota > Fungi > Ascomycota > Eurotiomycetes > Chaetothyriales > Herpotrichiellaceae > Phialophora > Phialophora expanda. Next base: position 70,383 of record JADWPR010000002.1, read on the forward strand.
CTGGTTAAGGTCACCGATCTCCTTCGAGCGACGGAAGGCGTTGCAGAAGGCCCTAGCCTCGGCAAGATCGTGGCCGAAAGCCTGAGCAAATGAGACCTCTCTTAGGGTTTCAGCACCGCGATCGAGAAGCTCATGGAGGGGCGCCAGCGTGGCGAGCATTCCTTCCACGTTACCGTCGCCGAAGTACAAGCGGGATGCTTCTTCCAATCCTTCGTGCCAAAGTTCATGCCACAGCACAGCGACGCGGATGAGCTCATGACTGACCAAATCAGCTTGCTCGACAAGTCTGAGGCTATGTCCTTTCATTGTGTCCATGATTTGAGTTGCAGAGTTGGCTCTTCGCGTGACTGAGGATTTCATCGCCACTGTCAATGGATAGACAAGTGCTTGAGGGTGTGCTTTGCCAACTTCGGCTAACAGCCTATGCACGGCAGCCCGGACCCTAACATTAGGCTGGTTGATTCTGGCGATCAATTGAGGTATGACTTCCAGCCAGGTGTCTATGCTGACAGATGTAAACCCCTCGATCACAACTTGATTTACTTCGCTGTGTCCGCCGTGCGCAAACCATAGCGTCAATAGTCGGAGTGTGTCTTGCAGCGAGCTTGTTTTCGAAAGCGCTATGGACCTGAAGAATCCAGCTATGGCGGGAACAACGTGGCTCTTGATGGCCTGCTCCGGAAGGCTGCGAACTTTCTCCTGGTCTGTATGAGATGCCATCGACGTAACGACTTCAAAGTTTGCGAGGGCATAGGCATGCCATGCTTTATACCAGGTCTCGTTGTATTGAGTTGCGAGTTGGTACGAGTTGAGGATGTCTCCCACGGCGTCTTGAGCCCGGGGACTCGTCCAATCGCCTCTGAGCAGGAACGATTGCCATTCTCCTTGTCGGAGGTAGCACTTGCCCAGAAGTTTCGAACATCTCTCCAGCTCCTCATGTTTCTTTCTTTGAGCGAGCAGATCATGTCCATTCATATCAAGGCCATTCTGGTTGTTCAGTCTGTCATTGTGGACGCCATTTGCCAAAGCAGTATTGGTCTGTTGAAAGTCATCAGCAAGTCGTGTAGTGAAATCACGTAGTGCTGCCAGTGCCGTTTCTTGGTGACCGGTAGCCCAGGTGAATTTGAGGCGAGCGTAAGCCACAGTTGGTGGTGCATCTACAAGATTGGCAGCAAGGTTACCTCCACCGCCCAAGGATGACAGTGACCTTTCTGCTAGACCAATACGTTCCGACTTGCGACACAAATTGGCGAATTTGATCCAGATGTCTGAGTTATCCGTTGGTTGCAGGACAAGCGCCCGTACCTTGAGCATCCGTTGCCAGACCTCAACGTTGGATTGGCATCCGAGAAGTCTCTTGTTCCAGAGCATCTTCAGTGATTCCTGCTTCTCCGAATTGCCTTCACTTTGTTTGTAAGTGATGATCTCTTCAAGTTCCGCGAGCATTTGCGTTCGGACCACAACGCTGTATGCGCGGTTGTAAGACTCCCCGATTGTCGCAGTTATTTCGGAGTTGACACCGTCACGGGCCCGGACAATGAAGGTTTGAGCGTCGGCGAAATTGTTACGCTGAATGGCCAGGATCGCGCCAAAGAACGCCCTGTCCGGTGAACTTTCTTTCATGACACTGATGTAATTGTCCATGAGATCCCACTCGCCTCTGCCCCAAGCCGCAGCTGCAGCAAGAGCAGACATATTCTTCCGATTTTCTGTAGACGCACTGTTCCAGTGTTCTTGTGCGATTTCGGAAAGAATTTTCCATTCACCTAGAGCGTGCAGACACCTCATCTTACCCATCACGATGTCAAAGTTCTCCGGCTCGATCTTCTCACGCTTTTGATAGGCTGAAAGGGCTTCTTCCCATCTTTGCAACTTCTCAAACCAAGCCTCCTTCAGTTCAACTTCGCCGAAGACCTGTGCTCTTCGAAGTATGCCAATAGCAGCGTCGGACTGCTGGAGCTGGTTGTTGATGCTGATCAAGGCCTCTACACTCTGACTGTTTTGGTCTTGTTCGAACTCGAGTTCCTTGTAGTGCAAGGCTTTGGCGAATGCATGACACTTGGCCGCGAATCGACCAAGAGTCCGAATGTCAATAGGTAAGGACTTGTCATCATGCTCCATAAACTCGGCCAAGTTGAGCAATGTCTGTAAGATATCTGGCGGAATGTTTGGGGACGTCAGAGCCTTCTCAATCGATCGGATTAGCTCTTCTTGATACTGATCATAGAGCTCAGTCCAACATGACACAAATGCAGAGTTGAACAGGTCCTTGGCAAGTGGTTGATACACACCGGCCAGACTTGCGCAAGCCCTCAATGCATGCGACGGAGATTCCTTGAGCAGCTCGACACTGAATCGCCGCATCCATTCCTGCCAGTCCTCTTTCGTTGACTTCTGGGAGGTGTCCCAGGCGTTCTTCAAGTGCTGCTGATTGACCGGGAGCCTCATCGATGTGATATTGGCATAAGTCGTCTCTTCCGCCGTTGATCCATATTGTTCTTCCGGATAGAAATCCACAGGTAGAGCCTTGCCAGACTTGAAGTTCTCTATCAGTTTTTGGAACCTGTCGGAGTTTATCTGGCCTGCTTTCGTGGATCTTTCAACAAGAGGCAGATAGTGGACAAAATCCTGCCCCAGATGATATATCAAGGCGCATATGCAATCCAGCGCGGCAGACTTCAGTGATCGTTCAGAAGAGTTCGTGACGACCTTTTCAGGCGAAGATAGGATCTTTGCCAGCGGATGAATCATTAGCGACGCGAAGTCTGAGACATTGACGTTCCGGGACAGTTTGCCGAGTGTATCAATCGCAGCACGACGAGCATTCGGAGGTGCTGCCGGGTTTTCGAAAATCCCGACCACGGCAGGTATGATCATGTGCATGTACTCCTCGCCACTGGAGCCAAAGACCAAGAAGGTATGCAGGATCCGGATTGATGATTCCCTTCTAAGATCTGAGTCGTTCTCGATCACACCGAGCATAAGCGGTAGAAGGCCGGCGAGGTAGCGACGGAATTCTCCTTCCAGGGACTTGGAGATCGCCTCGACCAGGGACAGGATGGTGGATTGAACCTGCCTGGACACGTTCCAGAACTCCCGGATCACCTCGATGATGTCGGGCAAGAAAGCTCGAATATGCTGTCGAACTATGTTGACAAGGACTGCAAGTTGATTGAAATAGGACTCTAGACGAGGCGGGGGTGAACTGCGGATGACGCTGAGAAAGCCTGGAATGATCTGACCCAGAAAAGGTACACATTTCATACCAATAGTCTTGAAGATGGTTACCACAGCGTCAATCACAGCGCTGTGGTACTGAACAAGTGTGTGATCTGCTAGTATGGTCTGCATGAGTGTGTTGATGACAACCGTCGGATAGTATTCTTCGTTCGATGGCGTCAAGCCTTGCATAATCAATGCGACATCCGAGATGGGTTGGGTCTCTGCCTTGCTTTGCTTTTCCGCAACGGATTCGCTGAGCTGTTGGTACTTGTAGGGGTCCAAAGCGCCCAGTACGCCAACCAATTTGATGGCATCCGTCCTGAGCTCTTCATGTGCTTCTGTCTTGATGATGTTGATGAGGATTCCAAGGAGTTCAGGGTAGTCCATGTATGGGTCGATCACATACTGCGAATTGATGGCAAGAGAACTCAGCGTCTTCATAGCCGCTTCCCGCTTCTCATGCGAGGCGAGATCTTGTAGGGCATCGATAAGGATGGGCATAAGCTCAGGAATGTGCTGGACCATTTCCTGCCCACCAACGGAGGTGAGATCACCAAGTGCCTTGATCGTGGTCGAAGCAACACCTGGATTCGTATCAGTGGCTTTGGGCAGAAGTGCAGAGACCATCGCTTCTACGTAGGTTCTGACCAGTGATGTGGCATTGGACACGAACAAGCTGATCAAGCGTGCACTTTCTTCCTTCTGCTTGGCTGTGTTCGAATACCCCAACCCCGTCAGTAGGTTGACCAGCAGCTTCCGCAAGGGCGGGAATACATAAGCTGGGTTGACTGTGGTCAGTCTTCCAATGATTTCGATGGCAGCTTCACGAACAGGAAAGACCTCGTCATTGACAGCCAAGAAGAGACAGCGTATGTTATCCGGGCGAGCTAAGTGCTTGTCAAATTTCCTGTCCAGCGCTCGGAGGACGGTAACTCGGATATCAGCATCCTGATCTCCAACAGCCACAGTCAGCAGCTTGTCGACCACCTCGCCAACAACTTGTATGGCATTGTTGCTAGTCTGGTGCAGGATGGGGTCTAGCATGAATAACTGACAACAGGTCAGGGCAGCTGCGCGGCGGATTTCTGGGTTTTCGTTCGTGGCATAACGGAGCGTGACGTCCCTAACGAACTCGTTCAAAATATGGCCGGAGAAATCGAATTTTCCCAGGGTCTTGAGAGCTAATGTGATCTCATGGTCTTTGTGCTCGGCAGGAAACCCACCGTAGTCTTTCGCAAAAGACGGAAGTGGTGGAATGGTGTTCGGAGGGCACCCGAGGGGCCGGTAAGGAGATCGTACCAAGATCAAGCTGAGGAGGTCCAGCAGCTTATCTTGTATGGTTGCTCGAATTGGTGGGATATTGTGCGCCATGTCTTCGAGTGCTTGTTCCATCGGTTCTGTAAGGCCGCAGGCAAAGATGGGGTCAAGGAGGGCTTCCATATACTTGCTAAGTGTTTGTCCAACAGCACCTGCAAGCATGCCGATGCACTTGAACATGGGACCCTCGTCGACCGCGGCTCGATTCTTAGTCTTCGCGCTCAGGGATTCTCGGATGTAGAGAATGATCCCGTCAAGGTACTGTGCCATCGCACTACCGACCGCATTTGCTATCTGGCCAATGGCAACGAAGGCTTGATTGCGTTCTTTATCCCGCTTCAGCTGTGCCTGGAGATAGACCATAAACTTGTGCAGGTAATTGTTGATGAATTCCAGAGGTGCATATTCCGCCAGGACCGGGATGACCTGCACAATTTGTGTCCGGATCCTGGGGTCCCGATGATCCTTGAACCGGAGGACAATCTCGCACGCATTTCTGTAGAAGTCATGCATGAACATGTTGCCTTGCTGCAGTAGCTCGTTCAGGATCAAGAGGGAACCGAGAATCTCGTCGACGGTCGCGTTAGGACGGAAGCCCTCGAGAGTTTTGGAGTATATTTTGGCAAACCAATGATTCTGAAATTGAGCATCTCTTGCAACCATGACACCAAAGCAGGCGCTGACAGATTGAGCGGCGACTCGGCGGATGAGGTCTTTGGGGTCTCGCAGGGCATTCCAGACTAGATCGAAGATCTGTGGGATGAAGCCGTAGACAAGGGTCGGGGAGTTCTTCGCCAGCTCACGGATGAGTAGCACAGCTGCCAATTTCCGGCTCTCTTGCTTGGTTTCGGGTTGAAGCCATTCGAAGGCCGAAGTCAACTCGGCCTCGACAAGCTCTGCGGTGTATGCTCCTCCTGGCCGCGCCAGATGGCCCAGAGCACGGGCAGCTGCATCCAGGACGCTGTAGTCATTGCTTTTCAAAGCCGCGCGCAAGTAGTTTGAGTACTTTGAGGCCTTCTGAGCAGGATCGATGGCATCGCAGTCGATCAGTCGGTCGAGGGCGAGGACTCCGCCTACTTTGTCGCTCACATCTGGAGCCTGGACGATGAGGTTACTGATGCGGGTGGTGACTTTGTCGTAGAAGGTGCTGAAGCGCTCGGGAGACCATTCTGTACGGTAGTTAGTGACTGTCTGGTCCAGCCCAGAGGCAATAAGACCGACCGCGGGAAAGCAAGGTTATTAAATCGCGCAGCTCTGCTGCCGCCTTGTTCTTAACCTCATCGTTCTTGCTGCGCAGATCTGTGAAGATGCGTTCACTTGGGTCGGGACCCGGGCCTTGCTGCGCCATGATGCACGACCATGGTCCTCACCGTAGCTCCTGAGCGCTGTCCGGGGTGGTGCTGAAGAAATAATCGTGCAAAGAGTTGGTCAAAAAGTAAGGCCCATCAAGCTCACTTTCAGTTTGGACTTTCTTGGGATGAGGGGAGGTGACACAGGCGCGGCTGGCAGTCATGCGGAGTTCATCTTCACGCTCATGCATGTTGCATAGTCTTGGCAGCAGACAAACTCCAAGCGGCCTAAGGCATCGGCCAAGATGCTTGAACCAGAGCCACATCCGTCGTTGTTGACCTTGAAGACATTTGACGTCTCTTTATGAAGTTATCCAGGCTTCTTGCCTTCACGAAGTAGGATGCTTTCATGGAGGAGATACACAACTTGCAACTCTGTCAATGTCGGCGCAGCCTCCTGCGGTCCTAATGTAATTTCTATTCGCTCCCCACATTCCTCAAACGCCGGTATATCGCATATGAAAGATCCAGGTACCCAATAGAGTTATTGAGTCAAGCAACCCTGAAACCGCTATTATTTTCGCTGGCACTGATCGTTCTCCACTGCTCAGAGCTCGTCGAGAGAAGAGAAGGGACGACACAGACGGTAAGATGTTGATCCTCATCACGGAAGTGTCGCTTGTCTGTTCAGCTACGCTTCAACCTGCTGTATTCATTCTTGAACGTCGACACTCCTCTGCGCGATTGCCTACCTTCACAATTGTCATGCTTCTTCGGCCTTGGAAACCAGGAACAGCACCGGGCTGGCCAGGCGGTATCACCTAACAATTACGATAGGCACTCGGATCTTGACTGGCAGAAGCTGTGGAAGCACATTTCGGGACAAACACCCTGGCGTGGCGGACTGTACAAGATCGACTCATCAAGCAAATACAATGTACAGAATTTGGGTTTTGATCGCCCAGGCTTCTGATCAACGCGAGAGTGTTCGTCCACAATCCGCTGCCGGCGGCCGAAAGCCAGCCCAATAACCGATGGCTGGCACGTGTTATTAACCTACAGGAAGCGACCTCCCTTCACCGTCGAAAGACAGCCGCTCATGACAGTGGCAGTGTAAATGGGCAGTGTGAATGTTATCTCATCTAAGTGAAGAACGAGGCTCTGGCTGCGAAATATTTGGCGAGGACGAACTGGCTCTCTCTTGCGCGAGGGCCAGCGAGGTCTCTTTGTGAGGCTTTCGGAGGTTGTGGAAGAAGAGCGCCCCTGCCGGCATTATGTCCACAAGTGGGAGGAATTTATACCAAAAAAGGTCAAGGCAATTAACAGAACTAAGCTGAAAAATAGGCCGCCCTATCTCGCTGTACCAGGTCCTTGGGCGATGCAGCTGGATTTGAGAGAATCCGAAGCAGTTGGATTTCCCTCGAACAATGTCCAGCATGCGAGGAACGCAGGGTTGCACGATTCCTAAGGAAGTGGTGAGGGTTCTCGCAAAGAAAGCACGCACCCTTGATCTTGACTCGATCTTGCTGAAGACCGAGGCCACGGCACAATGTCCACATGCGAGCCGCCATACTCAGAAATGGCCAAAAACTCGAATGTGAGCCACGAGCAGCAAAGCAGAGGGAACGGGCAAAAAGGGGATAGCACATTGGGAGAGGGAGAGGTCAGCAACGACCCGAGGTCGTTGACAGTCAAAGCCATATAATTTGCTTGTCTTTCTGTCTTTCCATCCAGGTAGAGCTTCCGGGCCACATCCCGTCATTCAATATCGAAACTCGTCCCACATCCACAACTACTCGTTGCTCTTGGATTCCCCACCACTTTGAATTGACTCCCGATCAACTCCTGCGTGAAATCAATAGTGCTACCTTTCAACAACTCGAGGGATGCAGAGTCCATAACAACTTCTGCTCTGCCCGACTCATTCCCTGAGCTGGTTGGCGCGCCCTCCGACGGAGTGTATTCAAATATCGTATCCTCTTCTTTGTCAATCTTCGATGCATCCTCGAGGGACATGAGGTATTGGAAACCATGACATCCGCCGCTTGTGACGGTGACTCGCAGATGCGCCTCCTGAGGCGATGTCGGACTTGATGTTAATGTATTCTTCTGGGGTGGCCCCGATGTGATCTGCTTCAAGCGTTTCGCAGCCCGCTCGGATATTGTGATGGTCATATCGTTGCCATCTTCATCTCTACGGGGGTTCTGGAGGATAACAGTCGCCCATGTGGTGGGTGTGCTAGAGAAGTGTCTCCTCGAGGTTACCCTCATTGATAGAGATTCCGGAAATGGTCTGCTCGAGGACAGCAAGTTATGGCGCTGGGTTCGATTGGTGGAGAGGCGGGCTCTGCATGCTCGACATAAATGGAGGTACATCGTCGGATCTCGGGGCCTTCGCAGTGGTCGTGCAGCACCGAAAGCGAGTTTCAATGGAGCCTGTGACATTATGCCACTGGGTAAACTATATTTGTATCACACAAGTGAAGATGGGCTGGAGGTGGGCTGCATCTGGATAGTGTTGAGAAAGGAAGAGAGCTGGGGACCAGCGCCGCGGTGCAAATGACGCAGGACAGAGGCGGCAAAACATCGGTTGATTGCGTCGCTGACAATTACATCGATCCGCCTGGTCGGATACGTTCGTTCCTTATTCTGCTGGCGTACGGGGTAGAGTCATAGATGTGTTTTGTTATACCAGAGAGGTGACATTGCCAAAATCCAGCTTTCTCCTTTTCACGTCCGATTTCATTCTTTCCCCTATATTCTGTTCGGTCGAAGCTAGAATCTGCTGGATCAGGATAATCAAATCGACGGCAGGTGGTTGAGCAGAACCCTTCCAAAACCAGTAAGGAACAGGCGGGGGGTATCCTTGGGAAGACTTCGGAAACGATGGCCGCTCAAGGGAGCACAGACGACAGCATTAGTCCTTTCTCACAGGCCTACGCGCGCTCCCTCGATGCCACAGATACCCTCTCCCACTTCCGTGCAGAATTCCACATCCCAACCCTGTCCGACTTGAGACGCTCGACCCTCACGAAGCCTGAAGAGGAAGCACCCTCGAAGCCATGTACTTACCTCTGCGGCAATTCTCTTGGTCTCCAGCCCACCCGGACAGCAAGTCTAGTCACATCCTTTCTTACTCAATGGCGGACGAAGGGCGTGTTAGGGCATTTTGTCGAGCACTCCGACTCTCCGCTGCCGCCGTTTCTGCATGTCGATGACCACGCCGCAAAGCTCATGGCCCCGATTGTCGGGGCGAAGCAGGATGAAGTCGCGGTCATGGGTACGTTAACAGGGAACCTGCATCTTCTCATGTCGAGCTTCTATCGACCTAGCCGGGAAGGTAAAGGGAGGTGGAAGATCATGTTGGAGGGCAAGGCGTTCCCAAGTGACCACTATGCAGTCGAGTCGCAGATCGTTCACCACGGGCTTGATCCAGCAGAAGCGATGATCTTGCTGGAGCCTTCTGACGAACGCCGTCCGATCCTGCCTACGCAACAGATTCTCGAGGCGATAGACAAGCACGCCGCCGAGCTCGCGCTAGTTCTTCTTCCGGGCATTCAATTCTACACGGGCCAGTACTTCGACATATGCACCATCACAAAGCACGCCCACTCAAAGGGCATTGTCATAGGCTGGGACCTGGCTCACGCGGTTGGAAACGTGGATGTGAAACTCCATGATTGGGATGTTGATTTCGCATGCTGGTGCAGCTACAAGTACCTTAACTCCGGACCAGGAGCTATGGCTGGTATTTTCGTGAATGAAAAGTATGGTAAGGTCGAGATCGACAAGGAGACCGGGCAGAAGTTCTGGCCACGACTGAGTGGGTGGTGGGGAGACGACAAGAGCAGCCGGTTCCAGATGACGAACAGTAAGACCAACGCAGAGAACGAACACGACCATTGAAAGGCTAATGTTTTGCAGAGTTTGTGCCCAGGCCAGGGGCAGCGGGCTACCAACTATCCAACCCCAGTGCCATCGATATCACCGCGGTGATTGCCTCGTTGCAAATCTTCAATGAAACCTCCATGGCTACATTGCGAGCGAAATCTCTCCGCCTGACGGCTTATTTAGAAGAACTTCTGGCCGCGACGTCTCGGAGAATTCCAGGAAAATTCGGCATCATCACGCCCCAAAACCCCCGTGAGAGAGGCGCACAACTTAGTATTCGACTGGCGCCCGGTCTGCTCGACCATGTGCTGGAGCACCTCGAGAGTAATGGTGTCATTGTCGACGAGAGGAAACCCGATGTCATCCGTGTTGCCCCAACACCCTTGTACAATTCCTTTGCGGATGTCCTCCATTTCTGCCAAGTACTCGAAGCGGCTTTAACCAGCGAACCGTCATCCGGGCCAAAATTAGCTGATGTCCCACCGGGACTGGCCAGCATTTGAGCAGCCGTCGCCCGTCAATGGGACACGCTGAGAAAGGCTATTCTCCTGACGGCCCCCACTCATGCCTCGCTGCTAACCTTGGAGTCTGCGATACAAGGTGGTCAGTCGGCATGGGTTTTCAACAACGTCTGAAATAAGTTCGCGGTAGAGGCTATGCCTTTCCTCAAGCGGTATTGTGCTCCGCCTATCATCAAGCAATGCCTCGCGTTGGGCACGTGCGTCACCGCCCCTGGCGTTGTTGTACCGTCGACGATCCGCGATCAGCATTCGTTCAAGCGGAATACACTCCTAGTCATCCTCGCTATCACTCAGCTCCGCTTCCCGCCAAAGTACAAAATCGAATCGGCCGTCGAGGTTCGCGCGGATGTACTCTCGAATCATATCTTGACTGTCCTCAGTCAGATCGAAGTCTGGATCGGCGGCCATCAGCAACAAGTTGAAGCCTTTCTGGTTTTCTGCGTCGAGGCTCATTAAGAACTCCATGATCTGGTCAGAGTGGAACTGAGTCATGGCATAAAGCGTTAGGTTCTTTAGGTACTTGAGCTGAGCGAGTGGTGGTAGAATGTCCGCCGAGACTTCGCCGCCACTAGTCCAGAAGTCTTCGAGGAGGGGGAGGCTGAGAGCAAGAGCAATGATGTGCTCTTCCGTGAATTCATCAGACACATCCTTTAGAGCCAGCTCTCGCAAATTGGTCAGATTGCAGAGTCCCTCGACCATGATCTGAAGATCGTCAGGCATAGTATCCTCTCCGTTTCCCTTAAGGCACACCGACTCGAGTGACGTCTGCCCTGCAAGCGCACTGTGGAAGAGCTGGGCATTGACGTTGCGGACCGTGTAACCCTCAAGAGAAAGCCTGGTGAGTTTGACATTCGGGGAATGCAGGACACGAGAGAGCAGCGCAGGTCCATCGAAGAACTTTTTCAGGCTGAGATCTCGGAGCTCTGTACACGAGCTAAGCCATTCGGCCACCTCGAGGAAGACGTCGTTATGGAGCTCTTCAAGTCGGACCGTGCCATAATTGTCATCCAGCTTGAGTGTGTGGATGGAAGTGCAACCTTTCAGCGCGTTCAGATTCCGCACTGCATCCTCGTTCAGATTCCCCAGGTCCAGCTGCTGCAACTTTCTGTGTCGTCCGAGTGCTTGGAATGAGAGCTTCCCGATATTATTGAAGCTGATAATCTCGAAATAGGTCAGGGTGTCCGGCTTGAGCTGAGTGAGGAATGTTGCAAATAATTCGTCTGCATCTGGAGACATCCACTCGTGAAGAGTCAGGTTCCGGAAATTCTCGCAGTTCTCGGCGATCGCTTGACCCGCGCCATTCACCAGTGCATCGCCCTTCCATAGCACCATTGTCTCGAGTCTTGGGGAACGAGAAATCCACCTTGGCAGGAATCCCGGGCTGATATGGCCGTCGATCTCTTCCAGCATCGTTGTCTTTGTGGTGACTGCCTCTCCGATGGCGTTGACTGTCGCGACAATGTCCACGATTTGCCTCCTGTACTCTGTCTTGGGGAAATGGAATGGACGTAGTTTACCTGCGAAAAATGCTGTTCGAATAGGTCCGGTAAAATTCATGTCATCAAGCATTAGTGACAGGTTTCGAAAGTCCAGAGTCTTGATATAACGGCAGTAGGGTTTGTAGGTGACGTTGTCGTCAAGACTGGAGAGCGTGATGGAGCGCCATAACACAGTCCACCTGCGGAAGAACTGAGCATGTTCCGCATGTTTCGTAAGGTAGTCACCGGGTCGCTGTTTGAAATCCATGTCGTCTCTTTGTTCAAATGCCGGTGAGTACTGATGCAAGCTGAAACGCATTAGTCTGGCAGGTCCAGTGACATCCGCTGAGAGCGCAAACTCACTGATAGATTGTCCGGAGCGCTGGATCTGCAAATGACTTTGAGCTGAGAGCGCACTTGAACAGCGAACCGAAGTCCCTGTCATGACCGAGTTCCTGGCATATCATAGACAGAATCTCGTCAGGCAGGATGCCGCCTTGATATGAAGCCATGCTCGAGTCTCTGGTCAGCTTTATTCGAGACAAGATGTGACGGAGATCCACAACAGAGAGGCCACCATGGATCGAGAGAACAGGCAAGAGGCAGAGAGAAAGAGTGGCATATCAAACTGTTTCGATACAGTTCTATTGGCCAAGCGAGGAATGCTGGGACAGTTGATGATGGTTGGATGGTGGGTGGCCCACTGGAGGCTCCGGCGACTCTTCAGGCTGCCTTCACGATGACGTCAACGCGTCGTCTCCCGAGTTCTACGATTTCGCGCGTTGAAGTCGCGGTTCGCGGACGAGGTGGAACAGCGCGTCCCTCCAGACGAAATGACAGTCAATGCCGACCCTCCTGTTTACTGTCGCTCCTTCTGGGGTGGTGCACCTTCACGACTTTCTCACCTGCCTGGCAAAGTTCGACGAAGATATCTCGCTTGAGGCCACTCCTCAATTCGTAAGTCGTCCTTCTGGAATGGACAACTCGGCCCTCCTCGACTAACGGGACAAGCTGCGTTTCTCGAGTCTGAACATATCCAAAACTGCTCATGCGGCGTTCACCCTCGATTCTTCTTTCTTTACCAAGTACCATTTCTCAATTGGTGCGAGGACTGCGTCAGGTCCTGCTCCGCAGAAGCAATGGTCCTGCAAAATCCAGAATCGGGTAAATTGCGTCGCACCCAGCACCTGCGCAAGCGTCTGACCGTGATAGGCACTTCTGTCCATCTTCAAACGCCGGCTAGGTGATCGAGACAAAGAAGGCGGGCTCGAAACATGCGATTGCGAGTTACAGGCCAATCCAGATCAAGCAGAATGCCGATTAGTCTTTCGACTCAACTGCCGGCAAGGCGTAATCAAGACATATCGACTGTCCTATGAGCCTGGGGAGATCATGCATGCGGCTTTTGACAAGCTGGGATCGACCAACTACTGGACTGCCTCTTCACGAACGCTCAGGGACGTAGTGGAATACTTCGGGCCCAAGACTGATCAATTAGATTGGTACTTTCAGAATGGAAAGGTGACCTTCACCAGCTATACTGAGAAGATCCAAGCCGGCAGAGGTCTGCTATCCTTGTACGGCCGTCGGAACCGGTGACTGACTGAAGCGCAGAAATTCTCAAGCAACCCATACATACTTCTGTTGCCGTGGAGCGAAAAGACTTCATCGATTTCAATGTGCAGGAAGGCCTTCATATTGGCACCATGGTCAAAGACTTCCGATCCATCATAGCCCATGCAGAGACTATGCGCACTCCGGTCACAGCAAGATACTCACGAGGCAACCGACCAATGCAGATCAGTTACGGAGAAGGTGGCCTTGCAGCAGAATTTACGCTGATGACCAGAGGCTCGATAAATGTCCCAAGCAATGCTTCAAATGCATCGACTAGAACCACGCCTGCACGAGATCTCTCCATGCGTCCGGCATCACGCAATCCTGAGACTCGAGCTGCAAGTGTTCAGCCGAGCCCTCAACCGGCATCGGGTGCAGGGAGGGACATGCCTCCTCCAGAGAGGGCCTCGCTTCGTGATAGAGGGAGCGCGACGCAACCGCCACTCGCTCAGACTGAGCCACTAAACTCTGCCGCTACAGTCCCTTCAGCAAGCATCGATCCAAACAGTCTCTTTATCCCAGCTGACGAGGACGACCACCAATGGGATGAGCCCAACTTTGAGCAAGAGCCAGACATCGTGACTTGGGACAATACGGCGGACAACGCTGCCTCCACATCCACCTCGACGCGCCGCATTCGAGACTCGGAGATGCATTCTTTTGCCTCCATGCAGGAACAAGAACAGCAACAAAGCGACAGGAGTCGTGTGACGAGATCGAGGTTTCCGGCAGAAATTGCTCCAACGCAGAGACTGTCGCAATACAAGGGAATCTTCGACTGAATTAAGACTTTTACAACACCGTTTCTCTCAGTGACTCACCGTGGCAGTCAGCCCGAATGGACATTCTCTTCACTCACCCGCGCCGCTCAGTATGAGTCATATCCTACCCACTCAACTGGACCTCAAGGATAAAAGAACGAAACTCAGGGACTCGTCTCAAATCAGTCGAGCCAGTTGGATTAGCGGTTGAAATCGTCGGGCCCATGACCTGAAGAGCGGAGGTTCGAATCCTTCACTGGCTAATCCGCGTTTGCTTTTTGTGTTCCCCGTTGCTCCCAGCAGAGATAAATGTACGTTTTGTGCGCCTTGGCAAGTCGGCTGTGCAGCATGTCAACCAAAGTAGACAAAAGGAGTCTGCTGGGAGGTAGTCTGCCCTTTAATGTGCTTCTTTGCCACAGATCACGAACGTGGTGGCGCACCCAGCAGCAACATCCTTGACGACGGTACCTCGGTCAAGTTCAGGCAGAGGAATCACATTCCACCGATCGAATACATTCCCCTTCTCATCGACCTGTTTCCCACAGTTGCCATGCTCACCCCATCCCCATGCAATGACCTGTCCCTCCAGGGTAAGGGCGACACAGTGTTCGCTCCCTGCCGCTATGGCCCGAATGGGAGGCAGATTCGCCGGAGCAAACTGTCCGTGGTTGTTTCTGCCCATACTCTGCACAACACCGGGGGAGGATGCCGACTCCGACCGCGACAATACGTGGACGGAACTCCATCCAGAGACAGCCGTATCGTTCTGTCCCAATAGCAACTCCGCCCCCGTGTTTCCAGACATTGATCCCCAAATGACTGGCTTGCCGCCTCGCCTTAGGAACACAGTGTATTCTCTTCCCAAGATGACCCTCTCCGGCGTAAAAGGCAGTAGTGGTCCCCCGTCAGGCCCGATATCAAGCCTGCGCGGGTCCCGTAGGATCTTCTGCCCCTGATACTGTTCGCCGAGCTGCCCCTTTCGGGAGGCTCCCCAGCCGTACGCCTGGCCGTTGGAAAGAAGAACGACAACATGGGCCACCCCAGCTTCAATAGCTGTGATCGTTGCGTCGTTGTCCTTGCCGTCCGTGTGGTGGTCTACGACAAAACTCGTCCGCATCCGGTGCTGCCCGCCCGCGGAAGTGATAGAAGAAGTACTAGCAGCCGTAGTAGTAGTAGCAGTCATACTAGTCAGAGCGTCCTCGCCACCCCAAGAGACAACCACTCGCCCATCCACGGCCGCAAACGAAACATCCCACGAGGCTGCCACGTCCGTGATCCCGCCGCCCTGACCCTCCCGCGCCGCATAGTACGCCAAAATCCCTGTCGTCACCTCGCTGAACATATTACCGTTCTCGGGCTTGTCTTCGCCCTTGACACCGCGCAACCCGGCCCCGCCCCCGCCCTGTCCTGCAACAAACACGCGACCCCGATCCGTCAGCACGAGCGTGTGGTTCCCCCCCGCGGCGATCTTGCTGATATCCCCTCCTATTGAAGGATCGAGATCGAGATCTCGATCTCGCCCCGGGGGCGGCGACGAGGGGTGCAAAGGGGGAGTTCTTCCTCCGCCGTCACCGCCGTGGCGTTCTTGACCACCGGCCGTCTCCGCCGCGAAGAGACATTGCTGCGGCGGCGATGGCACGTCCGCCGTGTGTCCGACGCCGAGTTGGCCAGAGGCGTTGGAGCCGAGCGCGTAGACTGTGCTCGGCATGTCGTCTCGTCAGTCGTCAGTCGTCAGTCGTCAGTGTGCTATCGTGCCATGACCGTTTTATATTCTGATATCACTCTTCATGTGGTGTTGTGGTGTTGCACAGGTGAGGTGAGGTGGTGGAGAAGAGAGGAGAGTAGAGTCTCGCATTGCATTTCAAAGTGCCGATGGAAGAGGATGGCTAGATACAGCTACATACAGAGACTTTGCATATGGGCTGTATGGTTGACGTTTGGACAGAATAATCATAATGCATTCGCCTGTAGAGGTTGGGGTTCCAATCTTTGTTCCGATGTCTTGGCATGGCACGGCAGTGTGGCGGACATTACTGTTGGAATGCGCAGAACCGGCCGTGGTACTTACTTACATACATACCTGCCTACCAACCTAGGGACATACAGATGGAACCACATGTGGGCATGTAACACGATCTGGCCCTATCCATATCTTTCTTGCTCATAATGGCCGTGGAGTAGAGGAATAGAGAACCCTCTGTGCTAGAATGCTTCGTTTCATTCGTTCAACGCGAACAAGCTGGCCACCATCCCATGGCAAGAGCAATTCAACTCGCCAGTTGTTATCAACAATCCCAGAAATCCATTTTCATGGTCTCTTTATTCAAATGGCCCTGCCCAAAATGGGTAAATAATGCCTTCTACAACCCTGTCCACCATTCTGTCCGTCGGACCTTCACCTGCGCCTTCAACGGCGTGTTTACACTCGAATCCCCGACAAGCACGTCGAAGGTGTCCTTCTCCATGACCCAGGCGTCTCTCGCCTCGTCCCAGAAGCTCGTGGCATATTTCTTCGAGATGACGACCTCTACCTTCTCGCTCTCGTCAGCTTTGACGAAGACCTTACTGAAACCCTTGAGCTCTTTCTTTGGTCTATTAATGCTGGGGTTGTGTTGGGAGAAGTAGACTTGGACGACTTGGGCTCCGTCGACCTTGCCTGTGTTGGAAACTGTGGCTGAGACGCGGATATCGACGTCATCGTCAGAGATTGAGACGTCCTTGATGTCGAAGTCCGTATAGCTCAGCCCATGGCCAAACGGGAACGCGACCTCTTTGTTGGTCTTTTCGTAGAATCGATAGCCGACGTAGACGTCTTCGCCGTATATCGCTCGGTTCCGCTCCGACTTGTAGTTCAAGAAGGCCGGATTGTCTTCATTCCTAACGGGGAAAGTCAAAGGCAGTTTGCCGCTGGGGTTAACGTCGCCAAAGACCACATCTGCGATAGCATTGCCTGTCTCGTTACCGCCGTACCATGCTTGGATGACGGCTGGAGCATCGTCTAGCCAGGGCATAGTGACAGGCGTGCCGGACTGGATGACGATAGCGGTGTTGGGGTTGGCCGCAAGGACAGCCTTGATCAGATTATCGCTACCAGGGGGCAGGTCCATGTGCTCACGGTCGTAGCCTTCTGACTCCCACTCGCCGTTCAAGCCGGCGCAGAGAATGACTTGGTCAACATCTTTTGCAAGTTGGACGGCTCTTTCAATCTCCGTGTCAATTTCAGCTTTACGCTCCAGTCCGACCCTGAGCCCGCCAGCGCCAAAGCCAGTGGTGCCGGGACTGCTGAAAGTCATGGTGGGTAATGTACCGAAGGTGACCTTGATGTCGTAGGTCTTCCCCGCGTCCAGCTTCAGTCTTCCAACCTCTTCTGCGGTTCCGGCGCCGAAGAACGAGTTCCCAGGACGTTGATGGGTCTCATTGTCGACGACAAGTTCTCCATTCACAAAGATCTTGCCGGTCCCGGCGCAGCACATGCTAAAGTCGTAGTCTGTCGTTTGTTCAGGGGTGAAGGTGCCGTTCAATTCGAGCCAGTACAGGGATGATTTAATCAAAGGATGTTTGTAGTCGACAAGAAGGATATCAGATTTGTTCACGAAGACCTCGTCGACCGCTTTGCGGTTGGTCACCGAAGGCGGGTCTAAGAAGACCGTCATTGTCAACCCATTCTCACCCGCCTTCGTTTTGGTCAACCGCGTCATAAGTGGCAGAGCTTTCCAGCCTGGAGCGCCGAGAGCATACTTCGCTTCGGGGACCTGTTTCCTGATTCCGTCAAGCGGGCTGATGGCGTAGTATGGGAGCAACGAGGCCGAACCTCCTCCACAATAGGATGCATAAGCCGCATTGGGGCCGATGATGGCGGTTGTCTTCTTCTTGTCGAGCGGCAAAAGATTGTCGTTATTCTTCAACAACACAAGACCGTTGGCTGAGAGGGAGCGGAGGAAGGCCGAGGTTTCAGGAGAGTCAATCGTGGTTTCCGGGGCATTTTCTGGGATGCCCAAGGCCTGGGTCTTCTTGACAAGCTTCAGGACCTCCCGAACTCTTTCGTCAACATCGCGCGCAAGAAGCTTGCCACAACCTAGAGCTTGGTTGATCAAGTGTCCACGGATGTAGGAAGGCCCGGGCATTTCAAGGTCTAGTCCGGCTTTGATAGCTTCCGTCGTCGAGTATGTACCGAACCTGTCATTGTCAATGATCTCAGCCGTCTATCCTTTTGTGGTCATTGCTTACCAATCGCTCATCGTCAAGCCATCGAAGCCCCATTCACCTCGGAGTACATCCCTGATCAATCTAGGGTTTTCGCTGGCATGGGTACCGTTGACTTTGTTGTATGCAGTCATGTAGCAGTCTGGCCGAGAGTCTCGCTGAGCAATCTGGAATGGCATCAAGTAGATTTCGCGGAGTGCTCGCTCCGTCAATATGCTGTCAACAGCTTGTCTCTGATCTTCTTGGTCGTTACAAACAAAATGTTTGATGGTGGCAGAAACACCCGTCGACTGGATACCATTGATGGTTGAAGCACTCATGGCCCCGGCGAGATAAGGATCTTCGCTGAAGCTCTCGAACCCACGGCCACCGAGCGGTGATCTCTGCATGTTGGTGGTTGGGCCCAGAATGACTGAAGCGCCTTTGGCAATAGCCTCAGCCCCCTGCAAGGCTCCGCCTTTCTTTACGAGGTCGGTGTCCCATGTTGCCGCAAGTCCCGTTCCTGGGTAGGTCAGCCACGCTCTCTGATGCTCATGTATGGCAGCTCACCGCACGGCAGACAAGCTGCAGGAACACCGTTGAAGAAGCGAGTTCCACGGACACCATTCGGGCCGTCTGATACTCGTATTGACGGGACGCCGAGTCGGTGGACAGGAGCGGTGTGCCAAAAGTCGATGCCCGATAACAGAGCAACCTTCTCTGCTATGGTCAACTGTGAAAGAACGTCATCGACATCGAAACTAGTCTGCATAGGTAAGGAGCCCATTGTGATGTCGGGAAAGGCAGGGGAAGTTACGATACTAAAACGAATGGGCCAAGGAGAAGGAACTCGACGGAGAAATAGGAAAACGACGGTATTTATTGCAAGCACAGCATTAACAGGGAATGACAAGCATAGATGGATGGTGAACAATGTAGCTGGGAAAACTTCGGATGCTGTAGAAAAATGAAAACGGATCAGAGTCGGAGAAACGCCGCTTAGGAAGCATAGATACGCAAGAGAAGGCACAAGGTGTGTAGCCAGCCTCGCCAGCGACGGTGACCCAGCCAGATCCACAACCCAAGCAACGATCGCGGGGTTGATCCGAGTACAGTGGAAACACGGTACTCGTATGCTTGTACCGAGCTGATGGCGAGCAGTCTGGCGAATTCTTGGGAGAAGGCTCCAACGGCAGCACCGATCGCCACGATAATCGAAGCATAACTTTCCCGGGGGCGTCTGCCCCGAGAAAGGACAACAGGTCTTACTCAGAGCAAAGGGACGCTCGCGGAATATCGGCCGGTTCGAGGCAAATCCTGGGGGAAGTGTCAAAGCATGGCAAGTCTTTCAGGCAGAAATGATGCCCCCCAGTGTTCGGAGCACCGGCTATTCATCGGCCTCACTAGCGATGCTTAGCTTTCTTGGCGTGTTTTCAGCCCGTCTCCACGTATCAATTTTCTTCGCGCAACGTCCAAGGCACGCCACTGCTATCCGGGGATGAACCCTACACGTCCCCGGCAGCCCCTCCTGCATGGGTGCTTTCGGCCTGCCACGGCATGCTGATCGCGGGTGTTTGTTCGGACAACTAGTCATCGAACAGCCGCCATCTCGGAACCTGCATGGACTTGGCAAAAGGATTCGTCCTGCATAACAGTCTTCGACGGCCGTGGAGGATATCAGCATTTGGGTTTTCCATGTGGCAGTGCAATCCGTTGAAGCTTTATCAGGCATCTCACCATATCAGATCTTCCTCCGCGAGCAAGCTCAGATCTTACGCACCTTAGCTCTTCTCTTGCCCAAGGACAACTTCCACAATTTCCCACGTGGCGCCTTTGACCACGGTCTGGTCCCCAAGCTTCCTGTTGTCTTCGCAAACCCACATACATGGCATCGAGATCCCTGTATCAGCTGGAGTGTTGTTACGCCAATCCTGGACCCAGCCCGTGCTGGCTGGAGCACCTGAATGTTTTCCATCTGCAGTAGTACTCGAGTTTCTAGTCCATCTCTCGACCAAAACTGTATCTGCTCCGGCAAGGGGACCTTCGAGGTCTCCCGACTGCTGACGCACAATGCCTTGGCAGTAGTTGCCTATTCGAATGATGGCTCCTCCGTTCCCATTCTGTTTGGGGACTTCCTCTCCCTCGTGATCGTTCGGCAGTTGTATTATCTTTGCGACGATGCAGGGGGCATGGTCGAGCTTTCCAGCGACATTCGGAGTGGTCCAATATTCTTTGTACATTTCTACGTTTCCCGATCTGGGATTCTGCATGGTGCCAACCTCCATGCAATCCCCGTTCGGAAGGAGGAACATGTCGCCCTCGTCAGAGATACCTGATCCTTTCGAATCGATTTCATGCTTCCACACGCAGTGCGCTGAATAAGGCATATCAATACTGTCTCCATCAAGGAAAGTCGTGTTGGAACTTCCAGAGAAAGCCCAAAAGGATGGGTCTGCTGTTATCGGCTTGCCTAACTCTCGCTTGCACGGGAATCTGATGTCAATGAAGTCTGATTTTGTAGAGGTCAAGACTAGGGTATCTGTGTCTTCATAAGGTGAACCGTAGCCCTGGCGAGTGAGTGACGGTCAGAAGAAGACTCATAGGTTCGCCCGGGTCTCAGCACTGGACAGGATCGCCTGTCAAGCATCCCAATGAACACATGATATTTTTGAGGAGCAGGGTGTTATTTTCGCAGGTCTCCGAAGTGACGACTTACCCACGCGATGCCCCGCCTCTTTGAGATTGAGGGCTTTTGCAAGAAATCTTTTTTCCATTGAGGAATGTCCTGCTCTTCAGCTTGGCCGTCATGGTGCGTCTTGACCTCGCCTATCGACCCCAGCTTTTCCCCTAGCATGCCGTAGATTTCCATGGCTGTAGATGGGAGATCAAAGACGGACTCTATGTGACTAGAAGCTAATGTAGTCCGCGAGTTGGGATTGAAAAGCGTGAGATTCAAGTTCCGTCATTTGAAGCTAGTTCAATCACTTGCCAAAGGGACCTGACTCATCCACGCGTGGCATGACCACGAGGTCAATTTCGACAACCTCAGACACGAATGTCTTCTGAATCAGGACTGGCCTTGCAAAGATCCCGTTCTAACGACGTATCTTATACCCGTCGGTGGCGTCGACACGCTTCACTAGTCCACCATGACGTTAGCATTTGCTATGCTACAAGTGCAATCTACCATCCGTACGGTCATAGATCTGGTGCACATAGTCGGTAGCTCATCGCAGCCTGCAAGCTGCCTGATGTGACGGTACTGGGCCTTGCAGCGCACCGACAGGGGAGTCCGTCCTGCGACTTTGAACCTCCTCACTTTCGACAGACGCCAATGAGCATCTTCGACAGGAAGGCAGGGTCGGAAATGCCCTGAGCCTCATGTACACCTGGCTGGGTGTAACCGGGCCCTTCATGACCATTGACACTGTCTCCTCAAACAGGCGTTTCACGAGCCCACTGATCCCTGCAGCATTCCACTACCCCGGCTAGAGAAGATGCCCATGATCCCGAAGCCTAAATAGAACAAGGCCAGAGGGTAGGCCACTAATCCTCTCATACCCTTCATCCGTCCTACACTGACAAACATGCCTGAGCTGCTGAATGTGCACCATCCGACTGCCATGGCGGTCAGAACATACCCCATAGCTGTGTCCATGGGTACCGCAACCCCAAATAGCGCGGTGAAGACGAGCGGCAGGAAACAATACCCTAGCACGCTCGCACTTCGCGAATACGTCAGCGTACTCGAAAAATGTCCGCCACCATGTCCATCACGACCCTGATGATGGTCCCTTTGTGCCTGAGACATCTGATCTGTTTCACTCGGATCGATAGGCGGTGTCATCAGGGCAAACATCCAGTGTAGTGCGAACGAGCCGAACAGCGCAATGCCGTAAATGTAGCCGTAGAAGAACTTGCCTGACAGGGCGAGGAATGTACCGTAGAGGACGAGAAAGAGAAGGCCACCGTAGAGATCGCTGTCGTCCATGATGTGTGGGGATGGCCGGGTCCAAGGGTTTAATACCGTCAAAGTCTGTCATGCAATGTTAGCGAACAAAGTCGCACGGAGTCCCCATTGCAGTGAAATGGCTTGCCTTTGTCTTGATATGACCAAAATTCACGCCTAACTCCTCCATCAACCCAGGCTCACCTTCATAACCTTCTGTCCCAAACGCAGCGAGCCAGCCCATCCTGAGACCACCGCTGGAGTCGCCCATCCTGCCGCTCACACCCTGCATCCCAGGCCCTGCGCCAAAGGCCGCCGAGGAACTTGTTCCGTATGCCGAGAAAGCATTGGAGGCGTTTCCAGTGCCGCCATAACCCCCGTAAGAAGCCTGCGACGGCGTGGTATGTCCTGAGACATTTGAGTATGATGATGGGTAGAACTGTAGATTCGCAGCTCCCGCTCCCCCTGGGGCGCCTGCACCAGGACCGTAGGGTTGATTATAATAGGACATGGTTTTTTCTAGAGAGGCCGTTCAGGCCGGAGGAATGGTGTGTGCGCAGTCTCGTGGAACGGAGATGCAGTGTCGGGTGTGAAAGTGGTTCGGGGGCCCACGGTGACTGATGCTCACAAGACTTCGTGGTACGCTTCGTAGATTCAGAGGGGTTGACAGCAAGGATCTCCAAGCTGCCACACAAGTAAAATGCTATATTGCTGCCTTGAGTAAATATGCAGATGTGTTCGGAGTCTCCTCGAAGTCATACTCCGCAGTGTCTGGGTTGTGACTGGCTGATTTTTGACAGTTGGCCTCAGCCTTCCTGCGACTCCCCGCAGCCTCGTCTGTTCACATCAGATACTCCGTACTCTTGCCGGGCACACATTCGGGTCGTCATCCGCAGGCCAGGCTGTCATTATGTACAAGTAGAAACTTCTAAGTCATTACTACTACAGGAAGTTGATGCCGATACCGAAGGACACCCCTTTCCTGGCCTCTTCATGTTTTCGGACCACCAGTGGGAGCGAGAAGTTGAGCTCGAATCGGGCGACTGGATGAGCATAGACCAGCCCTATGCCGGCAGACATGGTTGGCAGCCCATTTCCAATTTCGGACATGGCATCAGACACGCTCTTCCTGACTTCATCGCTTGTCATCACCCCTTCCCTTTCCGGGTTTCTGACCGCCAACAACCTTCCACCGTTGACGAAAGCTTGTAGTCGCAATGGCTTGTCTTTCCCGACCTTTGGGAGCGGCACGAGAAGATTGGCACTTCCCGCTGCGTAGAGATCGCCACCAACCGCATCTGGACCATCGTGCGGGCCTAAACCTGATAATCTGAACCCTCTTACGTCTGTTGGTCCGCCGAGCTGGAATCGATCATTTATCCTTGACATTTCTGGGTTTTGTTTGGACGCCAGTGTCAAAGGGTATAGAAGTCCAGCTCGCAACCCCGTGGTGAAGCTCACACCACTGTCGCCCTTGATCCCAGGAATGGGGATTGACGTTGCTGACTGCGATTCGATTTCGGTTTTGAAGAAAGCCACATCCCCCTGCAATGGACCCCAGCCGGCCAACTCTGATGCCGTCTTGGCGTAGTATCCCCGGGTTGGTAGCATGGGGTTGTCTCTGCGCTCCTTCATCCACGTATGTGATATGCTGCTCTTGAAAGAGTCGCCCGCCTCGCTCCTCACCGTCTGTGAAGCATTCTGTGCTAGGCCTGTTACTTGTCGCCAGACTCCGTTATAGCCTAGCTCATGGAAAGACCCAGACGAGCTCAGCCACCGAAATTTCGACCATCCTCCCTTAAGCGCTTCTTCGTGACTGGCGAACCCCTTTTGTGTAGCACTCTGCACGCCGCCAACCTGAAACCGCAGATCTGGGTTGCTAAGCACTGGAGTGTCGAAAGTGGCTTGGTATGATGACCGCGTTCGTGTGCCTATTGAGGCATTCACGTCGAGAGTTTCGGCACCACCCAGCAAGTTTCGCCATTGAACATTCGCGTAAGCTGATCCTTCGGCATTGCCCAAGTCCGTCCCTGTCTTTGCAAATATCCGACTTTTTTCTTTCACAGAGTAGTAGACAGCGATATCGGTGGGAGTCGTCGTGGGGTCGGTCTGAGAAGGCTTGTCCAGGTAAACAGAGACAGGTTCATGGTAAATGCCTATAATCACCATAAGACGAGGTCGCTACAGCTCCAGGAGTTGACGAACCAAACTTTCTAAGCTTCTCGGCTGTTTTCGCAGCTTCACGGATCAGTTCGCTCTGGGTGTACGGTCTGTCACGATTGCTGGACAGCAATGGATTCACGACCCTTTGGAGAAAGCCATGCCTCGTGTTTGGGCTACCGAGGATGGTGACAGAAGATACGGTTGCAGGCAGCGTCGAATTCTGGTCAATCAGTTCCGCAAGACGTTGTTGCGATAGCTGGAAGGTGTTTTCAAGGCGCCGCGTAATGGCCGCTTGCCGTTGTTCAAGTTCAACCGGGTCAGCTTTCTTCAGCAGCTCAAAGATATTTTCTTCGCCATCGGGTTCGGCCATTGCGGCCAGACGAGTTCCGGGAGCTTCAACGGTTGCTGTGAGTGAGCACGAAGGACATCCGAACCTCTTGGTGGACAAGTACCTGAAGATCCACCTTAGCCGCAGCCGATCATCGCTCGGAATACCTGCCCTCGTCCACTTTCTCTATGACGAGGCTCCAACTGCGGGCAAGCGCTGAAGATACATATCTACTTGACTACTCCGTATTGCTGAACTCCTTGCCCTGCAACAAATCTACTATCTGTCCGGCTCCATTACGTTACATGTGCCTGGTGCCATATATTGACACTCTTTGATCTCTGTTGTGTGTGACACCCACATTCCCTGTTGCGCCAGATAGTTCTGAGTTTCCCGACTTCGCGACTCCCGCCCACCCATCAATCATGGCCACCAGCGCCGCCCAAAAGAGATTGACGAGAGAATACGCCAACATCCAGAAGTCTCCTCCTCCTTTAATCACGGCTCATCCGAACGAGAGCAATATCCTGGAATGGCATTACATTCTGACTGGCGCCCCGGGTACACCAGTAGGTGGGCATGCTGGTCCACAGATTTGACGCTGATCAAGCGAATAGTATGAGGGCGGCCAATACTGGGGGACCTTGATCTTCCCGCCAGACTGTAAGTCATCCCATTTACCAAGACCTCGTCCCTATTGATGTTTGACCGCATCCTCCACATCAATCAGTGCTCATGAGACCTGCAGATCCCTTCGCACCGCCGTCTATAATGATGCACACCCCTTCTGGCCGGTTTCTGACTTCCACAAGATTGTGCCTTTCCATCAGCGATTTCCATCCAAAGTCTTTCAACCCGGCGTGGTCTGTGTCGACGATCCTAATAGGTCTTATGTCGTTTATGAATGGCGAAGAGATGACAGCCGGTAGTATCGGCGGGACTCTTCAAGAACGCAAGTTTCTGGCAGCAAGATCGAGATGGTGGAATTCAACTGGCGGTGGGACTGCCTCGAATCCTGTCCCAGGTGTTCAGCGCAGTACCAAGGGCATCAGTAACGTCAGGGCAGGAGATGGAGGCGCTAAGTTTAGAGTTGAATTTCCCGACGAACACGAAGAGAATGTGAGATGGATTCAACGGCACCGCATAGACCCAGCCACTGGTCGGATGCTCCCCGATGCTGAGGGTCTGGATCTGAGCAACTGCTCCCCGGAGACGAAAGCCTTGCGTCGAATACTGGGCGGCAGTACCGGTGTCGGTGCCGTGGTCCAGGGCGGCCAGGCTGCGCGAAATGCTGGCCAAGGCTGGATCTGGCGGCAAAAATTGTGGATCTTCGCAGGCTGCCTCGTCATGTATGTCATGCTTGCAAGGATATTTGGCGAGGGAGAGGGCATTTCATGACTAAGAACGGAGTAGTCCTTTGAGCGAGCGAATTTGGGGGTTCAATATTGCGGCTCTTGCGGCGTTATCAGCGGCGAAATCTGCATCGGAGTATGAGGATCTCAGAAGAGGGTGGATCACTGAATTATCACGCAAAAGCTGCGCAAGGTGCAAGATACAAGCGAAAAGGAGTTGTTTCGTGAGGGAGCATTGGCGGGTCTGCTGCCAGCCCAGGTTACACCACCTATGTTTGCCGAGATCAGGTGTTATAATCGTACTGGGTAGACCAAGATATGTGCAAACGAACTGGGTAATACGCCATTTCCCTTACAATTCTGGGTGACGTAGAAAGTAGTCGATTCTACCGCCTCATAAGGCTCCGCGGAGACTCGACTGACATGCTGAGGTTCTGGTCTTCCAAATGTCAGGAATCGCGGTTCCCTGGTGAAGATGATGTTGATGGACATCAGATTTCCCACCAGGCCAGCATTGAGGCGGCGATCACCGTACAAACCCGGACGGGTGCCCATTACCGACAAAACTTTGCACAGCGGATAGGGTACCCCGCCTATCCGCGCCCCGCCACTCTTGTGCATGAGATTTCACCGACATCCAAGCCCACCTGCCAACTCAAGCGCAATCCGACAGGACAAGCTTGCTATCACATCGGAATACGAGGTAGAAGCCACGAAGATTAGCCTGCCCCACAGTGCTGCCGTTGCTACGAGCATGGTTTCCTCGATGAGGAGCAACCCCGGCGGTGGACACACAGAATGTGAAAGGAGCTTTGTCAACGAAGCCACCTCGCCACAATGCCACCGGTGACTCGGAAGGACTTTGCCGACCGTCCTTGCATTGAACACACCCTCCCCTCAAGACGCCGTAAAATCCCGTTCACAGGTGTGTGTCTGCGCCCACCCTCAAGCGAAACCAAGTAGGAAGGATCTGCGTCATGGACAGAAGCCCATACAGATTGGCAGGAGACATCTTCTACGTATGCACGTTCCTTCAGTGTTTGAAAGATGCAGTTAGACATCCGCGATTGTCATTAGGCAGGTGCCGAATTTTGGATCGATGTTTAGCTTTGTCGTTAGTAGTTGATCTTCCGTCCTCCGGCACCGGGAGCCTCGCCTTCCCCAGTCACTACCTGCTTTCCAAGGATCTCCCTAGCCCGAAGAAGCTCACTGCTTCCTCATCAGCAGCCTAACAGTTCCACCCAGTTGGCCGACTCCAGATTACCCAGTCTGGCGAGTGCCAAACGATCTGCTAGGCCAGCCTGAGGAGTCGGTCAGGTCTAGGTCAACCCTTGGCTCTTGCGCTTCGGTGCTCTCCACTTGCCTATCATCCACCCTTCATGCTCTCTCACCTCAAATAGCCTCGTCCCACTGTTCTCCTTTAGTAGCGGTTCGGTGTTTGTCCAAAGCTTCCATCGGGATCTTAGTTTGGGTTGGGGTAATGGATACCTATGGTAGAGACGCTTCCTTGTCCCTCCATAAGTTTGGATTCACCCCCCCGACGATCCTTCGAAAATCACAGGCTCCGCCCAATCCCGACCACTACTCTTGTATCTCATGGACTAGCAGGAATGACCTTACCTCTTCCATGGACGTGCACCTTGAATACAGCTAACATTCCAAGCGTGCATCGCTCGTCCCGCACAAACAAGGACGCCAACTGACGCTTTATTTTCCTTCATTGAAGTGATGGACAGGGGAAAATGCGCCCTACCTCCCGTGATACAGGTGCGAATACATCCATCATCCTAATCTCTGCTGTCAATGCTCTCATGGCTAATGAGCTCAACCCTAGACACGGTTGATGGGTCCCGTCCAAGCCTTCAAGCCCCGTCTGCTACTCTCAACTTTACCTTCGTGAACCAGGCTGAGGATCTGGTCTCGCTATATCAAAGAAAAATCGTCAACAAAGAGCACCGCCATACAATCCGCTCTCATGTTATGCAACGTATCCGCCAAGTGGAGTTGGCCCAAGGTAGAAAGAGGTCATCTGGACGCGAGCATCCCAAAGCACCAGGCAAGCCCAAAGCCAGGAGGAAGTCGGCAGATTCCGAGTCGGCAGTGAGCAATGAACCAAAAGGCAACTGCGCCAGTGATGCTCTCACTGGCGCCCACAGCGACAGAGTCACTCTGACCCGTTCTTCTCGGCAGTCGCCGCGTCTCAACTTCGGTCTAGCCGTCCACGAGTTCGATCCCTTTGACACTCTGCCAACCAATACATTACCTCACCAGTCCTCTGAGAGCCTGTTGCAGTATTGTGGGTCGGCAGCCTGTCGCCGTCTGGCGAAACGAGAGTGCTGACGATGTGCGCAGGCTTTGACGTGTTGCTCCCCATGACGTTTTCTGTTGAGGTCAAGCAGACCCGTGATAGATTAGCTCGACAAGGCCTGGTCTTGAACAGCAAAATCTCCAATCCTGCCACTTTCTTGGGTTTCCTGGCGACCGCCGCAGCGCATAGAGCAGTCATGTACGGCCGGCACAGAGATCTTGCACCTTCCAACGACAATCATGACGATCTCATCCTAGACCCAGACTATGTCAGAGTCAAACACGAAGCAACAGTGGCGGTTCGCCAGATCTTCCACCAACGAGCAATTGTTGATGAGCCGATGCTGGAGGCATGTTTCGGTCTTATCTCTACGGCTACGGTGGTGGGCAATTTTGAAGAGGCGAGATTACATCTCAAGATCCTTGACCGTATCACTGCACAGATCGAGTTATCTGAGCAGGCCTTGATGTGGCTTCCGATTGCGAACGTGAAGATATCCGTCGCACTCTTCGAGCGTCCCGTCATGCCTCTGCTATATCATCGCGAAACGATACCGGAGGCGATCCTGCAACGCATATCGCCTGACCCATCTAGCCAGATGGCCCGCCTGGGGAAAAACTTCGTGGAACTCGACCAACTAAGCGCCCGCCTGAGACGGCTACTATCAACGCAGACAGACATATGCGATCTCTGTGCAGCCAAAATAACGGATCCGCAAAGCCCCTCTACTTTGGAGACGGCCATTTTAGCGAAGAAGTCGACAGAATTAGAATTTGATTTGCTGGCCTACCCCTACGAAACCGATACCTTCCCCCGAAACACTCGCGACGAGCCACAACTACCTGCCCTAGAAGGAGTTATACGGCTGGCAGCCCTGGGGATGCTGTCGATCGCGCCCCACACAATCATGCCTGCGACCGGAAATGGGCGAGCCCTGACATATCATCAAAAGAGGGCAGTTGAGAAATGGGACCTCGAGCGACACCTCTGGCACGCAGAAGCACTCCACGTCGTGTGCTGGGCACTTCTGGTGTTCATTCAGAACTCGCTGAAGCAAAAAGAAGAGGCGTTCTTTAAAGAGTTGCTGGCGCAGGTGACACATGATCTGCGGCTGTCGAATTGGGAGGACGTCGAAACGATTATGTATGGATATCTATACATTCCCGGACTACAGTCTTCGTCATGGAAGACTGCCTGGTCAGATGTCTGCCAGCTCAGAGCACAACTTTACCCTCACGCCGAACATCGTAACATCGATGAAAACCTCGACAGTCCCATCTTCCCCTGTTGAGTTGAAGCGACTCATGCAAGGACTCGGTTGCGGGAATCTCTGCTTTCCAAGACTGCGCAATAAGAGCCGCCCTTTAACACTACATTCGGCAGTATATCTACTCTCTCTCGCTTGGGCAACTCCCTTTGTTTCTCCCGTGGATAATTTACCCAGCTGCTGGTGTTTGTCCGGCAAGGTGGACAACCAACGCCATGCCGCAATAAATATCCGTGAGCAGGGCTCGTGATTATTGTTCACAGGTGCCATAGATGGCACCTGCTACCGGATTGTCACACGCCCCAACAGACAAAGGAGCGAGAATGCCCTCCGGGAACTGGAACCATGGCTTTTCATGGAAAGTGTACAGGATAGCGCCAAACGTGCCAAGAGTTGCCGATGTTGAAGTTCACATAGACCACACCTGTGCGGTGGCCATAAGTCATGGGTAGCTAATCTACAAAGCATTACATACATGTTGTCATAGAGGGGCGAGGTGTCAGCGCTCCAAGGTAGAAAGCAACCTTTGGTCATCCCCGTTTACCAGAAACTCCATTGAGCGCCCTTGTCCAGGCACAGCCGCTCTAATGCCTCGGGTTTGTTGGCGCCACAACCAGATCCAGAATCGGTAGTCCACATGTCTCCCCCGTCGCAGGAGGTGGCCGTAGACTGACGAGCACAAACACATGAGGCAGACAGCAGCGGTTGCGGTCACGTCAGCTCATTTCACGAGCCGTTCCTCTCCCTGTCCTTGGCCCGCGCAAACGCCTCCCTTGCGGCTCCTCCACTGGCCCTCCACCACACATCGCCTCCCCACCTCATGGCCCGCTCGGCCGCCGCAGTCGGGCTATCGAGCGCGGGTCGGATATCCAAGTAAAACACAGGTTGGCCTGTCTCCTCCTCTACTCCGCCGCCATAATAGTCTATCACGTACCTCACCTCGCGGGTCGACCCATCGGGCAACCTCCGCGAAACGTACCAATCGTGTCGATCAAATGGCGGCTCCTGGTTGAAATGGCTCGGGAACACAGTCCCCAGGACCTGCAACACGCGGGCCTTGGGCGTCGGCTCCTTCGGCCGGCCCTGAAAGCGGATGAGTTTCGGCCTGCCGTCACCCTCGCCCTCGCTTTCGGGCGCCAGGCCGAGTACCTCTCTCCGCCGCTGCGCAAACTCTCGTCTCGCTCTTTCGAGCGCCACGCCCTCCTCGCCGCGCGAACACACTCTCCACGCGGCGCCCAACCCCTTGCTGAACAGGGCCTCCCAGTCCTCGATCTCCGCCCACGCGCCCTCATTCAGGAAATTGTGCACCGCGACCATAGCCTCCACGTGCTCGGCGGGAGTGTCGGTGTAGCCTTTGCGCAGCATGGCGTTGTACATCTGTTGCGGTGAGGGGTATTCCCAGTTACTGGGGCTGTCATTACGGGGGATGGAGGATGTTTCCCGTGATAACGGGAGAGACACGGACTGAGGGCTGTCGGCAGAGCGGGCATTGGAAAGGGCGGGCATGTAGTTCAGGGGGTTAAGTTTGGAGAGCGTTGAGGCGTTGGCGGGTTCGGCGGAGGAAGAGGAGGAGGAAAGCGCTGAGTGGAGGGCATGGTTTGGTGCCTTTACAGGACAGGACGACTGTGTTGAGTTTATGTTTGTATTTGATGGGATGGCGAGAGGGGGAAATGGGGCCGCAGATGAGGTGCTGTCGGCTTTGTGCATCGGACATCCTGGCTGCAAAGGGAGAGTGTCAGTTCCGTCCCGGGTGAAGAAGGCGTGGACATGTATGTACGTACCGGAGGAGCGGCGTTGGAGGATGTCGGTATAGGGTGCGGCGCAACTGTCGCGGTGTAGGGGTTTGGCGTTGGGTCTGCCCAGAACCAGCCCATCGTCGTAGAAGTAAAGAGAGGGTATGTGCAGAGCAAGAAAGAATTCACCAGGTGGCTGTAGGGAGAGACTTTTGAGTTGAACGGGCAGTGAAGGTCGGAAGCAATGACGGCAACGAGGCTTTTTGCGGCGACGTTGGAGCTCCGCTCATTCGTCGCTCGCTTCCGCCGCCTTCACCTGCACTTTGGACTTTTTGGAGACGAAATCATGAGCGCGTCTTGACAGCCACAGGTGAATCCGACACAATCCCTGTTCTCCCTCGTTCTGTTCCTATACATCTGGAATTTTCCATGATTTTGGTTGTTGATCATCGCTAACCTGGGCTGCGGCTTCACAAACTTCTTCGCGATCGGAGCACCACCCCGTCAACATGGCCGACGCAAAGACGTTCAAGCAGGACATGGTCGTTTCGATCCGGTATCGAAATGACCTGCCTCCTCCGCCTATGCCTCCGAAGTTGCTCGACATCGACACTGGTGGCCTGGCTCAGTATCTCACCACAAGTTACGCGTCCGGCCTTGCGAAACGAGAAGAACCCAACATTGAGGTCGACGCTGAAGGGGGAATGCCCATAGACATGATTGGTGTGCCGGGCTATTTCTTGGGGGATGAGAGCGCAATCATGGCTCCCGAGATCACACCGGTCCTGGATCCTGCTGATCAAGCCCTGCTGATGTCGCTGGATCAATTGAAGAGCCAGGGCGCAAAGAACAATGTCTCTTTTCTACGAAAAACACAATACATGACGGCCTCACAGATAGCCAAAACGACTGATCCGTTCGTGCGATCAACTCCTCGGCCGCAGAAGACCGCAGGCGCCAAAACACCTCCGGTACCTGTTTCTCGAGACGATCCAGAAAACATCAAGAGACAAATTCAAAAGGGCTTCGATCTGGCCTATCCCGCCAGCGTTCCCTACAAGCCCAAAGACGTCAAGGCAAACCCTATCACCACTGCAGAACGAGACGCATGGGAACACCCCCAACATCCAGACAATCGCAAACTCAAACCGGTAGAGTTTTATCCCATCATCCCCGACCTCGAAACCGGCACAGATATGGCCTCCAACTGGCAGGCTATTAAGTTCGACAAGCCGCCCCTTCCACCGCTCAAAAACGGCCGCAGAGACGACCGTATCGACGTCGGCCTCCTGATGGCCTCGGAGAATCCAGAATTGATGCCCGAGTGGCGGGCGCGCAAAGAGGCTCACGAGGCAAATCCACAGGACTACTCAGACCCCGGTCCCGAACCATATACGTGGATGCTATCGGTACCCAAACAAGCAGACTCAACATCGCGCATCCGCCAACTCTTCGACGACTCCAATCCCAGCAAAGATGACCCCAACCTCCTTGCGCCCTTGCTCGAGGAATCTGCCGACGGTACTCCGAGGCTGCCCTTTGAGCGTATACGAGTCTACACCGACGCCACTCGCCAAGAAGTCGATCCTCGCCGCGTGGTGGCACTGTCCCTTGTCAACCCTGCCAACCTGCCGCAACACTCCCGCTTCCGCAAGAATGAGAGCCCCGCGGCCTACTACTACCCTATCTACGAGCGCGTGAAGATGAAAGCCGATCGCGGCCAGCTCTCCAAACAGCGAAATGCGCGGTCTGGCGCCGGCGACGCACTGGAAGAAGACCTGCCCGATCAAATGATGGTGTTGTTCCGCGAACCCGATGCCAAGGAACGGCATATCCGGAGCGAATTCCGGGGACGCAATGATCAGAGTTTTGCGGAGCAGTGGGCCGAAATTGAACGGGAGGCGCAGTTGGAGGAGGAGAAGGAACATGCGGACCGGATTCTGGACGAGCAGGGAGCATTGCATGATGGTGCTCAAGACGTGTCCATGGCGGAAATCGAAGGTGCAGAGGAGGCCGAGGTATCCATGAATGGTGCGCAGAGGAAGGATAGAGCTGATGATCGTAACACGCCGCCGTCACCTGTAAACGGCAATGCAGCGAAGGATATGGATGCCGACGCGGAAGAAGACGACGACGACGATATGCTCGATGATTGACCGGTCAGCCAGAGTTAGGGTCCTGGTAAAAGCAAAATCTGACTGATGCATAACAAATGCAAATGGAAACATTTATTGACTTGCGGGCCCCTTTTCCATGGATAATTCAATTGCACGATCGGCCAGTCGGGTCTGAAGAGCAATGGGAACCGGTCTGAAGCGAGCAATTACTCCAATATCGCTTTCACCGCCACACCTGAGTATAAACCAGAATCAACGGGACAATCAAGCTAGGTTAGGGGCACTCCCGCCGTCTACCTCAGAAACTCTCAATCCCGCCCGCAATGTCGCCCCTATCGCTGCGAAGAGAGGGGAAGAGAGGAGAGTCATCAGATCCTGTACTCATGCCGCCGTGCTCAAGCACGGACGAACTGCCACACATACCCATCTATGTCTTCCCGGAGGTGAGGTTGAGGCCGCCGATGAGAACGAGGAATGGGGACGGGAAGGGGAAGGGGAAGAGGAACCGAAGTCAAGACGCTTCGCTCCTCCCGCCGCATGGAAGTGAGATACAGACGAAACCACGGGTCTGTCGCTTCGGGCTCCAGACTCAACTCAGATCAACTCAACTCAACTCAGCTCGGAGAATGGACGGGGCAACCCCATCAAGGACTTGTCCCCGTCACCACTGACGCGGTGCAACTCGTGCGACGCGAACTCAAAAGAAACAAGTGACCAACCAGCCATTCAGACTACAGTGCCGAGTGCACCATGGCGTGGGCGTGGGCGTGATGGGTGTGTGTGTGTGTGTGTGTGTGCGCGCAGGACGAAGGAGCTAGAGAGATTGGTCTGAACGGTATTCCCATGGCATTGTGGTCTGTTTCTATTGAGCGTGGTCTATCATGCGTGGTGTGTCTCCATGCGGACAGTCTCTTGAGGCGAGGGACAATGGGTACATTCGTACGTATCGTATAACCAACCTCTTTATCCATTATCTAGAGAAGTCGCGGGGAATCCGTGTCTTAGGATACGAAAAATGTGCTTGTAGTGCGTTTCGTTGCATTCATTGCATTACGGGTCGAGCTCGAACTGCAAAAGAATCTAGTATCTAGGAGGCAGGCAGGCAGGCAGGCAGGTAGGCGGGGCGAGAGGCAGATCAGGATACGACTTGGGCTTGAGGGCATATTTCCCTTTTTCTCTTCTTCATGTTCTTCAACTTCTTCCATTCTACTGCAGGCTATGTTCGACTCTCATCCACAATTGCTCCCTTGGCATGGGTGTGGCTGGTTTCTGGCAGAACCGCTTTGTGCTGGATTGAGGGCGTGTGCCTCCGGAGGTAGCTCCGCGCTTTGCAGTTGCAGAGTCGTTGCATCTCATGTGCACGCATGGTTTGTGTTGCGGTCTCCTCGTCCTTATCGTCGCATACATATCAGCAGATTTTTGACCGCCCTCTGTTGAAGCCTGATATCTATCTGTTCGCCGAATCTTCCCGGCAACAGTCCCTTCTTAGCCTGAGCATCCCCGTCGACGCATCTTCTTGTCGTAAAACTCTGCTAACTTGCAGCTGACTCACTTAAGACCTTAGGCGATCTAAGAGTCGCAAGATATCATGAAGCTGAAACCCGCCCTGCTAGCGCGAAACCAACAGCCAGACATAACAGTCACTGCTTGGATTCCAGAACTAATAGGCCCGTGCAAGATTCCTTAAGTACCAATCAACCAGGCGTCGTCCTTGCTTCGCTTCACTGATATGGATCAAATCGCCTTCAATCGCGTAGTCCAGCCCTTCCGAACTGCCGTTGCCTAGGACACCCACGATTTCGCCCTCAAGCAAACCACCCTCTGTCCAGCGGATTTGGCGACAACTGCGCTGTTTGTTGACGAGCAGCCAGGACCGCAGCTTTTCAGGCTCCACGTCCAAAAAGTTGGACAGTTTCTGAATCGACATGGTGGTGTACAGCTTCAGGTACGACTTGATCATGGGGTTGAAGAGCGTGTTCTTGACTTCGTCCATGAAGATCTCGGTATGGTGGTCTACGGGATCGATGTTGAGGCTCGGATTGTCAAAGTCCGGGGGCGTAGGGTTGATGAACTTGGGACACGCGCTCTGGAACAATTCCTTGAAGATGGGCAGAGAATCCGGCCCGCCGCGTTGGAGTTTCGAAAACTTCTCGCCGTACTTTTCGCGGAGGGTGGTGTGGATGCTGTCGTCCAGGCGGGTGGGGGCAAAGGATACGCAGATGGCGATGAGGGCGTACATCTGCTCTGTCTTCTTGGCAATGGCATCGAATTGCCCCTGATTCGGGCCCTTCTGGAAATTCTTGGTGCGCGACACATATACGAGGATGTGGCTGAACATGCGCACCGCGTCGGCGTAGCGGCGCAGCATCATGTAGCTGAAGCCGACGTAGTAGTACGTGTTCAGGTGGGCGGCCATGACGCGGGCGAACATGGCTTTCTTGTTCATCTCGATGTCGTCGAGGGTTTTGAGTGCGAGGCTAAAGTCCCCAAGCAGACAGTGCACACGCAGCAAGCCGATGATGGAAAAGTACCCCAGCATCCTATACAGAGGGCGAGAACCATATTCGCCAGCCACGGCTTGTGCATCTTCTCCTCTCTTCGTAGCCGCCAATTGTTCGTTGATTTGCGAGCGCTGGATGAGCGAATACAGCACGTTCAAGACGCTGTAGCAGCCCCAGGTGTTTGGATTTTCACGCAGGACTTGAGCTTCTTCCTCGGTCGGAGCGGTGCGGGCAACGCGGTTTCGATACCGGCAGAAGGATTCGAACTGGTAGATGAATTCGTCGATGACATCCCAGGCCCAGAAGTACGAGGGCGTTTCGATCTCAACGGGGCCGTCCGAGTTGAGAATGTAGTGGAAGAGCGAGCAGTAGTTGTCATACGATTGGAATCTGCGAGTATGCTGTTAGTCACATCTGTGTCGCAGCCGAAGAAGAATATAGCGCCGCTTCTCGAGACAGCAAACACTTACTTTGTCTCCAAGCTCGCCTGGAACTCTAGCGGGGCAGCAGCGGCTTCAAGCTGTGCTCGAAGATCGGCCGGTCCTCCACTGATTATTGAGTCTGCGCGACCCAAGTCTGCACCTTCATCTGCGTAATTGTTCACCTGCTCCTGGTAGTCGGCGACGAGGGTTTCTTCCTCCACGTCCTCGTCGTGGAAGGCACGGCCGTTGGCGAACGACATCGTTAAGAGGAATTTAACGGGAGGGGGTGCGATGAGGGTTGGGAAGGTTTGGTGGAAGAGGTCACAAAAAGACAGCTCTCATGTATTGGATTTTTCGAATGACACCTCTCGTACGGAGTAAAGTCTGGCTCTTTAGGGCGAGGGCAGTGTGACCTCTCCTCGTCGTGTCGACATCTGGAGAATTGCTGGACCCACGAAATTGTTCAGTGGGCAAAATCCAGAAACAGCTTAGTGCAGCCTTTCTCTCGCTATGACGCACATCTGCGCAACTTCAACGGAGCCTCGCCGAACGCTAATCTCCCAAGGCACCTTACTGTGCCTCAAAACGATACTACAACAAATTCCAGTGAGAAACCTCCTCGGTTGCGAAAGGTTGGCTATGGCGACCTCCTATGAATCGTTTGATCAGAAATTCAAGGTCGCGTTGATCCAGCTCCATCCCAAGGTAGGGCAATCCTCCTCAACGGCAATCAATGAATGCTCCTACAAGCATCCTCGACATCACTTACGCTAACACTGCAATCAGCCGCTCGACCCAGAATACAACTTCAACCAAGCCTCTAACTACATAAAAGAAGCTGCTGCGCAAGGAGCGTCCCTGGCAGTCCTCCCTGAGTATCACCTCTCAGGCTGGACTCCCGATGACGAGCGCTTCGCTCAAATCGCCCTTACAGCATATGAATACGTGCCCCGTTACCAGGCCCTCGCCCAGGAATGCAAGATCAACATCGTTCCAGGCACGATTGTTACCGTTGATCCAAAGTCGCCAAGCCCGAAGGCGAGCAACGGCACTGCTGGGGATGCAGTTAAGCCACCCAAGCTGTTAAATATCGCTCCATTTATTTCATACACAGGAGAGCTCCTAGGGAGTTATACGAAAGCAAACCTGTGGATTCCTGAGCGTACGGTCTTGACGTCTGGTCCTGATTCAGTGAAAGCAAGTCAGCCGGAGCACCACCACCTTTCAACGGAAGAGGGGCCTCCTCCGCGATTGAATCCTCACTCCGTGATTGAAACGCCTCTCGGACCCGTCGGCATCGTCATCTGCTGGGACCTGGCCTTCCCAGAGGCCTGTCGCGCACTGGTTAGGCAGGGTGCCCGCTTGATCATCATTCCGACATTTTGGACCCGCGACGATTTGACCCCCGAAGCCAGAGCGTACGGGCCAGACGTGGACGTTCAGTTTTTGACATCCGCACTTATCACTAGGTCTTTCGAGAATACCTGTGCCATCGTGTTTTGCAACGTTGGAGGACCGAAGGAGGAGGGATACGCCGGCTTAAGTCAGGTTGTATTGCCGCTTGTAGGGAAAGTCAGAGGCAGTTTCGATGATGGTGCGCCGGGCATGAGGATCGTTGAGTGTGACATGAAGACGGTTGATGTAGCCGAGGAAAATTACAAGATTAGGGAGGATTTAGCGGGCGAGAATTGGCACTATGGGTATAGTCATGAGAAATGAGACAGGAAAAGTGGCCAGATGGCCCGCTACATACAGCATTAGGAAGGAGGATGGCTGGCCCTCACAGCTTGCGGAGTGACGCAAACGAAGAATCCTAATTAACCAGCTTAGTGGTGTTCACTCTCAACAAATCACACAGCTGAGCCCCTACGCCGTGTTGTTGTGAATAATGTCCTTCGCCACCGGAAGTGTCGATGTTTGCGTAACAGATGCGCACTCGACTGGATCGTTGGCCCAGCACCTCAGTGCGACGGCATATTTGTCCACTTGGGTTTCTCCAGGTTGGTGGGCCCTTTGGAAGTAGATGGTCTGGTCCATGTTCCAACTATCAATAATCCGAGAACTGAATCAAATCTTGGGTCTCTTGGGTCTCTTCCGATCCCAAGTAAAGCGCTGCATACCGATTTTGGCGGACTGCGGTTGGCTGAACAGGTAGTAGATACGGTTGCTTGAGTGGCGGAAGTGGGAGTGGCTGAGCACAATCATCAGGCCAGGAATCAATCTTCAATCTCTTGTACTTCAATTGCGAGTGCATACAGGTTCTGGCCGTCAGCGCGTGTTGGATACTATTCAGAGAGATGTAGGCGTGGCCGTTGCGGAAGAAGAGATCAACAATCTCCAGCTGGTGGATGTGGTCGAGGTCCTCCCGGATGCTCTGCGCCGTCCACTCTTCTCTCGCAAAGCGGATCACCAGGTTGCGGGTTAGACCAGAGAAAGCGATGAGGCTTGCCATGTTCGGTTTGATATATCTCTGTTGGCTGTCCCAGCTTACAGCCACCTGGATTTTGTTAGCATACGTGCTCACGAGGAAGGACATTCACACACCTTCTTGCCTTGTATGTGGATTTCATTAGTTTGCGCATACTCAAAGAAGCTCTCCGCCGCAATAGGATCGACGAAGCTCACATGAGCAGAACAGCTTCGTTTGCTCAGGTACATTTGTAAGATGGCACCCCCTTTCAGCACCTTGGCGACTCTCCGAAGTGTTACAGCTGGCGGTAGCCCGGCGATGACCAGAGAGCGTTTGATGGCAGGGCTTTCACTGCACGCGTCCCCGTATTCTTGAGAGTCTACTATTAGCTGGGTCGACAGACCTCCGTCGGCACAGGCCGTTTCAGGAGGTGGCAAATCGTATCGATCGAGGGTAGTATTCAGGGGCGGCAGGGTCTGCTGATGGCGATTCGAAGTGCTGCCTAGGGGAGCTTGAGGGACGAAAGGGGGAGCGGTAGGTGCAGGAGACCATTCCGAGACACCAGAATGGGCTGGTGTCGGCTCGTCAATTGGGCTGTCGTTGGGAGTGAGGTCAGGCGTTGGTAGAGAAGTGCTGCTGATCAAGATATCCAACGACTCGTTGGTGGCTCCTCCTATCAGTAACGCCTGCCTGAGAGCATGATATTTGCGGCCGGTGTCGAGCTACGACTGGCGTCAGTTGTATTGTCCCGACTGTGACCACGGCTGAGCTCACCAAGGTGTTGTACTCTGGAACTGATATGGTGATTGCACCTGCGTTTCTACCGAATGCGTGACTGGCCATGGTGCTGTCTTGTAGGGTCGCTGATTGAACTAGAAACGGGGCTGAAATGATTTGATGCAAGCTATTTGGTGGTCGGGTGGATGGTGAACTGGACGTGGATTGTGCCTGCCAGACCTCGATGTTCGATGTTCACCTACGCCCGCTCCTACCAACCATCACCCACTGGATGCTGCCGATCCTGTATTCAGCGCCTCCCATCTTGACTAGCAGCGATGGCAGTGGCGATACGTCCACCAGCATCAACTGGGATCCTTGTGCAATGGCACCATCACAGGAGAACAAATTCGCTATTCTCAACCGCAAGAGTTCCACTTTGCTGATGGCGTCTCTGAAATTTCCTGTTTCGACGCTGATATCCTTGGGCCAAGGGAATGCCCATGAAATATTCCGCGCTGCATAAGGCCATCAGGAAAGAAAGGTTTCGCCTATTTCTCCCTTTCTTCTTCAAAGATACCGCAAGCATGATCCGGCAACTCTTTAAGGCTCTCGCTCAGCTTGGCTTTTGCCCGAATTCCTCTCCGTGCTCCTTCAAGACCGTGTCCACCATATCAATACTGCCTTTGATCAATCTTGCTCGTTCTTCAGGATGCAGGTCGAGGAATTCCTGGAACTCCTGGTACCATGTATCGTCCTTAGCAGGTCCTTTGCCATCATAGCCAACACACATCTCTGCAAGAATAGCCAGTGCCTGTCGAATCGCCATGTCCCCTCCGTACCGCTGCGGGAGTTCGGTCTGATTGATTGGCTTGAAGATGGACTCCGGGTCGTCCTTGTCGATCGCCAGGGCGAGAGTTTGCATGCGGTCTTCGAACGTCCACCACTTCGGCAGGATCTTTGAGCCTTCCAACAGGTCGAGAAAACGTTGGAAGTCGTCAATCGCTGCGCCGTTCAGATCAGTATCAAACCGGGAAACACAAATCATATTCGTTAGGACCATGACTGACCATCCCCTTCTGCCCAGACTAACCCGTCAAGTGGCTTCCCCGAGTAGTAGATGCCATGGTCTTCCTCACGAGATAGATGATCTGTCTCAACCCTCAACCGATACGCATCAATGATTACGCGGTAGACTTCATCATGGCCATAAGACGATAGATAAGCGCTTTGCGCCCCTTTCCCCTGGACCATGTTACAAAACGGCTTGTGCTTCCGCCAGTGTGCTTTCTGGCACCTGTCATCGCTTTAGTGTCGCCGTCAACGAGACTTGGGTGCCGATCGCGCTTACTCCTTGGAACAGTAGTCGATAAGCAGGCATCCATTGCATTTTTTCAGAGGTTTCTGAAACCCCAGCGCCAGACAGTTTGCACAGACGGATAGTTTCTTGCTGTGCATGTATTCATGTTCGATCCGACCAACGTACGATACACCGCACATAGGAAAGGTCTTTGCCGGCTTCGGCGCCGGGTCGGCCGGGGCCTGCAAGTCTACTGCCATTGTTGCTACGAAGGGATGATGGAAGCAGTGGAAAGGATTGAGACGGACGGTTGGAGCACCTACGCATCGAGATTTAACCGAGGATTCCGTATTCGCTTGGCAGGTGTGCATCTCAGGGGGCCAACCCAAAAATTCAGCCTCGTCTCACCTCACATTGTCTCCAACAGGCCAACAATCAGATACCTATATATTTTATATTTAATCTGCGAAGCTGTCTCACCATCAGTCCTCCAGCGTGGGTTTTACAGTTGATGCAAGAGCTTTCTATTAGAGCAAAGGTGGGCAGCGACCTCTGGCTGAACGGTCGAACCAGCGCGACTACTCAACAAACCCCCTTAGCTAGGAACTTTTGCAAGCAGGTTTGTGGGTTGACACAGATAGTACAGATGTGTTGGTTGAAGCACCAGATTTAATACGAAGTTCAAGCTCGGTTCCTCCATCTTCAAACTCCAGACAGCACAAGCGTATAGGTCTCCTTGCGCCATAGCGGATCTGCACCGTCTATCTTGCTGGTAGTTGGATGTCACATCGTGGTCTGCAAGCTGCAACTTCTTCGCTCTCGCTCTCGCTCTCGGCATAGCCCCGACTGCATCTCTGCTCGCATCTAATCCCACACTGATGCTGTCTGCGGCCGAATAAATGCAATACAGAGTTCTTCGTAAGCATACCAGTATATGAAAGAGGTCACATTCGACGCACTACCATGGACATCTCTCTCCAGGACGCGAGAGGCCGACGATGATCGTAACTCTCCCGAGCACACTCCGCGCTGCCGTGACTGCAAACACAAGGTGATCCAACCACGGTGAAGGTGATGGTCGCCCATATAGCCGGGCCGCACGTAGTCGGCGCTCACAACCATATGTCCGGTTGGTAGTCAGCCGTCAGTCTCGGGTCTTCGCCAAAGGTCGCTTGCCAGGCCCCAAACCCTCCGTCGAGCACGCAAACCTCTTGTTTCGGCGATTGATTCTTCTCTTCCGCACCGACTCGTTTCGCCTCCTCATCTTCCGCCGCCTCTTCTTTCGCCTCCCTCGCCTCCTTCTGCTGAGCCCTCTGCTTCGCCCTCGCATACGCCAACGCAGCCTTCGGGCCCCGCTGTTGACTCAACATGCAATGAAAGATCACCTTCTCCTTGTCCTTGAGCGTGCGTATCAGTTCGGGCATTCTCACGTCCAGTTGATTCACCGGAACCCATTGGCTGCCGTTTATGTTGCCGCCGATGTGATCTGAGTCGCGGACATCTATTATTGCAACTTTGGCCTTTTCAGCAGGGTCGAGGAGGAGTTGGGCAACTGCGGAGGGAGGGACATAATTCAGAGACGAGAGGGTTATGAGGTTGGCGTTCGAGGACGCCCGTTCGGCCATCTTGTGGTGGACGCTGCGCAGCGAAAGCGAGCGTGCTGGCAGTCTCGACTTGGTACACGGCCTTCGTAGGAAATAAGCTAAGGTCTTTTCTGTACTCATCAACGTTAACTTGGTAGACCTTCTGCGTTGCCAGCGCAGTGCAGACACCAGAGAGTCCGTAAGAGTCCTGTGGTCCTCTATCCGCTTGCAAGAGGCACAAATGGGCCCTCCGAATATAGTCGCGTTTTATTGGCTGCCGCATCCAACGACCGTCTCCACTCTACCAGAGCTGTGAAAGTTGGAGATTTCCATCTCAACGCGGTGCTCCTACTATTTGGTGTGCGTTCTGTATCATCGCTCTCATCGCATTCGCACTACGGTATTGCACGCAGCTTCCACCTAGCACCTTCTCTTCAACGTGCATGGTGAGCAAATCCAGCCGTCGTGCTCTCGGCACAACAAGATGAACACCTCACGCACCCTGCAGCGGTGCACGCGGTACACCCACGCACCACAGCTTCACACTTCCTCAAACCACCCCAGAACAAGCCCTCTCCATGCCGCCCAGCAGCCCAGACAGCAACATCCACGATCCTTCTCCCTCACAAGCTGCAACTCCCAGAATGCCAATTCCAATTCGAACGCCAATCTTAATAACACTTCCTCATCCACATCTAAACGTTCTGCACCCGCCAACAAACCTCTCGGCAACGACTTCATGCAAAGCCTCATCCGTGAGACCCGGGCCCGCGAACCCGCCCGCGCCCAATCCCAAGCCTCCTCGGACAACCCCTCCAGCGGTCTAAACGACATCCTCAGAATCGCCCGCAATGCCACCGCGAGCCAACCACACGCACGTACACACGGCCTGCCCACACACAACCCAACGACAACAGTCAACTCCGTGCTCAACAGCTTGGGCGACGAACTCAGCTCCCCAGCCGGGCGGTCGATTTCCCTCCGCCTGCGCCCTACGCTAGGCCGCACGGTCGACGGTCTGCATGGTGATCCCACGCGCGGGTTCCGCCAGCTGGAGCGGAAATGCATGGAGAATAACGTCAAGGGCGACATGCGGAGCCAGGAGAAACACATCAGGCGCGGGCAGAGGAGGAAGAACATCAGGATTCTACGGTGGCGGAGGCTGTTCATGCAGGGGTTCAAGGCCGAGTTGGCTACGATCCACCGGATGAGGAGGCAAGGGTGGTAGGTAGGTGGGTAGGATTGAGCAGATGGACGGCTGAGGCTGGCCTAGAGGTATAGATCGGTCGGGAAGTAGAGTTGGAGAGAACTGCGTGTCGTGCGTGTCCTTTTGCGCCAAAGATGGGTAGATATCTTTGATGAGTGTCCATTGTACATGTATCATGGCTAGAGCAAGGAGGCCTGTTTCCTTTGCATCCAAACTGAAATGCTTTGCTTCGGACTGCACTGTATACTGCGGATGTCTATGGTCGTCGGATATCGGATAGGAGCTTCCCTGTCTCGAGAACGGGCTCTCCGGTGTGGAGGGTTCCCGCTGCAGGGGAATCGCAACTTCCCAAGTACGTGGGACGATTCATCAATCAACCAAGTGCCTGCCTGCGCACTTTTCTCATCAAGACATTCTCTAATACAAATACAGATGCAAACGCAACCGCAACCGCAAACACGCCGACGCTGCCAATACAACATCATCAGGAAGCGAGCAGGATACTCAGCTAATCGAACAAAGCGATGGATTTCTCACCGACTGATCAATTAGTTGATGGACTGATGGACTGATTGAGCGGCTGTTTGTGGAACTGGCCTAATACATCCCTAAGTACAAGGGCTTCTCAATTCCCTTTTTTCTATGCTTTCCAGCTAGCTGCTTTGCTTTCCTGTCTGTCTATCTGATCTCAAAGTCGGTGTTCCATGTGTGCTTTCATTGACCGCTGATCGCTGACCGGCCTTCTCAGAAGCAAACTGCAATCCCAGCCTGCGATGTATGAAGATTAATTTCATCCAATGGCATCAGACTGCACTGCTACGAATGATGATGGCAGACAAGCCCTCCATGATGGCACCACCCTGTTTCAGATTCGCTTATGAACTTCACCCTCCTGCAACTCCGCTGGCAGCACTGCGTCTCATTCCCTATTCCTCCTTCGCCTAGTGCTCGGAGTCGAGCCGTCAAATTGTTGTTGTTGGAGATGTGGGTCTTGCTCCGAAACCGTACCACACACGACGTCGATCACAAGTATGGTTTGCGGCACAACTTTGCAATCACCATCAAGTCAATCGGCTGA
This sequence comes from Phialophora expanda, assembly GCA_016109585.1. NCBI lineage: Eukaryota > Fungi > Ascomycota > Eurotiomycetes > Chaetothyriales > Herpotrichiellaceae > Phialophora > Phialophora expanda. The sequence continues at coordinate 115,096 of JADWPR010000002.1, forward strand.
TCCCCAACGGCGGCATTATGCGCGGCACGGAACTGGTTCTGCACCTGCTGCAGTTTGGCCTTGATACCCTCATCGTCGGGATATCTGGCACAAGCAGTGTTGAGGACGTGAAGCTGACAGACCTTGGAAGTGATTGCCGGAGGCTGCTGATCATACCACTGGAGGAAGTCGACGATCTCACTATCGATGACGGTGGTCTTGCCGCTGACGACCTGGTTGCAGCCTGGCTTGACGCAGGTTGATTGGAAGCCAGTGATGGCGTTGCCGTGCTGGGCCTGGCCACGCAGCTGGAGGACGCAGCGGTGGCAGTACAAGTGCAGGCAATTCAGGACGCGGACGTCACGCTTGATCTGTTGGCAACGAGAGCAGCGAATGGTGCTGGAGATTGGCTTGCCTGCTCGATGGAGTTGTTCGAGATGCTTCATGTAGTTGATAAAGGTGTGGGAAATAGCTATGGGCAACCAACAGTCAGGACGATGCAGGGAGCCGAGAGAAAGCACTGGGCATGTCTTACCTGGTTCCTTGTCTGTCTTTATTTTCTTGTTGATACGGAGCAGGTTTGGGCTTGGACTGTCATTCACCTCGACAGATTCTCTTCCACGCTTGCCAGCTACAGCGCCAGCAGCAGCATGTTTCGGACGCGAGGGTGAGCTCGCAGGGCCAATTGATTCTAGCAGACCAGGGAAGCTCTTCTGAATACTTGTCATTCCGTGGGCGACAACGGTGGCTCGTGGCGACTGACACATCGGGGTCGTCTCAATCGACGCAGCCACCTTGCCAGGCGTATTATTCAGCGCAGCTGCGGTCAGATCTGGGAGACTGTTGGCGACATTGAAAGGAGTGGCGATGGAAGCGGCCTCGGACTTGACAGAAGGGGACATCAAGGCGATGATGGACGGATCTCTGCTTCCTCCCAATGCAAGGACCGACGGATCTCGGACTGCCTGATTGGCTCCGTTCGCCAGGGCAAGATCAGTCACCGTTAAGGTGGGATCGACAAAGCCATTGGTACCGTCGACGGCAGGTTGACCCATGGCTGCCAGAGATTCGTTCTTCGCCTTCTCGAATTCGTTGACTCGAAGTGCGACATCGTGGCCGAGCTGGAAGGTGTTGCCAGTCAACTCGGTCATGATGGCCGCCGCAACAAGATTGTTGTCCTGAAGGGTCCCTTCCTCCTTGGTGATGGCATGGATGGCTTTGAACAACTGAGGCTGAGCTTGCACTTGGTAGTACATGCCCTCGATGAAGTTGTCATTGTCGAGGATGCTGGTTTGGAATTCCGACTGCCGTTCGGCACGTTGGCTGCGGAAGAGTTCGCTGCTGAGGTTCTCCATGGTGCGACGGATCTGATTGTCGTTGGCGAAAATCTTCTCACGTACGACTTGCAGTTTCAACAACAGGGTGCCTTTCTCAGCCCGGAGAGATTGCGCGGTGATGTCGAGGTGATGAAGTTCGCCTCGGAAGGCGTCGGTGTTGGAAGGGCACTGTTGCAGAGGAAGGTGAGGTTGGTGATGATCTTGTTGAGGGTCAAGGTGCGGCAGATCTGAAGGCATCCTGAGCGGGAAATAAATTCGAGGGAGAAAATAAATGTGAGCTGAAAGTCACCTGCCTTAAGTAGCGCCATTGCACATGCTCGCGCGTGAGGGCCTCTGAGCAGTGAAGCTCTGGAACGCAACGGCCTCTAGCGGCAACAGGAGTTCCTTCACAAGCCAATGTCACTGCCAACATCACTTCCAATGCGACCTTCAACTGGAACTTGTTTTCTTGGGATGGTTTCGACTGGTGTCTTGTCCAGAGATGGACAGGTTACCTTGGTACACTGCACCCTTTTGAATGTCTTTGTCAAGGTTGATACCTTGGCAATACAATACAGGTGTGTTTATCAGAGGCTTTTGAGTGCGTTTGGAACCAGAGCAAACAGAAAGGATGCATTGATCACATTGCTGAAATGTGGCTGGTTAACGACCTGAAGATGACTTTTGCTCACTGCCTGTTTTCCACGACCGTGAGACGACTGTGAGACGACGGTGACGAAAGAAAGCGACACTGCACATCCCGGCACTGTTTGACTGGGCGCCTCTCTACAGTATCCCCTGTACAGTATTCCCGATATCACCACAGTTGACGTGGGAGCGCCTTTCGGTCAACTCCAATGGGGGCATCAGCACCGGCATTTTATATGGATTGGATTAGTGGACGCAGTACGGAGTATCGTGCAACCAGAGGACTCCTAGAAAGTTCAGATTCTCGATGGAACCAAACGTCAGACAAGCAATCACGCAACAGGATTCGAACAACCTCTCAGAGCAGTATATAGCAGTGAGTGACCCGGGCACCCAGCCTCATCACCGATATACAGCCTTGCTAGCCCACCTTGTCTTCGAAGGACACGTCCATCAATGACCAGGCCACGGCGAAATGCGCAATGCGCAATACCTATCTACATGACATTCCATGGCCCGTCGGACGCCCGTCGGACGCCCGTCGTCAAGATGCGCGCCACACATGCCTGCCATTCGGTCGAAGATTCAGACGGCAAACGTAGTATACTGCCACGTCTCGTAGCCAGAGAATCCCTCGTTGTCGTACCAGGCGTGGTACCAGCAGCATACCACGCAGATGATGACCATTACAATATGTGTTCCAGGAAGAGCTTGTACTCCTTTCGACCCAGGATGAGCACACTCGTGAGCACCACAATGACCCCCGCGGCCGTACCAACGCAGCCTAAGAGACATAACGGCGCCGCCTCCGGCGTAGCCTAGTAACCATCGTTCTGATATAAGACCAGAGAAATGATCGAATGCAAAAGACTCTGGAGGAGGAAAAGTCGGCAACCTGGCGACGTTGCAGCGTGTAAGTTGAGTGGGACCAGTTGGTCAGCCACTGCAAATATTGTTCCGGCACGAGAAAAGAAACAACGCCAGAGCGCCGGTGCGCCACAAGAAGTAAGCCATCAGCTCTTGGAAGTGATTTCCGTACCCATTGAAACTCATCGTCTGGTCACAGTGCCCCTTGGGCGGTCTTGCGGGAGAAGAATATTAAAGTAATCTTGAGTGAATTTCCGAGTGTTGTAGGATGTAGGCATAGTTTCATTCAACATCATGTCCGTGTCCATTGCCATCATTGTCGATGGCTCCGTGATATTGCCCATGATTTCGCCGTTGCTCCATTTCGGACCGACGTCGACGTCTCCCGTGCTCTCTGTCTCCCAGAGCGTCTCGATTGTCGAAGCGCGAACATCGTCCGGGCAGTATAAGTTCAGCCACCAGAGTATGAAGCGCAGGGATAGATTTCCGATCTGTCTTGGTTTCAGCAGACATATCGTTGGACAGAAGGAAGGGAGAGCATGAGCAAATACTGTACGAGCAGCGCAGGGTGGGAATATCCTCACCACGGATTTCTGGTACCGCTGTAGGGATGCACTGCAACATCCATGGTGCCTTGCACACTGATACCTATGATCTCCCTCCGTGTTCGAGCTCGAATCTCTCAAATCTACCATATATAATCCTCTTCAATCTTCATCTGCAGGTCATGGACTAGATGAGAGAGCATCAGCGACGTTGGCGCCGTACCCAAGTTCAGCTTCCGTCACGCTCCCTTCAAGAACCTCTCCTAGGGCCCTGTCCACCATGTCTGCCAGAGCCAGATGTGCCCTCCCGTTCAGCCACTCCAGACGCTGAATCTCTTGTGCTTGCTTCGCCTTGAATACCAAGTCCTCGGCCCTCAGTCCTCCCCGGGTCTCCGCGTCGCAAGCCCTGGCTCTCAAGTCTTGGAGAACGACCAGAAGGTGAAGGCGATGCTTGTCTTCTTGCGCAAGCTGCGTGCCGGGAAATTTTGGAATGCTGAGGGCGTGGGTGTCGCGCATGGTTGCGAATGGATCTGGTTGAGAGACCATGCTGGCTCTTCCTTGCTTGTTTCGCTCGACTGTTGTTCCGTCTGCGCTTACCCCGGGGCAAATCCTTCTTCAACGGTGTCGAGTTTTCTATGCCGATCTCGTCAGGATATATGTGTGGAACAGGATGACTATGACTTTTCCGTAGTGGCGCGCCCGCCTGGAATACGCTGGGCCTGTGTCTCTCCCGTCTGCCGATCCATCCATCAAGTCAAAGATGGCACTGTGGCCGTCGTGAGGAGATGATGCAGAGAGAAGCCTCCAAAAATACGACTCCTGCCTGATAATGAAGACCAGAGGACGAAAAGGTAAGAAGCTGCGCAAGGGTTATTCGGGGCTCCAGTGACAGGTCGATGGAGACCGTTGGTCCAGGACTAAAAGTCAGCTTGGCCTCGGTGGTGAATCAACGGATCTGATGCGAGCCTCAGACAAGACTGTACAGCCGACAAGCAACGGTCGGGCTTGCGGCTCTTGGTTTGTACGTTATTTTACTCTCCCATCTTAGTACCTCCTAGTGGTGTGTGTGCCAGCTGGCGTTCTCTCAGGAGAGGCAGTCTTGTTTCTGGAGCACGGTAGCCTCAATCGCCCGTGTCGTATTGCTCAAGTGTTGGTATGGAAGGGTCACACGCGGCAACAGGTCAAGCTCGGATTTGGGCCAGTAGGTTGTTAGTGGAGGAGTTGCGAGAACTGTCAAGTCGGTGATCTCGGTAGGAGAGCAATCGGTTTCAAGCAGCCCAAAGAGAGCCAAAAGGCCCTTGCAAATTGAAACAGCATTAGGCGTGGGAGTACTCCGAGTGCCACCAAGATGTTTGTCGAGTTAGAACAATAGCCAGGCTGGGGTGTTTGGATGCCAAAACATCAAAAGAAGGAAACTCTCGTTTCCGCCCATGACAAGAAGAGTTGGTGGTATATCCATTCCACAAAGATGACTGCCTCCAAGGCTCTTGTTCCGAGGGAACCCTGAGCACTCAGTCAACTCGAACGACAAGCTTGGAAGTCGTTTCGAGAGTTTCTGTTTGCACCGGGGAGGCTTCCGGTTCCAAGGATTCACTCAACAAACCTCCACACGATTCTCATGTCACGAAAGCGTCTGTGCTCGAACAGGAAGATCAATATCAGCCCATTCAACGTGGTTAATGTTCGATAGGCTTTTTGGAATCGAATCCGGAGACCTGCACTCGATACGGCGCTGGTTGCAAGTCGCCGTGTTGGAGAGGCTTTGGACTGGTTTGTGAACGAGTAGGGTGGAGGCGCTTCTGGCTGAAGATGCATCGCGATTCAGAACTTCACAACGGGCATCAGCAGCAAATCTGCTGGGATTGGCACACAGACAAGATATAGGAGAAGCAGCTGGCGAACGAGTCAAAGTCTAGGCAAGAGAATTTGTCGAGCTGAGACGTCTGAGTATTGAAATATGATACCATGCAGCGATAACGCAGATGTGACGGCCAGACTACATACCTGAGCGGCGACTCATGAGGCACTGCCTGCCCGGTTCATCGGACCCCAATTCTGTCTCGGGTTCACCTGATACCTCACCAATTTGCCTCGAGGTCTTTCACGGCCTAGCCTTTCGTCAAAGATGATATTCAGATCGCTTGGTGCCGGCATGGAGGGACTTCTTGATCGTGATCGGTCCTTATTAATTTCTCCCTGGGTAGGAGCTCTCGTCTTGTCGCCGATGTCTTTCGATTCAGATGATGCCACGATGTCCTTGTCGACAGCGTCCCTGTCGTTCTCGAGCCTGTACAGAATTCCTTGCAGCACGACTTTAAGGTCTTCCTTGCTGGCGCACTTGGCAAGCTGAACTTGGGTGGTATCCTTTAGGCCTGATACAAATGCTCGTTCTGTTCCTCTCAACCTTGCCAGGATATTCCAACCAGGTGTACCTTGCTTCACAGCTCCTTCCCTGATTGGTTTCTTGGTCCGCATGAATTCGCGTATGACTTCCCACAGCACTCCCCAGGGTGCGTTGGTCTTGATACTTCCAGCTTTGCAGTGTGACCGAGAGACCCTGTAACCCAGACCAAGGAGTGCACCGCGCACTGCATCCTCCGAAGGTGTAGAGCAATGAATGATCTTCGATAAGTATGTAGGCATGAAGAAGAAGGGAGCTGGGTCTGGCTTATTTGTCGCTAGGCGTGGTATGATCCGCGGGTCGGTGATTGGCACATCCTTCGCTCCCTCGGGACTCGCGTCTCCATTCGATGAAGCCTCAATACTGAGATCCTCCTCGAGGGCCAGCGTGAGCATTCCCTCAAGCCTGTCGATCGTACCATAGACCTTCCTGTCCAAGAGTGGAAGCTTCTCGAGCATCTTTTGTATAAAGTACGGGTTATGTAGTGGACCCGCCCACATCGGTCCGCATAGGTGCATTCTTGAGTTGCAGTGCTCGCAGTTCTGACTCCTCGCAGCCATTTGTGCGGACGAGAATTTGTAGAACGTGTCTCCATTTTTGGATGTCTGCAGCTGATTTCGGAGCAACGGTTGCGTGATCCATGCTCCGCAGCCGTGTCCACAGTTGTAGACGGTCATGGTTGTACCTGCAAGCAGCTTGACGTCTTGTTGCTTTCGATAGACGCGGATGAACAGGCGAGCGTAATAGTCGATGGACAGTGACAGTAGTGGCTCTATTGCAAGCCCATATTTCGCAGCTGACATGGCTACTCCGTTGAGTATCAATCTCAAGCCACCCTCGTGAGAATGTGCCCCTTTGATGGGCATGCCCCCGTATAGTGCGAAGGTCTTCTCGGGATATCCGTTAGAGGCAAATACTCCTGCATCGGTACAAGTGACACAGAGCATTCCGCCATCTCGAAGCGCCTGGAGGCTGCAATCGAAGAAGGGAGCCGCTGTACCATAGGGGTCGATGTCGATGACATCAAATCGGTGGACATATCCTTTGGATGGTCTCGAATGTTCATTCCCGACCTTGCTGTACATGAAAGCTCGAGCATCACCGAGGTTTGACTGGACCTTATCTTCCACCTCGTTGTGTTTAATGTTCAGCTCGATACTCTCAACCGACGCTTGAGAGAGGTCATTTGCGATGATGTTCGTGGCGAATGGTATTTCTTTAGCGTACCGCAAGGCCCTCAGCCCAGTAGCGGACAAGGCATCAAGGATCGAAAAGGATACTTGCGGAGTCTTTGCTTCCGCCGACTGGGGGCCATCCTCGGCGACCTGGGGATCTCCATTTTGCTTTGAATGTTCGCCTTGGTCGTGCGGGCTCCCGCTTGGGTGGGCAATCAGCTCGGCAACAGCCAATTCTTCTTCGACATCTGGTTCATCATCGTTGGCCCTGAGCTTCTTCGTGCCTTCTTGGGCGGTGTTGTCTTCGAGCGGGCCTTCGAAATCGTCCGCCTTGCGCTTCCGTGAATTAGGTTGCTCGGACCCCTGGGTGGCGGCCAAGTTTTTCAATCGCCGCTCGTCCTTGTTTTTGTTGTGCTGAGCTTTCCGCTTGAATTTGGAACGTGTCTCTAGCAGCGCGCCTTCGCCATAAACGGTGATTGCAACTACAGTCAAGTCTCGATTGAATTGCTGGATGGGGTTGTAGAACACTGCCTGATGCCCTTCGTCGTTGTTCTTGCTTTGGTTTGCTGACGATCGAGGTTGTTTGCCATCATCATTGTTCTTATTACGCTTCACAGATACGGGAGCCTCTTCAGCATATGGAGCAAGCACTGAGGCAAGTCCTTCGCGGACCACTCTGTATCTCTTGCCGTTTATTATTGTAGTCTCTGGTGGTGTAGGAGACGCCATTTTGCAGCGAGACGAAGTTGCGAGCGTCCTTGGTTGAGATGCTGAAGAGTATCGCAGTCCGCCAATCACCAACTTTTTCAAGCGGCAGTGGACGAGTTCCACCCGTATGACTCCAAAACAACGCACAATCCTCATCACCTACTCAGCGCCCCTCTTCTCCAACGCCTCAGATGATTTAGGCCTTGAGAAAAAGCCATGTGCTGGCGTCATGGTCAAGGGGAAAATTCTGCGGTCAGTGAATCGAGGAGGTTTCAAAGTGCCAAGACTGAAGTCTTGGCCTGCTCTCATGGCAGTCAGTCACTCCCTCGCAAGGCGACGCAAGGCTCGACGGTGATCATTTCAATCTGCCTTACGTGTTATGGATTTTGCTCTTCTATGGTGCCTAATGGCTGCATGATACCGTGGTGCATTACTTCTATTCTCTAGCAGCGACAGGACATCCCGGGGTCAAGTGCCCGCCAAAGCACGACCCTTGCAGCCAGGCATGCAACCTGTTGGTCGGCGTGGATCGTAGTAGTCCTCGTCATCCGTCACGTCGCTGTCATCGGGAGCCGCACCCGGGGCACTTCCCGTTGTATCAACGTCCTCCTCCTTCCTAGAATCGACTTTAGGCTCGTCGTCGGCCGGGGCGAATGCGTTCTTAAATCCTCCCTTTTTGAACCCTCCGCCACCGGCTGCTGCGCTCTTGGTAGAGCTACCAAGTTTTATCTGCATCAAGGGGCCCTTCTCTTCCTTCTTCGGTTGGACCTGCCGCTGCATCTCCTTCATCTCCTTCAATCTCTTCTTGTGTTGGTGATCGTAAGACGACTCATGAGCTTCGAACTCGTTCATGCGACTGTAGCCTTTCTGGCATAGCGAACAGAAGAAGGCGCTACGCGCTTGCTTCGCGGACTGAGTATTCGCAGGAGGAAGGGTGAATCCTCGCTGAAGGGGAGGCGACTAGTCAATAACGCCAAAGAGAAGAACGGGACCGCACTGCACAAGATATCGCATCTCGAGCGCAACTTACCGGAGGCATTTCGACGAGGCTCGGTTTGGCGCACAGTGACTGATTGCAAAGCAAGTGATATCGGGGTGAGCACCAGATGAAGGCGAAGTGAGAGGAAGAGCCCCGACAAGGCACAAGAATAAATCGCTCCGGTCCGCTTGCTCCTCCGCAGCCCCTCGTTGTTCCAGCCAATCACACGCTCGAGTCGCTTCGTGTCTCCACAATCTGCTCACTCCTCTCTTTCTTCTCTGCCACGTGTGGAGGTGCTGTTGTCTCCTTGCCGATAGTCGTGCTGCCCATATGAATCACGGTCGTGAAACGGTGTTGGTGAGGCGAGTGAGAATGAATTGACCGCAAGGAGGTGGGTCGCCGTTGTCGTCGCCTCAGAGGATCACCGAACGACATGCTCACGCCACCACAGTCGTCGCCATGCGCTTGATCGATGTCAAGACTCTACAGCTGAAGGAATTCAGCAGCGGCCAGGTGCCCAGATATGCCATCCTGTCGCACCGATGGGAAGCCGAAGAGGTCTCCCTCCAGGAGATGAGTCAGCCGAAAACCTTTGGCAAGAGAGGCTTTGCTAAGATTCAGTCGGCGTGCTGGCATGCTCGGAACAAAGGTTTCTCGTACTTATGGGTGGATACCTGTTGCATCGACAAGACGAGCTCATCCGAACTCACCGAGGCCATCAATTCCATGTACAAATGGTATCAGGATGCTGAGATTTGCTTTGCCTACCTTACGGATATCGAGTCGCGAAAGCATGCGATCAAAGATAGCGTGTGGCTGACTCGCGGTTGGACACTGCAGGAACTGATTGCACCCAAGAATGTCAGTTTCCACGATCGGAATTGGGTGTTTCTCGGCACCAAGGTCGACCTCGCGCACGATCTTTCCAAGCACACCGGGATCCCAATCGAGGTCCTTGTTGGACATAGCAAACCTTCGAGCTGCTCGGTTGCACAAAGAATGTCGTGGGCGTCAAGGCGGCAGACAACACGGGTCGAGGACAGGGCGTACAGTCTCCTCGGAATCTTCGACGTCAGCATGCCGATGCTCTACGGAGAGGGCGAGAAATCCTTTGCACGGCTGCAGCAGGAGATCCTCAGGCTCTCCGACGACCAGTCCATATTCGCCTGGGATCGCGGCTTAGAAGGATACTTTGGTGGCCACAGCGGCTTGCTGGCGACGTCTCCCTCGCAGTTCATCACGTGCCAGAATGTCCTCCGCGCCTCCCAGGGCCTACCAAACACCGGCAGGTTTGAGCTGACCAATGTCGGACTCTCTATCTCCCTCCTGACAGTGCCCTGGACGATGGAGACTTATCTCTGCATCCTGCATTGCACTCTTAGGACCTCTCCTGATCTCAGGCTCGGTGTCTTCCTCGAACGATTGTCGTCGTCACAGGACGCAGAGCAGTTCGCTCGCGTCTCATTCAACGGCAACACTGTATTGTGTGTTCCGCTACAAACAATTCTACAGGATCCGCACCACCGCGTGCGACATATCCACGTTCGCCCAACTATAATTGACGCACCCCTTCGCAGATGGTATGGATTTCGCCTACACGAATTCGCCGTTCCGGGATATACCGTGGACGAACTCTACCAGACAGCCTTCCACTTCCGCGACACCCTACGTGTCATTACCCGCTATAGCAAGGAGGAAATGCGCGCCGCCAAGCTGTCCTATCCGAATGGGCTTTCCGGCCTACCACCCCGCCCGCTTTATTTCGGCATGCCCCGTGGGCGTAGTGACGGAATGGAGCCCATCAGAGGGACTACGGCCATCTTCTACATTCCACCCTCCAAAAAGGATAAGAAAGGCGAACGGGTCTGCTGGATGAAATTCGGCTTCGACAAGAATTTCTGCCCCATGTGTATCTTGGGTCGACGAAAGTCTTTATGGGGTGGTAACCCGGCTCATCTTGCTACAGACGAAGACTCATACTATGATGCCGATGAACAACCTGCCAAGCATGCTCTTCTTTTCAGAAGCGACTGGATCACCCAACTCGCACCGTGCGACAAAGATCGAGAAATCGCCGAGCTATGGCAGTTGCGAGATTACTGTGTGATCAAGGGGCATCGGGACCTGGGATTAGACCGAAAGATCCAGTTCTTACGTTTGCATATATCTGTCAAACTGGAGCACGTACCAGTAAGCCATCCATTCGAGGGGCGACCAAGTTCGTTGCAGCCGGGGATGAATGTATGGACCATCAACGTCAGACCTTGGAGCCCGGACGGCAAGCCCGAGGAAACGAAGGTTGTGCAAACTACAGGGGAGCTTCTCTTGAGGGGAATCGACGATATTCTCATGGCGGTTTGATGTGTAGCATGCAAGTGTGGGAGTCTGGTGTCCCTGACGAGGCAACTCTCATCGAAACGCCCAAGTGACCCAAGCGAGATTCCTCATCCATGGGCTACGACCAGACTCTCGCAAGAATGAAACTGTGTATGTGTCCGACGCCCGACGATTTGCGAATGAAGGACCGATGGCGGCAGCGAACTGGGCGGCATCATCTTGGTTCCTACCAGGAAAATGCATCTGAGCATAACAAACGCGTAGAGGCGCTTTCGTTCAGCAGATATCAACCGGGCCTTCCACATCAGAATCGGTTCAATTGCCACATCCTAGGGAAAAAGACCATCGAAGCCACGTCTACACAGTCTCATTTCCGTGGAACCAGCAGCCATCTAGATCAGTCCGGAGTAATTGTTCTTCCCGATTCATGGTCCGCAAAACCGCTTGAACGCGAAGCCCGAGGCGGGGGCATTTAATCCCCAACAACTCGGCGACTCCGGCTCAACTCGACACGACGGAGGGGGATCTTTGGTGGCAACGCCGGCTACTTTTGAATTCAGAGGCCCACGGCCCGCCATTGAACAAATATGGTAACGACCTTCATGACATTTCACGACACTGTCTACGAATTCCTTTGGTTTATATAGACATATCCTAAGCTACAGTACGAGGTACTGGTCCCGACACTAGGCGAAACTAGATCCATCCCTCCCCGGCTCTTCCACGGCAAGCGCGGACCATTGAGCTGGCCTCTTCCATCCGTGTACTGATGAAGCAGAAGTAGAGTGACGTTTTGGACCATGTAGTTACTGTAGCTTAACCCCGTTCGTTCCCCAAAAGGTCTGTCTCTTCTTGTGCGGTGCGGGTTACATGCATATATACGAGACCCGCAGATCTTGTAGCGTTACTATGGCGTAACATAACATTGCGTGAATTCGTATCACATCTAATACCATCCCATATCAATAGCGTATTGGTTGTCCGAAAGATAAACCGGCAGTACAACCGACACCACGCAAGAATTCTCGAAGCAAGCATCCTCCGAGACGAAACAGACCACTCGACCCCTATCGGGATCGCAACATTCAATCAAACCACGACTTTTGTGGACCCGAAATTCGTTAGAGGGGCGTAAATCCATTACCGGCCAACTTCCAGTCCTATTCCCGCTCCGATACCCATTCCGGTTTTTACACATGCTCCCTAGGGTTCAAGCTTCCAGCTTTCCTCCAGTTCCAGCAATAACTCCAGCACGCCGTCTTCGACTTTGTGTCGTAAAGCGGATGGATCCCAAGCATCTCGACTATCCCATCAGCCCTGTTGTGGTGAAAATATTTCTCACCACGCACAACGGGAATTCCATTGGCCCAGCGCCGCTTCTGCTCCCATTCGGCCAATCTCCATCCGAATTCCCTCTCCCATAGGGGGCTTTTTACCTGGCGATGGACATGGTATCACCCGTGGGGTGGCATCCAGGGGCGGTGCCGTGGGAGCTCCGGAAGCAGGACTTGAGGAGAGGGCGGAGGCATTAGGAGCCTTGATTGGGACGGTCCGTTAGCCTGCGACGGGACTGTGGGCTCTATCTCGACACCAGCTCTGTTAGCTTGGCGTCGATGGGAATTCCGATCGGCGCGAGCGGTGGTCGCAGTAACAAGTAAGTGTGTGTCGTCTTCTAGGCGGGGCCGCTTCGCAATGGACGGGGTCGGCGTAATCGGATCGATATCCGCATGTCCTCGCTTCCTTGACGGTTGCTCTTCAAAAGAGGCGGACACTTCGCAGGCCTGACTTTCCTTGGTTCTGGGAGTGAAGACCCTGTAAAAGGTCTCCTGTATGAGTTGCGGATACGCGTCAGATTTCTCCTGCAGCTCTTCAAGCTCAATGAGCAAACGAGACGCCTCCTTCTGCGCTTGATCCGCCTTATCCTCTGCCTGTTTCACCCTGCTCAGCACTTCAGCCAGCTTCAGCTCATACTCCGCATCTCGATTGCGCATTTGCTGTTCGTATCGCTCGCGCTGCTCGTTCAATGCTGCTTCAGCCTCTTTCTGCGCTGCGGTCATCCGCGACTGACTCTCGGCATCGTTTGTGCGGATCTCCTTCTTGTGCTGCTCCACAACATCTTCAAGCCGGTTCCTTGATTGCTCCAGATCAACTCTGAACGTGCTCACTTCCCTGGCGTGCAGTACAGACTGTGTTTTCAGTGCGGTCTCGTACTCGTCTCTTTCACTTTGGGCTAACAACTTCTCATCGTCGAGAGTTGATTGTAAACGCTGAACCTGAAGCTTCAAAGCTTCTACAAGATTGGTATCGATTTTCGCTCCCCCAGAGTGTTCCTGCCATTCCTTCAGTTTGGCACGCGCCACGTGGTGGGCGGCTCTTTCGCATCCGTAATGTGCTTGTAACTCCGCAAGCGTCGCTCGGACGTTTTGGCATTCGTCCTCTTTCCTCTGCAACTCTTGCTGCATGAATTCCGTTCTTTTCATGTCTTGTCGTAACTGGTCCTTCAAAGCACCGTTCCCTGCTTCCAGGTTTGCGACAATTTTGTCGTGCTCCGCTCGAAGCGACTTTTGCTTCTCCACCCAGGTTCGACCTTCTTGAACCAGGGAAGTGTTTTTGGCCTTTAGTTCCATGTTGGTACTGACAAGGTCACTCATTTCTTGCTGTGCAATCCTGAGTTGAGCCTCGAGCCTGTCGGCCACTTCGGCCGATCTCGCCTTCTCGCGCCGAAGCTCCTCTTCAGCATTCGCCCTACCCTTGAGGCTATCGGCTGCCTCTTCTTTTAGCCTCACGTTCTCCTTCGCAAAATTCTGGGTGTCCTCCCACAGCTTATAGTTCAAGCCTGCGTAATGCTTCACGCAGTCGCGCAGCTGAAGGATACGCCATTCCACGAAGCGTCCGACGTCTTCGAGACTCATATCTTCCAGAAAGGTGTTTGGGTCCTGAGGATCTTTCATCCAATCGAGACGCAGTATGATGCCCCTGATGATAGACTCAACCCGCGCCAAGTCCTGATTCAGCTCCTCTTCGCGACGCGACGAGCACTTTTCTCGGGTGGCCAGCTCATCAATGGAGATGGATGGCATGGATCTGAAATGCTGCAGATTTGACAAGCAATCCAGCAAAGGTGGCACAATGCCTTGCCTCAGCGCCTCGCGCCCTCTCTCGGTGTCTATGGCCGAAGGCAGTCCATCCGATAATCGCTGGAGGAGCTCCCGCACCAAAGGAACTACAGCCTCCGGGGCATAAAGTTGATCAATCTCGAAGCAACTTGCCGGCACCAGCTCCGACTCCGATTCCGACTCCATCATCAAAGCGCGAGTTTGGTGCCCAAAGCTGCGTGGCTGACAGGAGTGGTGAGCATTTCAGTTATATCTCGTTCGATGTCCGTCATTGCCAATGTGCGCTTCAAGATTGACTGACTGAAGAGTCGGGATTAGAGGGCCAAATAATCATCAAGATGATCAGTGAGCGAAGGTGAGGCAGACGTTTTGGTGCCTGGACAACTTGATCTGGCTGTTTGCGTGTCGATTACTAACATCAGCTGGGTGGATGTCGTTCACGTCGGCCCTAGAACGATATCGGGATTCGCACAAAGCTCGTCTCAGGAAGAGACAACCAAATTCACAGCCTTATCAAACAATGCCCATTTCTCCCTAAGCCAGGATCAACCGCGACATAGCTGACATTTCCTTCGCAGCATGTCCAGACGCGTGAGCGAGCGAGAGATTGCAATGCTGGGGCGTCTTCAGCTGCAAGAATGAGGAGCGGGGTTCCAGTCCTGAACGTCATGAAGAACGCGAGGCGTGTCCGGTTGGCGTGGTTGCCAGGGCCAATAGCAGGCAACTCAGCCGACCGACCTTTGACTTCCGTCGGCCCGTCCTCCCTCGCGACCGTCCACCCCTTCCCCACTCGGATTTTATCTATCTGTAATTTTTTCCGGCCAAGATTGATTCTCAGGTCAGCAGCAGCATACCTAACAGGCGCGATATCTTGTTGTCGTTGCTGCTGTGTCAACTGGTGAGATTGAAGAGCCCTTGTCGGTGGCTTCGACGCTCGTATTCCTGGTGGGGTGGAGTTGACGTAATTGGACCTGAATAGTACTCGTTACATTCGAGTACGGCTGGTAAATGTGACAACCACGGATTGGCACGCAGGTGAGACCTGTGATTGGTGTGAGGCCTGGCTTGGCGTCAGCCAGCTCCCGACAAGGCTAAGACACATGTTACACAGTACGGGGCTCGAAGGTCGTACGAGTACTCGTACTGTGGATGTGTGTCACGTGACTGTGCTCTCCCTTGCCGTACTCGGTGATTAGTGTGGACACAGTAATTGCCTCGCTATCATTGGTTCAACTGGATATAGCCTACCCGTTAGTAGAAGGTTCAGCGAGCATCTGGAGCATGTGGTGAACTCAGCACGCTCGATATACCTACGGAGTTTGGGTGTTATTGTTGGGATGGTGTGGTTGCTGCTGTACTGTACCCATCATCGTACGAATACGTTCTTCCTCTGAAAAGTCTCCCCCCTCTGATCGACTCCGTGGGTGAGCTGGGACGAGTACTGTGTACTGCTCCCTGGCCACAATGGCCGACCTCCCCCCTCTGTCGACGACAGACACACGCGCCTCCCTCGCCTCGATGCACGAAATCGACCCCTCGCCCGTCGACGAGGAAGATCCATCTTCTCCTTCATTGTATCCAACCGACCCGTCCTCCACAGCACACGTGTCATCCTCCTCTCCTCCCGCCGGCAACACAACGAACTTCCTAGGCCTCACCCCGTCGCGGACCCTCCACCTCCTCTCCTCGCTGCAGAAATACTCCCTGCCCCCCTTGGGCGTGTACCTCGCGATGCACTACACCAACACGGCGATCCTGCCCCTGGTCACGCCGTCGGTGCGCGCTGCGGACAAATACCTCCTCCTCACGAGGCCGTTCTACCAATCGCCGCCTCTCGAGCCGCTCCTGATCTTCCTCCCCGTGCTCACGCACGTCGTCTCGGGCGTCGCCCTGCGTCTCTACCGCCGCCGGATCTCCGCCCTCCGCCACGGCGCCGAGACGCACAAGCAGCGCCGCAAGATCGCGTGGCCGAAATTCACCCTCACCTCGCTGGCAGGGTATGCGCTGTACCCGATGTTCGCGCTGCATGTGCTCAGCATGCGCGTGACGCCGCGCCGCGTGGACGGGAGCTCCGCGTCCGTGGGCCTGCGCTACTTTGCCCATGGCGTCTCGTCGCATCCGGGCGTCGGCCTGGCCGCGCATGCCCTGTTGGTCTGTACCGCGAGCTACCACTTCGTGACCGGGGCCGCGAAGTTCATGAGGCTGAGTGGCGAGTATGTCATCGGCGGTGGGGAGGACGGCCGTGTCAAGAGGAAGTGGCGGGGGAGGATCATTAACGGTGCTGCCGCTCTGATGGCCGGAATTTGGATGGCGGGCGGCCTGGGCGTCGTGGGCCTCAGTGGACGCGCGCTTGGCTGGGAGGCCACTCACTGGGATGCGATCTTCAAAGAGGTGCCGCTTGTTGGGAGGTTGTTCTAGTAGCGGGTTTTGAACGACACTGGCATCCTGGCAACTTGTACGAGTTCTGCATTAGAAAAGGCGACGGAGTGGACTTTGAGCGTTGTGCAAGATTTCATTCACGCTAGCATTTGTATTAACCTGATGTATGGGCTGGTGAGCATTGCCAGCATTGTCTCCTCCCTTCAGATCTTGAAATAACTCGCCGAAAAGTCCACGACCCGAGCCTCGTCGCATCCCGAGGTGATCGAGTGACCGTACAGGCTTTCCCGTCACTATAGGGAAGCAAGAACGACTGTTGTGGCGAAGCGATTCTGGCCTCGTCACGAAACCATTATCCAACCGATTTCCCCCGGCACAATATATCCGCATCATAGAGCGGTGGGTGATCGTGTCCAAGAACGTGATCGGTGCTGGCGTTTGTTTGAAGCAAACTACTCGGACAACATGGGCTGCCAGATACCCCAGGAGATCTTGAATGGTGACTCAATGTCCCTGGAAAACAAACATCAACAAATTAGTATCCCGATCTTGGACATAATGGTCGATAGAATTGCACTTACGCGTCTAAATGTTGGATTGGCAGGCTGAAGGCCAAAAGACCCTCTTTATAGTCAACCGGCGTCTCGTGAACTGGATTGATGATGTGGAACTTGATGTAGTTTAGGTATTTCAGACGATACTCCATCAACAACAGCCGGTCGATGATGGCCTGTGCTTTGTCCCGGGAAGTCACTGCCACTTCGAGTTTCCAAATCGTGTTGGGGATACAGTCGACAAAAGAGGTCTCGAAATTGGGCCACATCAAGCGAACCTCTTGCATGTTCGTTGTTCCCAACAGGAATGCCGACAGATACTCAATGAACGCCGAACTGGGATTTGTGGTCGAGGAGATAGTCAGCGAGCGGAGGCTCTCCCGGTGGACTTCATACAGTGCTTTCATTGTCTTCCGGGTCAGAAAGACGTCTCCATCGGTCCCTGAGTCCATCAGTTGGACAAGCGTTAGGCTTTTCAGTGGCATCAGACGCTCGAATGTCTGATGATCGACGGACTGGACAATCTTGGTCTGGCTGCCATGTCGCTGCAGCATTTGCAGGCCCCGAGGCGGACCCACAACCATTAGTTCCTCAAGATTCGTCAGTTTGCTGAGCACATCTGCTGTCCTTGTTGAATCGGTCTCCGAATATCCAGTCAGTTGAAGCGACTTTAGATCCGTGAGAGACCCGAGACAGCCAATATGGCACTGCTCGGCATCAAACCTCAACGAATGGAGTTTGGGATAATACTCGGCCGTCCAGTTGAGCAACTGTGTCATGACAATGCTTGAGGATATACTGATCTGGAGACTGCTGGGCCTCAACAACTGCAAATGTGCGATGCGAGGCAGCTCAGAGAGCGCAGACGTAATTTGGTTGATTTCCAGGAGATAAGGATGCGGCTTGGTCTGCACTGGGTTGCCACTGGAAATTTCACGCAGGTACCCTTGCATGATTTCGGGTCGAATCTCCTCTAAGCGCAGCCGAAGATTGGTGATGCTTTGCAGAACGCTTTGCGGCCATAGCTCCACAAATTTGATCAGATCGTATTGAGAGTCGCAATAAAGCGGCCGCCGATAGAAAGATTCTCTTGCTTCGCCATACACCTGCTTGTGCACACATAGAAGATTCAGATGGTCACGGTAGGGAAGCCTGACCATCAAGCCGTACAGATTGCGGCGGACTTCGAGGGGGAGGTTGAGAAAACTACTTCCAGTGAAGGTGCCTTCTGTATCGCTTAATGGGCCGGCGACCTGGTCGGCGTGAGCCCGGATTCACGATTGGTAACAAAAGCCACTTACTGCTTCCTGTGAGAACGGAGACGCGGAGGGCATATTTTGCGGGGGCAGATGAGTCCGCCTCTTCTTGTTTGATATGCGCTGCTCTCCGTGGCTTTCCTGGCTGAGTGTCTTGAATTCCGAGCGCTCCTGCTGGCTATGATGCCTGTGGATAGTGTCCTCAAGAACTCCAGGTAAGAAGCGCAGGGTACAAGCTTCAGTAGATACGTGAGACGATGATAGATGAGATATCGAAAGAGCTTGCACATATTGGGTTGATGTGATCTTTCTCTTGAGCATTTGCGACGTATCGTGCTCCACGGAGGGCCAGAGGCAGAAGCAGAAGCCGATGCGTTCAGTGTGCGGCGACATCCTGATATGTAAAAGTATCCCTGTTTACACGACAGATTCTCATCTGGATCTCTGCCCGGTGGCCGCTGCAATATTGTCGAAACGTCGATACTTTGAGAAAAGATGGTGTGGTGGTGTGACTCAAGCAGCATCAAAAGTCCCTCTCGGACATGACATATCCTAGCGGTGAGGGTAGATTCTCCGGCGTAACGAAGGCAGATCTGGAACTGAGAGGCACTCAAGGCTCAGAACTGAGGCAGCGGAGGGGCTTCTGCAGAAAGTGGCGGCCACATGGCTTTCAAGATAGGATTGCGGAATGACGAGGGGGATCCGGAATACAAGTGCAGGTGGATGGCAGACCACCAAGCAGGTTGGCAATATTGACCCCATCTTTCCTCCCAGATGGAAATCGAAGTGACTGAAGCGCGCGATGGAGTCCGGTCATCAAGCAACCTGGTCAGAGGAGCTAACAAAGCATGGGATGGAGATGAGGTGGGCACCCCTGTCGACCCGAAACTCTGGGTCCGCATATCTCGGAGATCGCCATGGTGATGGAGCTTCTACCTCCACCCGTCCCCAGCCGGCGAAAGCATGACAATCTATTTCACTCAGCTGCAAGGAGTGTAGTGTGCCGAGTCGGTGGCAGGGCGATGTCACTCGACGCGTCAACCACGTGGAAATAAAGCGCAGATTCGGAAATTTTTGTCCGTTCGCGTACCGAGACCATGGCCTCGTATCCGAAGTCGAGGTATTCTCGAGCTCGCTTCGAGGGATTTGAATTGTCTGACGACCAATCATTGGGCGGACGATTGACGCAGTCATGCACTGGAGAATACAACTGCCAAAATAGCATGGTCGTGTGGGTACCTGGCGCGACATCTACCTGCATTATGGTAGCTGCAGCTTGCCGGTCGAACAGATTATCCTCAACGAAGGCTCAACCACGAGGTCTGTTGACAGCTGCAAGATGGGAGTGGGCCGCCACGTGGAAATGGAGGAGACACAAGATGGCCAAGTGGGACACGGACCTCGAAAGGCCAAAGGAATGCTGGGCAATAATGGAACACAAGGCCATTCGGCACAATTAGATGTAGGCGTCCACCGACCCAGATCGGGGCCATCATGAGGACCCGCACCCCAGAAGCGAGGGTGAGAACGGATGGATAGCGGATCCCATGAAGTAGGTGCATTGCCGAGCCAAGAAGGTCTCCCACCTGGGAAAGCGTGAGGTGCCAAGTTGATTCGAATTGAGGGGCATTCAGCTGGGTCTCAAAGAGCATTCGGGTGGGCAGAGAAGGCGTCGACCGGGGGGCTCATTCTAACGGCCGCAATAAAATAGATAAGGGTGGCGTGATTTCAGGGACGTGTAAGAAACCGGCCTAGAGAGGAGAGCGAGAGAGGAAGGTGAAGCTGAAGTGAGGTGAGGAGTTGGGGGATCGCTCGCATTCCAGACCCCGAGCGATGACAAAATCGTTATGGCATCTGCAATCCAGCCTCGCTTGGCCGCGTCCACACAAACGCCGCGAAGACATCAGACCACCTCACCAGGGGATGCGTTGGTTGACGACCTTGCATGAATAGTACGAGTTGCCATGTGGCCGCCAGGTTCCTGAAAGAGACGGTGCAGAACGCAGGGCAGAGCACCATCTATTTTCAACTTCAAGGCGACGAACGTCAGACGTGGTCACCCACATCTACTTGGAGCGCTCCGGGAATCGCATGCCACTACAAGGTAATCCGCCATCTGAATGTGTGACAGGACCATGGGCTTTCGGGTTGGCTCGTGCTTGAGGGTTCAGGACTCCAGATGCACGCGACGAGTCTGACCTGGCAGGCCCAGTCCACCTCAATTTTCCACCTCAGTTTGGCAGTACCTGTCCCGATCTAGGATGAGGACGAGGACGAGGACGAGGACGACAGTCAAGGACAGATGCAGTGAATCGTATCACCGGCTGCGTAAGCGAGATCTATGCAGTACGATCGGTGCGTCTGGATCACGACCACGTGGGTTGTCAGAATATTACATTGTATTCATGCTGAATCGAACAAACCCATCCTGGTGTCCCGGTGGCAGCCACCCGTGCCATGGACAAATTCACATTCCGACCAGCCCCTGCTTTCACCTTACATGAACAAGCCGCTTGCGCTAATACACACGTGGGAAAATGCTTTTTAGGAATTTCAAGCAAAATTGCCCGAAACGTCCAGATTACACCTTCAGCAACTTGGCGGCATAGCTCGTGATGGTATCAATCTGAGGGAAACTCAACTCTTCCAGTTTCTGCGCGTAGGGTGTGGGCACTTCAGCTCCTGTCACGCGCACCGGCGGTGCCTGTAGGTAGTCGAAGCCGTATTCGACTGCGAGGGCCAGGATCTCGGCACCAACGCCAAAAGCCGGAAAGCCCGACTCGACCGCCATGAGAGCACCGGTCTTCTTGACTGATTTTATGATCGCCTCCACATCCATGGGTTTAATCGAGCGCAGGTTGATGACCTCAGCTTCGACTCCGTAGTTCTTCTTCAGTTGTTCCGCAGCTTCCAGCGATTGGCCGACACAACGTGAGAGCGTGACGATGGTTAGGTCTTTGCCTGGACGCTCGATCTTCGCTTTGCCGAAGGGGATAACAAAATCGCTCTTCTGTGCCTCTGCGCTCATAGGGAAGGTCTGACCGTACAGAAGCCTGGGCGGGTTAGCATGGATCCCTGCCGGACATGCATATTGCACTTACTCGTTCTCCAGGACGACCACAGGGTTTGGGTCGCGAATAGCTGCCTTCAGCAGACCCTTCGCATCCTCCGCGCTCCAGGGAGCGACGACCTTTAGACCAGGAATACTACCATACCATGCGGAGTAATCTTGTGAATGTTGGGCTGCGACGCCAGCCGCGAAACCGTTGGGTCCTCGGAAAACAATTGGACAAGGCTGGATACCGCCAGACATGTAGTGGGTCTTCGCAGCGGAGTTGATGATCTGATCAATTGCCTGCATGGCGAAGTTGAATGTCATAAACTCGCAGACAGGATGTAGGCCGGCTAATGCAGCACCAACGGCAAGACCGCAGAAACCCGATTCAGTGCTAATCCCTCGTCAGCGTCCGAGCCAGACTCGAGCGTGGAGAGCAGTAGAAAGCTCTCGCGTGCCTCATTGCCACAGGGACCAAAGAAGACTCACATTGGAGTATCAATGACTCGCTTGGGCCCGAACCGATCCAGGAGGCCCTTGGTGACCTTGTAGGCGCCTGTCGAAAGTCTTCAGCTGCGGCACCAACCTGCGAATCGGGAAATAGCTTTACCATTGTATTGGGCCACCTCTTCACCTAGTATGAAAACTTTCTCGTCTTGCTCAAGCTCCTCAGCCAAAGCCTCGTTGAGAGCATCACGGACTGTTACTGTGTGCTGCGCTCCAGAAGCATAACCTCTGAATGACGCAGGCAGAGAGGACAAGGGCGCGAAGTTACGGATTGAGGGTCGTATCGACGAGGAAGAAAGTGTAGGTCGCTGTGACACAAGCCGGGAGGCTGTCCTGAGGACTGATCTGGATGCGGACATGGTGAGAAGAAGGAAAAAGAAGCTGACGAGGTAGCTTTCAGCAACACAGATGTGCTTGCGCCCGGTCAGAAAGAATGGCCTGCGTTGACCGAGAGGGCGGAGCAGAAAAATAATGAAGGATCGGACTGAATTGAATCAGATTGATTTGAGATGCGGACTTCAACACGGAGTCAGGAGCTTCGGTGACGGATGGATTGGGGTCCCAACAACGGAAAGGCATCCAACCCGAGCGTGTCAGCCACGCCTAATTTGTCCAGCTTGGCAATTTTGCTTCTCTACTTCGGATGCCTCGTTTCAACCGCTTCATTCCAGAGGTCTTCTGTTGGACCTGCCATCACATAGTCCCAGTATAGGAAGGTGCGCAAGGTTCTATCCAACTCCTCCCACACTAATCTCTGGTTGGTCATGTACGTACCAAGTCGAGCCACAAACCAACGGCGAATTGCAATGCCGCTGGAAGCAATGCCACCAAGGACCACAGCCCAGAGAACCAGGCTGTCCATGGCGGAGCTCTCTGATGCCTGGGTGGTGCCCTGGTCGTGGCTTTCCGGGTGGTATAGACACAGCTGTTCATGCAACAATTCTGCTAAGCCGTGTCTAGGTTGATCGCGTGATCCGGAGGGGAATATCACAAGATTTGCATATATCAGAGTTGAGAGCCTGGCGATTTCGTAGCGTTGTTGTTCCTCAGTCATAGCTCCCTGAGAAACGTCGCTACTCAACTTTGGCAAGGTGAGCAGCCGGTGCAGTATGATGATGGACTGTGTAGCCAGCTCCGAGAGAGGGCACCTCAGTGGATCATGGCGCTCATATTGGTCAATGGCCGCCGTGAAGTTACGGGCTTGCATTACAACCTCTTTGAGGCGAAGGTCAGGATCGTGATCGTCACAGAAGTGAAATCCCGAGCCCAGATTCGCTAACAACTCGCTGGCACTTGTGTCAAACTCGTAAGCTGGATTGTCCCCTCGTTCGGCGAGGTATGCTAGCAAGGAGAATTTGGGAAGTCCAATGCGGCGGTTCGCGCGATGCACATCCTCTCTGAGTTGCCTCCAAATTAGATCCACTATCCACTGCGTCACTCCAGATGGCTACTTACAGTTGTAGAGGATGAGCGAGTCCCGGCGGTAAAGTCTCTAGGCCGCCCCGTTGCCTGACCAATTCAGCTGCTGCACGGTAATGCTCCTCGGTAGGTTTGAAGCGGGCATATAACGCAAAATTGAAACCCTTGGAGACTGGAGAAGTGGGTATAGGTTGCTCTCGTGGAGGTATCAAGTCCTGTAACCCGGAGGTGGAAACGTTCATGATGCAGGCGATCAAGGCGGCCGACGGCGGTTGGGTCAGAGAGTTGATGGCTGCTTGGATCAGCTGGATGGCCTTGTTTTGATGCCGAAGTCTAATAAGCATGAGAGGCCTTTGCATCGCGGGATCCGTCGATGATGCCAAACACAAGCTGGCGGCATTCGAAATCTGTGCATGGTATTCAAGGTCTGACTGGACGCCAGCCGTGCGCCATGCCGTGATGGTGCTCTTCAGGAGCGCGCCTTGCAGAGCTGGAGAGTTCATTGGCCAGAGGACTTCATACACATAGTCTAAACCCTTTCGCATAAGGGCGGGGAGCTCGTCAGATTGGCTTGAACTGAAAGGGTCAACCTTCCCTTGACCGAGCAGCGACTGCGGACAAACGCACAAGACCGGAACGTCGTCTTCATTCTCTGAAGAGCGGTCGGCGAACGATAAAACTCTGCTCCACGCAAGCTGATCGGGGAGTTTGGCTTGGGTTAAGGAGTGGCAGTTTGGGCAATACACCCGTTGTTGCTTCTTCCTCCTCTTGATGTGCGACAGCCGCGCCGCATGGGCCTTGACCTCCATGACCTGGAGCGCATGCTGTTTTCGAGGATCTTTCGCACCATGGTGCTGGATCATGACAAACTGTGCGGGAGCCATCTTTTGCACGGTTGCGAACGCGTCGACAGACACAAGGGGGGAGCGGAGGCCATTTTAAGAATACTGCACCGTCGATACGATGGTTGAAGAGCCGGGTGAAGGGCAGTAAAGTTTGAAGCTCATACATAGTCTGAACTACTGTAAACCCGCGTTGCCAGGTCGCCCAAAGCAGTCTCCGCAGACTTCTTGTCTCTGCCTCAGCTAGCGAGAGCCAGTCCCTTGGCGAGAAGTCGGGCCAGGCACGCAAATCAGGCTGCGACATTGCAGCCACACGGTTTGTCAGCACAGCGGAAAGATCGCCTGTAGTTCTGTACATAGGTGGCATCTCAGCGAAGGCTGGTGCCAAGTGATGCCCCGGGTCAGTTGTGGCACACCGGAACCCGGATCGGCCATCACAGCGGACAGGGAGTGGCTTTCGTGACCCCTCGAAAATACCGTTTTTGGCAGCAGGTTACCCGAATGGACATGGTGGCATGATCCAAGCAATGGCGAGCAGATGCAGGACAACGTTATTGCGACTCAAGGCTTCTAGAAGGCTTAGAGGGTTGTCGAATGGGCGGAGAAAGACCGCGAAGTCTTTGCCAGCCACGGTGAATCAGAGGCGGCGCTTCGGAACATGCTTGGCAACCACGGCGGCCGCTGTGCCGCTGTGCAAGTACGAGGTACGAGAGTTAGGTGAGAGTCCTGACCCTGGGGAAATTATGTAAGCGACGCGGTGATTGAAGTCGGTGGTGAGATGCCGAAGCTGCTCCGGGAGACCCTCGACTGTGACTCCGAAGAGCACGTCTCCACAAGCACCGCCATTGTCGAGAGACATCCGCAATGCTCCTCTCGGCGAAGTTGAGTGTGGTGCTGCTGGCGGCGTCCGCACTCGCCAAGCAACCAACAGCACCGGAGCCGTTTGCAGCTCCCTTGAGAGACTTGAAATTCGGACAGCTCAACTTCCTGCACACGACAGACACTCACGGATGGCACGCCGGCCACCTCCTGGAGCCTTCTTTCGGCGCCGACTGGGGCGACTACGTCGACTTTGCCTCACGATTGAGAGAGAAGCTCGACGCGCAGGGTAAAGACCTGCTGATCGTCGACACTGGTGATCGCGTCGAAGGCAATGGCCTCTACGACGCATCCGACCCCAAGGGTCTCTTCACCTTTGACATCTTCCGGGAACAGCACATGGACATCATTTGCGCCGGCAATCATGAGCTGTACAAGCAGAACTCGTCTGAGAACGAATATCTGATCACTGTCCCTGCGTACCCCGACAGCTATCTGGCGTCGAATCTCGACATCCAGGATCCCACCACGGGACAGCTCGTTCCTCTCGCTCCCAGGGCGAAAAAGTTCGTCACCAAAAACCAAGGCATCCGTATCATGGCCTTCGGCTTTCTTTTCAACTTTGATGGGAACGCCAACAACACGGTCGTCGAACGCGTGGAGCACGCGATCCAAGAATCGTGGTTTCAGGCCGCGATCCGCGATCGCGAAATCGACCTCTTCGTCGTGATCGGCCATGCGCCCGTGCGCTCGGAAGAGTTCGACGTGATCTTCAGGGCCATCCGCGCCGTGCAATGGGATACGCCAATCCAGTTCTTCGGCGGACACTACCACATCCGAGACTATCGCCGGTTCGACAGCAAATCGTACGGCCTGGCGAGTGGGCGATTCATGGAGACCCTTGGATTCCAGTCCATCAGCGGACTGTCTACCAATACCAGCCGCTCAGCGTCGACGCCGTCCTTCTTCAGGAGATACATCGACAGCAACCTCTACTCGCTATATCACCATTCCGGCCACAACGCATCGACCTTCCACTCCGAACGCGGCCGCAACCTCTCGCAAGCCATCTCAGAAGCGCGCGCGGCGTTGGACTTGGATCAGACCTTCGGCTGTGCGCCGCGGGATCTGTGGATGGCTCGGGCACCCTACCCCAGCAAGGACAGCATCTTTTCCTGGCTGGAAGAGGACGTCTTCCCTGGCATCGTCGAGGATGCCTCCCGGAGTGATCGACCAAGACTCGTCATTTCCAACACCGGCGCCATCCGCTTCGACATCTTCAAGGGGGCATTCACCAAGGACTCCACGTACATCGTCTGCCCGTTCACCAGCGGCTTCCACTACCTCAAGGATGTCCCGTACGAGAAGGCCAAGCATCTGATCAACATCCTGAACCGCGGCGGGGAAATCTTCGAGAACGTCGATCCCTCCTATGCGACGTGGAAGATGAGCCCTCCCGAACAGATGGGTGTGAAAGAAGACGTCGTTGTACCTCCGCTGCACGCGGGATCGTCGTCCCAGATTGCCCTTTCTAGCGACGTCCGCTTGACGCCGGGGTACACCACCCATGATGACGCAGGTACCGATGGCGACGACACGATCCACTCGCCGATTTCATTCTACCGGGTGCCAAACTGTATCCAATCGACGATCAACCCGAATCACGTCGCTATGGACGGTGAAGGCGTCGTCGTGGACGTGGTCTTCAATGAGTTCATCGAGCCTTGGATCTTGCTGGCCTTGAAGTTCCTGGGTCTGGAGTACGCGGGCGAAGATGTCGACAAGTATATGCCTGAGGAGAACATGACAACCCTGATAGCGAAGTGGGTGAGCGAGAACTGGAAGGATAACTGCAAGGGTTGAGCCGGGTCGTCCAGGCGTACTACGGATGGAACATGGACACAGAATGTACGATACGGAGTCCTAACATAGACAGCACATGGTAGATTAAACGGGATAAGCCCGCGTTTTTCGTTCTTTCTGTTTCCGCTGTGTCGAGATTGCAGAAGATTCGGCCGTGTAAGGCCTCGTCTGCCACTTTTATCGGGATCCTAACCACCGACGAAAGCCCTTCAGCCGCCCACATCTGGGCCAGGACCTTGTGACACGACCATTCAGAATTTCTCCTTCAACCAACCGACTATCGCCTCCCCAAACTCCTTCGGCTTGGCCAGATGCGCCCAGTGACCCGAATCAACGACCACCTTTGTGCAATCAGGGATCAACCCAGCGTCAAGACTGAGCTGCAATAGCTCCGGACGGCAGACGTAATCTCTCTGGCCACCGAAGAAGAGGAACGGCACCTTGATCGGAATGTTCTCCTTAGGGATTTGATTGTTCGCTTCGTCCTGCACGCCAGAGACCATGGTGCGGTAGTAATTCAGCGGGGCGTCGAAGCCGGGCGGTTCCTTCAGGGAGGCGATCCATTTTTGCTTGCGCTCCTCGGTGGCGTAAGACTGGGTAGGTTGCCTCTTGTCCGCCAGCAGAAAATCCCTGACCCCGTCCTTCTTGCACAGGGTTTCGAGCCAGGACTCTGGCTCGCCATGCGCGACGTCCCACATGCTTTCGAGGTGCGAGTTCATCACTTCAGCGCCGTCCTCTGCAGTAAACAGCTTCCAGTACCAGTAGATGCCGTAGCCGAACATGCCTTCGGTTGCCTGCAGGACGCCATCGAGGCTGAAGGGTTGGCCGGGCGTGGGGATGAGGTAGGAGACATTCATGAGGACGAGGCCCAAGCAGCGGTCGGCATGGAAATTGTAGAAGCGCTGGGCGACGCCGGCCCCCTAAGTTTGGAAGTATGAACAGGTTTTGCCTGACGCGGCAGATCTATCAACTCACCCAGTCATGACCCACGGGAACAACCTTATCGAGACCTTCCTTGTCGACGATCTCCTTGAGGTCCTGCGACAGGAGCTGGAAATTGTATGATTCTTTGTCCGTCGGCTTGGATGTGCCATTGTAGCCCAAACAATCAACGGCAATGATGCCGTAGCCGTGGGGAAGCAGGTAATCACGAATGGCATCCTCGAAAGTGTCAGGCGCATCTGGGAAGCCGTGGACCAGTAGGAGAGTCGGCTTCGTGTCCTTGGCGGGGCTGGTGTAGTACGTATAAGTGAAGCCTCGGGACACATCGAGAGTCTTCTTCTCGAGTTTCTCCATGATGAGCGGTCTCTCTGAAATCAGCACCGTCTTTGGGTCTGGCCGGACGAGGGAAGCAAGATGCTTTGGACAGCTAGACGGCCGACTGACGAGGGGCTGATCTTATATCTTGCCGGCCAGGTGTATGACGTGAAACCGCTCGATTAGGCCGTGCATTGCTAGTGCAGCACTCGAAGAACTCGAGTCAGCAGCAGTTCAACTCGGCTCCTCAATCCATTTGGGAAGTGCGTCGGGATTGGCAAAGTCCAAACTGTGCTGCTTTAAACCCACCTACGTCTCACCCTCTTCTCACCTCTACTCACCTCTCGACTCACCCTTCAACTCACCCTGTCCCCTTCCTCCAATACTCCTCCTGCGCGCCTTCTTCCTAAACCAAGACCTAAAATTGATAACCCTCGGTGCTACGGAATTGCTACGGAAGGAGCAACCAGTGGGACGGTTACATAACTTAGCGTGCTCCATAGCTTTTCACAACAACACAACCACTTACGAATGAAATAAGGCTTATGCCATGACACTCGGTGGGATTTTTCTAGGACCTTTACGACCGGCTCTTGGTTTACGTTTTCCTCCCTTCTGAAGTTGGGATATTGTGTAAAATCGAATCTAATTGTCATGAATGCCAAGCGACCTTTACCTAGGTTTATATATAGCTAGGCTCGACTCGCATGGGAGTGAGTACCTACTTCTCTCATGCCTCGAATCTCGTGTAAGTGAATGTTAAGGGTACACCTAATACTACCTACTAATACCACTATTGCTGTGTTCTGCCTATCTTACTAGGCTACGAGGTATCCCTAACACTAATCCCGGTCCTGGCCTACTAGCGACGAAATTCTCTCTTGAATAGTTAGTGTCTTCTTCCTTCGCTGGTCTCTCCTGCCTCCGTTATTACCTTTCTATAACGGTCGAGAGCTCGACCATCTCTTCTACGACTACTGTAAGGTCTCTCCTGTCAGTGTCCTGCTGTCGACAATACCGTAATAATGCCCCCTTTCCCCAATATTTTTCATTGCCCAGTCTGTCGTAGACTCTCTCGGTTCCTGAGCTGAGAGGACACAACTTCTAGATCTTTTGTTGCTTTCTGCTGTACCTCGCAGTTCCTGTTCCGAACTAAGTTTGCAGATCTGTTTAGGCAGGGCGTGGCGTGGCTCTAACCCCGATAGGGCCGAGAGAGGGGGTTTTCTTGGGGGGGCGACGGGTTCTGCGCAGGCGAGCACGCCTAGAGGGTTACTGGGTTACTGTACCTCGTACCTAAAGTACCTGCAGAAAAGGCATGAGTTTGCGCGTATGACTGCGGAAAATGAAGGGCGCCGCCTGCGCTCCCACTCACCCTCAGGCTCCAGGCGCAGCTTTGGCTGGAGGCCGTCGTCCACGTCCTTGCGATTCGTGCCGCAAACGAAAGCGACGATGTCACCTACAGCCTGGGGATGCTGCTTGTCAGCGCTGTCGGTCCAATGGTGCAACAGCGTGCACCTTTACTGACGCCGAGCCTACCACCACTGGCCAGAAGCGGCCAGCCGCAGAGGGGTTTGAACGACCGTCACTGAAACGAGTCGAGAGGTACCAGCTTCCGGCTTTGCAGATGAGACCCTTCCTTTGACAACTGACAGAGACCAGGTCGCGCGAACCCAACGATGAGAGCGGTGCCACGGCCCCCATGCGCACAACCCGGGTGATTGAAGACTACGACACATTGCGCGGTCATTCACTGCTTAAGAAGAACCTTGGCCTACAACAACACCGCT
Organism: Phialophora expanda; assembly: GCA_016109585.1. Lineage (NCBI taxonomy): Eukaryota > Fungi > Ascomycota > Eurotiomycetes > Chaetothyriales > Herpotrichiellaceae > Phialophora > Phialophora expanda. The sequence goes on from JADWPR010000002.1 coordinate 144,905, forward strand.
ACCTGCGCTTTGTCGGTCCATGCGACGAAGTAGAACCTCGACTCTTCGACTATTGCTCGTTCGACGAGAGAGATGAAAGCCGCCTTCCTGATGGCACTTACATCCGCAAGGTATCTGCGGACGCACTCTTTGTCCTCACACCCTATGGCCGCACAAGTGTTCGCGCCGAGGAGCTCGAAGATCTGGATGCTATTGAGAGACTGGTGGCGCCCCATGGGTCACATCTCGTGAGACTGTTCTTCAAATTTGTGCATCCCAGCTTTCCCGTCCTTGATAAGGAGACCTTTCTCGAGAAATACGAGCGCACACACCGCGAATTCTCCCCTCCTTGTCTGGCAGGCATATATTTACTTGCCATACACTGGTGGAACTACGACCCTGAAATGTCATCCCAGCCGAAACCCGACGTCGACGCTCTGGAGCGCCTGGCTAAACGCACTTTGCAAGATGTCATCCATCGCCCAAAACTCTCGACCTTGCAAGGTGGGCTTTTCATTCTACAACACAGGTCTGTAGGTGAGGGCACCTGGGCGCTCAGCTGTCAGTTGCTCGCCGTCGCTCAGGAACTTGGCGTTCACCGCAACTGTGATGCCTGGAGAATCCCACCTTGGGAAAAGAGGCTGCGGCGCCGGCTCGGTTGGGCTCTCTATATGCTTGACAAATGGATGGCTTGGTCTCATGGTAGGCCGTCTCACATTGTAGATGAGGACTGGTTGTTGGATGAGCTTCGTGAGGATGATTTTCCCCAAGAAGCTTCGGATCATCTGAATGAGGGCCCTGAAACCTGTCGACCATTTGAGCACATGATATCCTTGACCAAGATCATAGGTGAGATTATGAGGCTCTTCTATTCACCGAGTGTTGCAGAGAAGGGCTGGAGTGATCCGAGGCCGCTGCTGGAAGCCGCGAAACCGGTGCAGATCAAGCTCAAAGCATGGTACCAGAGTCTTCCTGACTGGCCCCAACAGGAGCGGAGCACGGCGACAGTTCAGCTCGCATACTTTGCCGCCGAGATCACCCTGCATCGTGCGATTCTGTCTTCGCTCACTGGTCTGTTTTGCGACCCTTTCATCACTGAGGTCTGTCGGCGCGCAGCTCGAGAACGAGTCACGGGTGCAATCAAGCTGGTCAAGAATTTCCAAATCGACCAGTTTCAGTCCTTCTGGTATTTCCTGACCGGCAGGGCTCTTGTTTCCATCGGCACCTTCACTGCGCTGCTCTACGCGACTTCAAGATCGGTGGAAGAGGCTGGCTTTTACAAGACTTTGCTTGACGACTACAGATGGACTCTCCGGACCTTGAGTCGCAGCCTGAGCCACTTTGAATATGCAGTGCAGCGCTTGGATGCTTCTTTGTGGCACTTCAAGCACATATCCCCGGAAGATATTGCCCGTGGGGTCGATGCTGATACTGCCTCCACCCCTGCACCGGTCCTTGAAGCAACTGACGCACCTGATGCACATGAGCACGCGAGCAGTCCCCTGGATCGAAATGACGGTGACCAACAACTCACTCTTCCCGCCTCAGGCCGTTCCCAAGCGAACAATGGACATCGCAGCCGGCCTGAAGATGGCGGCATTGGCGGCGAGGCTCACCACTCGATTCCCGCCGGGCACGATGGTAGTGCCTCTGAGCCATTTCTCAATTGGGTCGACATCACGTTTCCGTCTCCGCAAGGTCCCGATGGTCTCTCCGTGTCGGCTTCCAACCTGGACAACCGGGATCTGTTTCATTGGCAGCGACACGGCATGGACTTCTTTGGGCGAGACTGGACGTACGGGAATCCCCCGCAGTCGGAGCCATCACTACCCTGGGGCTTCACTCAATCCCTCGAAGAGTACTGAGAGATATTTCGTTGCCATCTTCGCACGCGGCGACTCGCCCAGCCCCTCTATTCAGGCTTGACTAAGCACCAGTGTAGGTGTCTTGATTACCACTGAAGACACTGTACCAAGGAAACGAAATTAAGAGAGACTTTGTCTGCAGACATTACTGCTGAATCCATCAAACTAAGTGCTTGACAATGCCGATTTCGCGTGAGGAACCTGGTCCAGTTTCCCACATGATGCCAAATTGATGGAAGTGATAAGGTCACTGGTTTCTGAGGATTGATCTAGACACTGAGCTGGCGATCCGATGAGACCGGAGAGAAGAGCAGAGCGGAAGATTAGAAATGAATACGTAGAGCCTAGGAGTTTAAGGGTAGGAGATTCGATCTTCTTAAGTCCTACAGCGATATACCATACATAAGCTCCCTCCACCCGAAGGGCCTTGGCCTTCAGCACCGCCTGAGACGTACAGCCGCGTGTCTCCTACCAGACCGGCTAGAAGACCTCCTACAGCTGCGCGGGCGTGGCGCGTGCTATGTATATCGCTGTCAGTATTCATCGTATGCCTGCTCCCCCTGATGGTACCGTGAGGGTCCGCTTCGGCTTTGGCAAACAGCTGCACGACCTCGCCCCCATCCTCCTTGACGCGCGACAGGAGGTCGAGGACGGCCGACGCGTCAATAGCGTCCTGCATCGGCCGCGATATGATCCTGAGGCGTGTCTCTCCCGTCGCGGCAGGATCCGAGGCCAGAATCAAGATGTGATTGTCGTCCAATTCGGCGCCACTGCTACAGCTGGCTTTGGCGCTCCATGCAGTTTCCGGCTGTAGGAGTGACGCTTCAATCTGCGTGTCGGCCACCTCTCCCAGCGCAGCGGCAATACCGATCGCGCTGGCATATCGTGACTTGGCCATGGACTCATAAGTGTCTGTTGTAATCGGTTCTCTGCCCGCGGCCCGAATGCTTTCCACCTTGGCTGACGTGAGCAGCGGACATTTGATCAGGACCAGTTGCACATCTCCGTGGTGGACGCCCAGATCCGCGATCATCGTCTTGATTGTCGTCGCCACGATGCGAGCGTGGTCCGGGCTGCCGATCTCGTGAGGGTGCAAGGCTCTCGTGTGCCCGACGGCGGCCAACAGACCAGTGGATGTGGGTGTGGACGTGTCGGTGTCGTGCGCTCGCACAATGAAGGTGACATGAGGGCAGAGCACGCCTTCGGTGCCTCCGGAGAAGACAGTCACCGCATCCTGGGGAATCCGGGGCTCCCAGACCGTGGATGCCAGCGTGCGCGAAAAGTCATTCACACAGCCATTTCCTGTGAGGCGCCATCTGTGAGCTCGCGCGCTACTGCCATGCCTCGCAGACGCACCTGCAGGACGCACCACTCACCCTCAGTCTTTCCCACCACTGCCAGGATCTGAGATGGCTGATAGCCCGCCTCTACCAATCGTTCAAGGGGCGTTGTATCCGCTGGTGTAGAGATGGGAAACTTGAGGACATCAATAGCGACCATAGTTTGTGATGGCCCAAGTTGACCCGGACCACGGACAGCAACAACAAAGACGGACACGAAGGAGGCCACTGCGATCTGGTTGGAAGAGGACTCACTCCCACCACGTCTTTTGACACCACGATGCCACAACCCCAGCACTGAAACCCAAAGTGAGTGCCGGCCTGGAACAGGTGAATGATGGACGCTCCTTTGACAAGGTGGTGACTGTGATACCGAATGCCCTAGTGGTAGGTCTATGCTTCCCTGCCTTGACCGTCGGGTTTTGGCCGTGACTGTCACTCACCTCGGGGCCTGATTTGCTGATACGCGACTTCGACCTCAGTCTGGCGGGCCGCCAGCGGCGCCTCAGAAACCTTGCCGTTCCTATCTTATTGTCCCCACCTCGTTCCTGGTCAGACTGTAGTGGGGGCCCGGCAGTGGCGGCTCCGCATGCGAGCGCCACCCGCCTTGAATACTGTATTGGATATTATTGAGCACATGGAACTGATGAGACTCGGGTGCGTTTGAGTCGTGCACTGGTGCGGTGTCGATTCCAGTCACAAGAGACCGCTGGCTCTCTCTTCACTCTCCTCAGGCCAGGCCAACCCTCAGCACATTCGCGTCATGTCGCCCTCAGCCATCGCTCATCCCGCCTTGGTGGCTTCGAAGGATTCGATCAAAGGCGAGACCAGCATCGTTGTCACAGCCATACCACTCGACCTCGAGCCTCAGGTCTTGGACGACGTGTCCATCGAAAGGCTGCAGACATTGTATGACCAGGGCACCAAAACTCCAGCCGACATAGTTCGGACCATCTATGAGAAGATCGCGGCCTATCACGACAAGGCCGTCTGGATCACGCTCATACCCCAAGAGGAAGCATTGAGAAGAGCGAAAGAGCTCAGTTTGCTCTACCCCGACCCCAAGGACCGGCCAGCATTGTTTGGGATTCCATTCTCGGTCAAGGATTCGATTGATATCGCTGGTCTGCCGACGACTCTCGCATGTCCTTCCTACGCCTACAAGGCAGCGACCACCGCCCCTGTGGTCCAAAGAATCCTCGACGCTGGAGGCATTTTGATTGGCAAGACGAATCTCGACCAATTTGCGACCGGCCTCAATGGCACTCGCTCGCCTTACGGCATGCCTCGATGTGTTCATGACCCCGAATACATCTCAGGCGGCAGCTCCTCGGGCTCAGTTGTCAGCGTCGCCGCGAACCTGGTCTCCTTTACTGTAGCCACCGACACGGCGGGAAGCACACGAGTTCCGGCAGCCTTGAATGGTATGGTCGGTCTCAAGCCGACGTTGGGTACGATATCCACCGTGGGCCTGGTCCCGGCTTGTAAGACGGCAGACTGCATCACCATCATTGCTCCGACGGTCCAGTCCACGATAACAGCTCTGGATGTCATGCAAGCGTACGACGAGAACGACATCTACGCCCGAGATCCCCAACAGCTCTCTGTATTGGCACAACAGCGTGCATGGGAAACGTCCACAGGGTCGGGAGCACTGAAACTTCGATATGGCCTCCCTCCTCGACAATTGCTCGAAGATGCTCTGTGCCCTGAGTACGCACGTCTTTTCGATCGGTTCATGGCCCGGCTAGCGGCCGTCAATGTCACTATCTCCTCCGATTTCGACTATGAGCCCTTTGCCTCGGCTAACGCCATGCTCTACGGGAGCTCGATAGTCTCGCAGCGGATCGTGGCGTTCAAAGATTATCTCGACGGACATGGCTACGAGAAACTTCACCCGGTGATCCGGGAGATCTTTCAGTCGAGTACCGGATTCGACGCGGTGCGAGCGTATCAAGACATCTTCGACTTGGCAAGGTTCCGGCGCCTCGCAGCCAAGCAGTTCCGGACGGCGGCCTCTTCTAACACCCATGGCATCGACGTGTTGGTGGTCCCTTCGACGGCGACCCATCCCACCGTGACAGAGATGCTGGCCGACCCCATCAACCTGAACAAACGATTAGGAAGCTTCACCCATTTTGTGAATTTGCTCGACCTGTGCGCCGTGTCGATTCCGATCCGCGGCGCGACATGGAAGAGCCGCAACGGCCGAGACATGCCATTTGGCGTCACTCTGATCTCTCTGCCTGGTCGTGACCGCAGTCTCCTGGAATTGTGCGGGCAACTGAGAGACTTGCAAGTTTGCTAGGTTGACAGAGGATGCCAGTTGATGCCTTGATTTTTTGGATAGAAGCCGAGCAGACGCAGATCAAGGGAATGTATATACTCCTCTTCATAGCCGTCCAAGATCAAATCACTCTGGGAATCACAATTACCTTTCTCCTGAGCGACTTAAGGCTTTCATGCTTGCCCAGGAACAGCTGGCAGGCTCTTAGAACTACGGTTTCCGTCATAGCAGCCCCATCTACCCATGTCCCCTGTCAAGTATTTGTTGCTGCGCGGGCCTCGGATATTGTGTCGAGTAGTCGGCTCGCCTACGTATCAACTTGTATTCGACCGTCCTCTTGTGCATTAAACAGATTACTATATCTTCTCCCACTTTAGAGCCTGGCCCACCTCAGACTCCCTTCAAGGTGAGAATTCTATCTACAGAAGATTTCAGACCACCATGTTCCCAAAATAGCTCAATTCTCTTGTTTTTTCCACTGACAACTCGGTTCGGTTTCAGGGACAGAAAGGTCTACACCGAGGATTCGTTCGAGTCAATGCTCTTTTCCACCACCACCTGGGCCTTGCCCAACTTGCTCTCCCCCTCCACGGCCTTTTCATGGTCGGCAGACTTGTCGTCGCCGTCGGCATCGGCATCGGCACCGTCGACCACCACCGCGCCATAGATGGGTGCCGAAACGAGACTCCTTCGGTCGGGCCAGACCTTGTACAGTGCCCAATAGGCGAGGATGGGCCCGATTGTGTTGACGAACCAGTTGATGGCGAACAGGTGCTTGAAGCCTTCGGGGACGTAGATGTTTGCGTTGATGCTGTTGACCACCCCGGGAATGCAGATCCCCATGAAGAAGAACTGCACGACTGCCGCTCTGATGTTGATGCCGGCCTATTCAAGACAATTGTGAGTGTGTGTGAGTGAGCAGAAAGTGGCAAGTGCTGATAACGACAACCAAAACAGTCACAGTCCAAAAAGAAAAGAAATATTGGGGGAGTGCTTACCTTGTATCGATAGCGGCCGTGAGGATCGTACAGGCTGGGCACGTCCAGCTTGCGGCGGCGGACGAGGAGATAGTCGCACATGGCCACACCGACCATGGCGGCCACGAAGCTGCCGTAGCTGTTCATGAAGGTGAGGAACTTGGATGCCGTGTTGACCAACAGCCACGGCACCATGCACCAGCTCCCGATAAGCATGCAGATGACCGAGCCTCGTCTCACGTTGATCCATGCCGGCGAGAGGTTCATGGCGTCATGACCAAAGGGCGCCGAGTTGGCCGAGATGTTGGTCGAGATCTGGGCGAGCAGCCACAGGCACCCGGCGCAGAAGGAGAGGAATCGCCCGCCCGACCCGGTCCACAGCGACAGGCACTCGATGGGATTCCACAGCAGCTTGCCGTACAGCTGCTGGCCGGCACCTGCCATGGCGACGCCCAGAATGGCGTACACAGTCCGGACAATCGGGATTGTCGGGACCATGGCCCATGGCCCACGCCTATACAAGAGAGGAACGTCAATATCAAAATCGAATCGGGCTGATCGCTCGCAAAAAAGAGACAGACCCAACTCACTTGGTTTTGCTAAAGCGTGTGAAATCCGACATGTTGATGGTGCTCGACAGCCAGGCATTGGTGCTGGAACTCAGAGTCGAGAGCCAGAGCCAGGCTCTCGCCGAGCCGGTCACTGTCGCCGGCTGGCTGAAGATGGCTTTGGTGTCGCCGGCCTTGACGCAGATCCAGATGACCATGGCGATAGAGACGGGCGGCATCAGAATTGCCTTGATGAGGAACAGTTTCCTATTCATCGGGGGCCCCCTGGTCAGCTCTGCCCAAAACACGCAGCAAGTACATCGGCACTCACTTCAACTTGTGGACCGGGATCAGCTGGAATGGAAACTGAACCAGCACGAAAATGATGTACGACACGAATTGCTGCGTGGTCATGTACGACGACGCGGGCAGATGGTTGGGAAGGTTTCTGTAGCTCGGCCATATCGCTGCGATGATCTGTGCACGTTTCGTTCGTTCATTAGCCACGGCCGCATTCGCCAGGAGACAACCCAACCCGTCCAGATCTTGGTCTTACCTCGGTCACAATGAACAGGCCGTAGTAGCAATTCACACCGAACCAGACAGCCCCGAGCAGGGCCCGGGACAGGACGCAGAAGTTGGAGAAATAGTACCCATACGTGGCGCGGATACTGATCGGAAACGGAATGTGGTAGTCTGTGCCCGGGAATCCGCAGAGTACTGTGTCCCATGAATCAGCAGCCCTTCCTCGTTGGACCATGCTAGAGGCGTATCTTTCTCACCGGTGGGCAGAGCGTTGAGGATCGCCGAGAGCGCCGCAATGGCGATGGCGTCGGTGGTGCTCAAGCCGACCAACATGGCCGACGAGGCGATCTGCCAGGTCGTGGCGTTGATGAGGTCCGACATCCAGTAGGCCGCATAATCCCAGGCGGTCCATGTCCGGAGGTGAAGAGGGACAGGATCCTGGTCTGCCCGTGTATCTTGTTAGCCGCCTGCATTCCATGTCCCACGACACGCGCAACGCTGACCTTTATTGGAGGCCACCCCGGGCGGCGCCATGCTCGAGGGCTCTTTGGGGAGCTTCCATGCATGCAGGCTCCGGGTCCTATGTCGGACTTGTTGCCAGTCGACATGGACTGGGGGCACTATTCTGACCATCTCGGAAACAAAAAGGGGGGAGGATGCGGGTAGGAGAAGTCAACACTGGTCTGATGAGAAAAAAAAACAAATAGATAAACTGCTTCCAGAGCCGTTGCAAGTGTTGTAGACCTGTCTGGCACTAGGTGAGCATGGCAACCGTATATAGACGACACTGGTTCCGAGATTCTGGGCAGGGGTGGTGTAAGTCTTTGATATAGATCTATGGATGTAGCGGTCCGCACTATGCCTTTGTCGTAGGGTGAATCGACCACCATGAATACCAGGAGCCTGCATGGAAGTGGCCATCTCTGCCGCGGCATTGCTACTAACAGACCAGCTATCGTCTATCGTCTATCGTCAGTCAATGCCAGGGTCGAAAGGAGCGAGATGCTCGGCCAGTCTCGACGGAGCCACCCATGCGCCGCCTGGGAGTGAAGATAACGGGTCGATCGGTGGTGATAGACCACGACGCTTCTGTTAGAGCCAAATCTTGTTCTATGGGTATGGAGGTGTCGATGCTTTGACATTAGATACCTCGCGCCTGGCGAGGACGCATAGAAACCTGCATGGCTCTAGCACGCGGCGTCCACTCATCGTCTTCGGATAGACTGGGGCCAGGCCTTTGGGTGTGTCGATAGCAGATTCCAAGGTTTATCGACGAACGCCAGTCGAGTTATCTGGCCACTAGGCGGCCCGTCTCATAGGGAGCGTGCACAGATAAGTCCCCAGCCAGAGCGTTAATTGGGTGTCCGTCCAATCAGCTCCCGTTCAACGGAGGAACCCGGCCTGGCCTTTGGTGCGTTGATAACTGATTCCAGAATATCGTGTCCTGGGGTGGCGAGTCGATTAGCCGCCAGGCGGCCCGCTTGGAGCAGATAAACAGCTGTACGAGTACACGGTCTTCGCGATCCAATGCCATCCATCTTCACCCGTTCCCGCCGCCAAGCGTATCGGTGTTGCAAGCCTTGGTAGCGGCGCCAGCAATAGACAAAAGATATCGCACTATTACCGCTCTGTGAGGGATTGAACCTGAACGTGAAATCGACAGTCGGAAACAGATATACCCAGCAGTGATCCTGATTGTCGTCGCTCCCCTCAGACTGTGGTAACCGAGTCATCATGTCTTCGCTCGCAGGAGATTTCCCCGTGCTGGACTACACCAAGTTCAAGTCCGACTTCCAGGGCTTTGCCGACGAATTGTTTACCGCCGCCAACAAATGGGGATTCTTCGTGCTTCTTGGGACTGGGGTCGACCCGGAAGAAATGTTTGGCATGGTGAATATGGCCTTCGTCGGTATGTTACGAGCTGAAGCTGACCGACTCTGAGTCCCGACAATTTTTCCACCTCCCACTTGAAGAAAAGGCGTCAAAGTTGCTCAATGGCCAATCCATCGGATACGATGGCAAAGATCCTACCACGTAAGTCCTCACACGGAGTGGCGTCAGATGGAAAACTGACGGTCTTCGAAACTCAGGTGGTCCGCCGCCGAAGGCATGACTTTTGGGACCAACCCCGGGGGTATCCTGACCACGGACCATCTGCCAGCATGGTGGGATCAAGAACGGAGACAGAAAATCGAGGCGTTCAAGGCACAGTGCTACGACCTCAGCATCGACCTGCTGTCCTGCTTCGCCACCCAGCTGGGTCTCGACAAGGACCACTTTCTGCACTCGCACCTGCACAAGGAGCCGGGGAATAACCTGAAGCTCATCAGATACCCACCGATGCGTGAGCAGCCGGGCCAGGGGGTGCCGCGCCTGGCCGAACACACCGACTGGGGCAGCATTACTTTCGTGTTTAGCAAGCAAGCCGGCCTGGAGATCCGCGATCCCAACAACGCATGGCGACAGGTCCCCGTCTTTGACGGCGGCATCGTCGTGAACATCGGCGACGCCCTCTCGCTGTGGACGGGCAAGGCGCTCAAGTCGACCATGCATCGCATCACCTGGGAGAATCTCCCCAAGGACAAGGACCGGTACAGCATTGCGTACTTCATCAATCCGAACTATGGTACGGGTTTTCTTTTTCTCGAGTCCTTTCTCTGATGAGTTCTATTCCACTAATTCGTCGCAGACGCGGTTCTGAACCCAACCAACAAGACCACCTCGCTCGCGCCCGAGTTGAACTCCAACCTCACCTATCGCGATTACTACCAGCTTCGCCTCAGGTTGACGTATGCTGTTCAAGAGGACGAAAAAGTCAAGCAAGTCGGGGAGGACGTCGATGTCTCGACCCTGGACGTGGTGAGGAAATTGAACGTCGCCAACTCTGGCACGCTGGAGTCCCACCTGATCAAGGCTTAGATACTCGGTACGAGGTAGTGTACGTAGGTATTAATAGCGGTATCGCAAGTCGATTCAGACGTGGTTTTACTAAGACACGTTGACTTAACGAGTACTCTCAACTAATTTGTAGAACAAACGTATTTGTATTTTTTTATTAGATACGGATAAACTATTGTAAAGGTGTTGCATGGTTTGGCACTTCGGCCTGTCCAGCAGGGAGGATATCAGGTCGCGCAACCAGGCAAGGCAAACAACAACCACTAACAACACACAACTACTCGTGCTCACTATATCTATAATCTCCGCAATAGGAGAATAGGCCCACGTAAGCGTCAAGTAGAAGACATAGCGGACGAGGTCTGGCCTAGAAGTATATAGATGACAAACATTTTAGTGGATGAGTTGCGGTTCGCTAAGGGCGCTATAACGGCTAGCCTAGAAGGCCAATTGTAGCTGTTGAAAACACGGCCTCGCGCTCTCCGATTGGCCCATGCCATGGGCAATACACATGCGAGTTTCTTGCCGTGCATTTTCCAGACGCCGGACGACACCTGCGAGACGTAACCACGAAGTCACTCCACGCACTAGACACATGTTGCAAAAATGACTGGGGCACACCAGCATGTGGGCTCGTTCACGGTGTGCAAGGGTATGGGGTGATTCCTTCTGTGCCTCCAGCTTTGGGGATTTGCTAACGTTTGGGTGAACCAGAAATCGCAACCGTGCGGTCCACGATGTATCCCCCGGCAGAGTTATGACGCCTCTCCCCTGTGGCGTTTGACCGCTTTTCGAGGAGTCAATTGCACTTGTATCCCGCCGGTCGGACGGACGCGTGCCACATTCTCCGTGCGTCTGTTGCATCATGGCACCAGAGCAGCCCAAGGAGCCGCGTCTCCATCCGTGGCCTCTTACGAGGGCCTTACCGATGAAACAAATACCATCGATACAGCTTCCGTCGAAGATGAGCTACGAAAGCGCGTCTCGGTGCAAGAAAAGAGGGCCAGGGCAAGGCAGCCGCGTGCTTTCAAAATCGAGATTCCAAAGGTCAATATCCAGTCCGCCATCGAGACGATGCAACTGGCACGTACACACGGTCTTACAACGGAAGGTGTGGCTCTTGGGTCTTCCCCACAGCCGGCGAAACCGATGAGGTTTCCCATTTCAGTCAGGCAGGACGACGGGTTAGCCGCTGGCATGAAGGCCGCCCATGAAGAGGCCAGACGAGGACCGGAGATGAAGGCGTCCCTGCTCTGGAGGCAGAAGCTGCCTTTGATGGCTGAAGATACTCAGAAGGCGCTTTTGAAGCTGGTCAATGACAATGACGTGGCCATCGTCTTGGCCAAAACTGGCTCTGGGAAGACCACCCAGGTCCCTCAGATCCTGCTCGACGACATGATAATGGCTGGTGGCGGTCCGAACGCGAGCATCGTATGCACTCAGCCTCGGAGGATCGCAGCAACCTCGGTTGCGCAGAGAGTGGCTCAGGAGCGTCATGACACCGTTGGTGCCACAGTTGGCTATCACATTCGCAACGAGAATTGGTTGCCCAGGTCTTGCGGTTCTATCACGTATTGTACTACCGGCATTCTCTTGAACAGACTGATTGCCGATGCGGAGCGTACCCTGTCGGCTCACTCCCATATCATCGTGGACGAGGTGCATGAACGTGACATACAGATTGATCTTGTTGTGTCTCTGCTTCGCAACGCAATCCGTGCTAGCAAGGCAGCAGGGCGGCCGCACCCTAAGATCATCCTCATGTCTGCTACAATCGACCCTTCGACGTTTCTCCATTATTTCACGCGACCAGCCCGTGATGGCAGTACCCTTACCGCCGACTACCTGGATGTGGAAGGAAGACACGCGCACGTTGAGAACCACTACCTCCCAGAAATCCTACTGGATATGTCGCAGGGCGGTGGACTACAAGAGCCGATGTATCACTACATTCAGGGCCGCCACGTCCTGTCCAGCCGACGGTTTGTTGAGCATGAAATGCAATTCGCTGCGAGACAAGCCAAACTTGCCTCTGCCTGGACTAGGGACGAAACAGATCACGGCGAGTACCCGCCGACTCCCGTCGAGGACGACGAGTCCGCAGGACCGACAGGCCCCTTGTACGTTGGGCTGGCTGCTTCGGTAATAGCTCATATTGCGCTCACCAAACCTGAGGGCGATATACTCGCCTTCTTTCCTGGAGCCACGGACATGGAAAATGTCGAGCAGCTGTTGCGCAGCGGCCGATTTGTCAACGCGGGACTCGACGTCCAGGATTCGGACAAGATCAGACTATTCAAGCTTCACTCTCTACGCAGAGAAACAAATCACGAAGTCTTCACTCCCGTACCTCGGGGCTGTCGAAGAATTATCCTGGCAACGAACATCGCAGAAACCTCGATTACGCTCCCTGAGGTTGTTTACGTTGTGGATACGGGCAAGGAACGTAACAGCCTTTTCGACCCTTCCACACTCGCGAGAAGCTTGCCATATGCATGGATCAGCAAGACAAGTTCAATTCAACGACGTGGACGAGCTGGGCGTGTGCGCAACGGCCACTACTACGCCCTCTTCACAAAGGAACGACATGACTCGTTTCGACCGATGAACCGCCCTGAGATTGGCGAATCCGACCTCGCCGAAGTGGCCCTGCAATTCAAGGTCTTCTCGCAGCACGCCGATGTCGAAGCCCTTCTTTTGGACACCCTGGACCCGCCCAGCTGTCATGCTGTTGAGAACGCGATTAGACAGCTGCATAGTCTGGGTGCTTTGACCGAGAAGGGGGACATTACGAGCCTTGGTAGATTCTTGTGGCAACTGGGAGTACATCCTGCCCTGGGAAAGGCCATCCTTCTTGGGTCTCTGTTTGAATGCCTGGAGCCCATGCTGATCATTGCGTGTCACAACCCGGGATCTCCCCTCATATCGAATCTCGAACTGAGCATGGAGAAAGTGCGAGAGGTAAAGCAGCGATACCTACCTGAGTACGAAACGGACTTTGCTTGGATCGTCGAAGCATTTAGAGAATATCATGCAGCAGACGTCGCGGGCGACGACAATCTTATGCAGGAGCTGCGAGAGACCAAGCATATACGACACCGCGCTTATCTTGATATGATGGCAACGTGCGAGGGACTCCAGAATATCCTCGCACGCGTTGGATTGGTTCCGGCGCCGCAGCCCGGCAAGACGCTCTTCGAAATGCTTCCCGCAGTTCTCAATGCCAACCGCAACAACATGGTCCTCGTCAAGGCACTGCTCATCAACACCGTCAGTGCCGAGCTGGCTGCCTGGCCAGGCAAACAGGGGGACCATCTCTGTAACTGGTCAGTGGACAGCCCTGTCCTCAGGGGCTTGACCTCGAAATTCGGGGTTAACGAAGCGAAGACGAACTTGCAGCGGCGTCTGAAGAAGAGATACCGAAGCTACGGTCGCTTGATGGCGTACACTTGGAAACGAGAAGCTCCCGATAGCTCCGGCGACATGGTCTTTCTGGAACAGGCCTCCATGGTAACCCCGCTGATGGCGGTCTTGTTCTGTCAGACGCTCGCCCTGCAGAGCGAACAAACTCTGCAGCTCAACCGCTGGCTCTCACTTCAACTGTCGACCCCAACGGACGTTCCGGCGGCGGTTGCCGACAATGTAGCGACCGTCATGCTGGAATTGAGGAAGACCATCGACCGTCTCATCAGCCTTGCATGGCTGGACCTCGAGAGACTCGATCAAAATACGCCCGAGAATGATTTTTCCAGTGGCCAAGAAGAACGACAACATCAACATCGCCTGAGCTGGAGATTGCGAAAAGTGATGGTCGATGCAGTCGTCAAAATGCTCGACGCAGATGCAGCGTACTGGTCGGAATTCAAGTCAAGACGTCGGGACGAGATCGGTCGAGAACTCGAGCGGCTGGAGAATGAGAAGATACAGGCCAACGCGCTACTAGAGGATGAAAAGGAAGACATTGATGAAGACGATGCCCAAGCCAATGCCGCGGCGGCCGGAGCTGGTAGTTAAATTAGGCCGGCGTCCAAGCACGAGTCGGAGAAAGAGAGTCCTGGGGGAAGTTGGCTTGAAAGCAAGGCAGATCAAAAGTGACAGGACGACGGGTCTCCCACACACGCACGCATCTTCGACTCGCTTTCCATCCGCGTGTATATAATATGTTCTATCTATCCTTGCATGACCGTGTGTCATGTCGGCTTCAAGACCAGTCCATTTGTACATACAAGAGAGGGACACCAAGACCAGCAAACGGGACTGTATATCTTCCAGACCGGCCGCCGGGAGGCGAAAATTCACGAGTCCTTCCTGATCAGCGATACAGTACACAGTATCTACCGGTACGTTTGAACAAGGGTTGGTATGGGGTACGGGGTTTGGAGAACTCTAGGCCTGTCTGAGCGAGAGGCGCTGTACCACGCTGGCGGCATCGGCCTTTTTCTACGAGCGAATTGCCCTTGCTGACGACACGACGATCATCACCTCAGGCCTCAGTGCTCTCTCATAAGTCTGTCCGACTATGTCCTCGCTCCTGCCCATCGTATGATCTCAATTCAGATGCTCGTCCCAAATCATGGCCCACGTCCTGACGCCCTCGCCGCCCTGTTCCGGCCACCCCTTGGCATTGACTCGGCCCTTGCCGATCACGACCTCCTCGCAGACGCGGAAGCCCAACTTCTCGAACTCGTCCTTCGCGCTCTCCGCCGCCGTCTCCAGCCACACGGGCACCTCTTCCTCCTTGGCCTTTTTCAAGAAATAGTCCATACATGCCTTGTACGCGGCCGTGGCCTTCTCGGCCGGGGCGTCGGGATCCCGCGCAATCATGGCGAGATGGTAGAACGCCCGGGTCTCGAAATCGACGTCCTTGTTGAAGTCCGCCGGGTAGGGATCCTCGCTCGGCGCCCCGCTCGACTGCGACGGCGCGGCCGGCTGGTCGTAGCTGTGTTCCCCGCTGTCCGGGATGCTGAGATATTTGGCCTTGAGCCTTCTTGCGGCGGAGCGCCATTCCTGCAGGATGGGGCCGGGGTTGCGGCGGGCCTGGGACGGCGGGATGCCGCAGAAGTCGGGCGGCTCGAACAGTGCAGCGGCGGCGAAGTTGCCGGCCTCGATGAGCACGACGTTGGATTTCGCGGCCGCCGTGATGCCGAGGGTGAAGTGCTTGGTGAGGCGGTCGGGGTTGATCACTTGGGACGGGTCGGACGAGGGGTCCGTGCCGTCAATCTCGGTGATGAAGGCGGTGGTGAGGGGCGTGGTTAGGTATGCGCGCGACAGGAGCGAGATGAAGCTGTCGAGCCATTTCTGGTCGGGGGAGGAGGTCGTGTTGACGCCCGTAGACATGTTGGAGAGCGCGCAAGCCTACTCTGTGGGGGCTGTGCGTGTTGTCTTTGCCTGCCTCGCTTCGGTCCTGACGTCGAAGTACACAGGATGGTGTGAGCGTACGGTAAGGCTAAGTGAGGAGTTTGATGAGTGAGTGGTGGAGGATTGGGCGATGGCCCAATTCAGACCAGAAAAGGGCTCGTATCAGAGCTGGATTGTCAATTCCTACCGTGTGTTACACACCTCCCTTCGTGATGTACGTGTATAGACAGATGGTACTGTGTAGGGACAGAGACACCGATCACATCAATCGAGGGGCGCCGTGCTTATGAGCTGAACATCGACATGCGTATGAGTGGAAGAAGCTGGCAGGCGCTAGGCGCGTCATTGGGCCTCGTTGGGCGTTGTCCCTGTTGATCTCTATCTTTGGGAGTCCGAACGCTACTTGCAGGCGACTCGTCACTCCGTGAGGTGAGCGACGGCCCCCAAGTGCGGGGTGACGTCGAGGGGATTGTTCCGGGGAAGGTTAGGCGGTGCTCAACAGCGCCAACTGTGTGGACCACCATCAGTCACGGCTCACATCGGTAGCTGCAGACGAACTTCAGGCAATGGCGGCTCAGGATGGCCGCAAAACTGTCCTCATCACAGGATGTTCTCCGGGTGGCATCGGCCATGCGCTGGCTCTCGCATTCCATGCCCGAGGCCTCCGAGTGTTCGCCACGGCTCGAACAACCAAACAAATCAGCGACCTGACGCTTCAGGGAATTGAGACCTTGCCCCTGGTCGTCGACAATGACGACTCGATCCTGTCGTGTTCCAAAGACGTTGAGCAGCTAACTGACGGTCGGGGCCTGGACTACCTTGGTTAGTATCAATGACTTGTTGCAACCGGCCTCTGGATCTGATGGGGCTGACGACGGGGGTCGCCAACAGTTAACAACGCCGGTGTCTCGTATATCATGCCTGCGTTGGATGTCAACATCGACGAGGCCAGAAGGATCTTCGACGTCAACGTCTTTGCAGTGATGCGGTTGTGCCAGGTGTTTGCGCCCTTGCTCATCAGCGCTCGTGGTACGATTGTGATGGTTGGGAGCTTGGCTGGAGTCATACCCTATGTGTTCGGCTCCGTCTACAACAGTTCCAAGGCGGCTTTGCACGCGTACGCCAATACTTTGCGCGTTGAGCTAGCTCCCTTTGGTGTCAAGGTCATCACCATCCTCACAGGTGGTGTCAAGACCAATATCAACTCACACGCCAAGCGCGTCCTACCGGAACACAGCGTTTATAGCCCGCTCGAAGACAGCTTTGTCCGACGCCAAGTCCACTCGCAGGAAGGGGCCATGCGGCACGAGGCGTTTGCTGAGAGTGTGGTCAAGCAGGTCCTCCCAGGCAGTGGACCATGGCCTTGGAGATGGCTGTTGAGAGATGCCAGGAAGAAATGGATCTGGGAAGGCAACAAGAGCTGGCTAGTGTATTTTGTCTCTGGGGGGTATACATGGACTGGTCTCTTCGACTGGTGGATGACTCGTGCATTTCAACTGTCGAGACTGAAGCAGGGGAAGACTGTTTGAAAATGGGAACAAAATTGCATCGATACGGCGTCATCCTAGCGGCGTTCCGACGGCAAGAATCACGCCCGCCGTCACGAAACTCAGGTGGACGCCGTGGACACGACACTGAAATTGGAGGGGAAGAGCAGAAAACACATCCAGAGGGTTGTGTGATCCGTTGCGGCGGACATCAAAGCACACGCTGAAGCCTGCAGGAGGCTCAAGCATGGTGGGCCAATTCAGAGCATATGTGGATGTCTGCCATTCACGAACGGAGTTTCATCTGAGTACGAGGAGAATTCGAGACGTCTGCCTCGACGGGGCATAGCAAGACGACAAGACGGAAGCGAGACTTTTCTGGGAGACTGCGATAGAAGGCGCCTATCGAAAAACTACTTCCGCTGCAACGGCCTACCAAGCCCACATCAACTTATGCGCCAGTATCCTCTCTCCGAGCCTCTCATATAAGAAGGCATTGATCCAACTATCGTTCGTGCGACTCATCCTGCCAAACACTGCACCGCCCTTCCACGCAACGACCTGTGGATCCAACTCCCTAGGTGGCCGTCCGATAAGGATATCCTTGCTGTACCCGGGTAACATGCCCTTGAGGGACTCCTCAAGATGAGCGGCAAGCCCGGGGATTATGCTTGTCCCGCCCGTGAGCATGATCCCTGAGAGCAGGTCGGATGTTTTCTGGCTGGAGCCACGCGCCGCGTGGGTTATACTCGTCACAATTGCACCCGGAAGGGGATAGATGGGTAATATGTCGTCGCGCCGTTCCAGAGGGAGGGCTTCTTCCTCCTCGGGCTTTGGCAGAGGCGGTGCCATGTTTTGCTGACCTATCCCGCCGGGAGGCGCGCCGTCCATACCGTCCATGATTGTGTCATCGGGGGCCGGTGTACCGATGTCACCCATGTTGTGGAGTGCGCGAGCGGGGGAGCTTGCGGCGGAGGGTTGCGGCGTGGAGTCCATTTCTTTGATGTTGCTGAAGGAGGGGCGGCGGGAGTCTGGGTTGAAGGAATCGTGGGTATTGGCGATTCCGTTGGTCAGGAGGCCGTTGGCATGTCCGTTCATCTTCAGACCAGTTTTACTGGTCGAATTCAGAACTTCCTCAGGTGCGATCGAAGTGAGGATCTCTGCTTGGGCGGAAGACGTCGGGTCATTGGGTCTCCCATCGTAGATATCATAGGACCGGTCAATGAGCTTATGGCGGCCGATAAGTTTGCCATTGTTGTCCAGGACTTGGGGTCTGAAGAGGCCCATGGGGGCGAGGATGACCTCGTCGTAGATTTTGAAGGTGTATCTTCTCGTGTCTTGGCCGGGCGCGCGGAGATGGAAGTCATACAGTTGGACGGAAATGTCGGCCTCGGTCATGGTGCAGTACTTTTGTTTCAACTCTTCTGCGAGCTGGAAGTCGTATCGGCGATTCAGGTTGAGTTCTGAGTACGGGAAGTGGTTGTAGATTATCATCTTGACAAACATGTCCGTGATATCTCGCCCGCCATACTTCAGATTGACGCGCGAGTTGTCAATGATCATGCCATCCTCCACACAGGAGATGGCGGTTTTCTGGGCACCGATGTCCACGATACAGCATGTGGTGAAGCCAGCACCAAACGAAGAGGCCAAGCTTTCCTGGATGAAGCACACCCGTCCGAAGCCGAATTCTGTGATGGCCATGTCAAGCAGACTGGTCACGTACGTGCGCTCGTAGTAGTCAGGTATAACAATGACAATACTATACTGAGCCCAATCATCCCTGGTGCGTAGGTCCAGGTCGAGTTGTGATCTGATCGCCTCCTCGAGGATGATTCGAATGTCGTCGTACAGGAAGCGCTTTGACTTGTAGTCTTGCTCGTTCATCCAGCCATACCGGATCGGCCAGTACAGTTTGTACCGTGGAGTGGACTTGTCAGGAATTCGTAGCGCGGCCTTGCCTGTGATGTATTCCGGGGACCCGCTCGTATCGGTCCACTCGATGCGCATGGTGTCGTTGTGCTCAGTGATGGTGTCGTATGTGTTTCTTCGGTTGTAGCTGGTCACCATATCTCTCGACTGCGGCAACACTTTTCTCTTGTTCATTCGCATCCTCACTTTCAGGTCTTGTGACATGCCTGAGAATTTCTTCGCAAAATCCTCACCGAAACGCTTCTCTGGCTCGGGAGGCGGGAGTCCGTTATCCAACTTTGCTCTTTTCGGTGCAGGCTCTCCATCGTTTTCCTCGCTTTCGGCCTTGTCTGATCGCCGTGCGATGACCATGGGCACCGTTCTTGGGAGAGCGTCGTTGGCAAGCCCGACCCGTAGATTTTGCGATCCGATATGTATCACGATGGTCTTTGCGCCGCTCGAAGCTTCATCTTCAGCCCCCTCTTCGCCCTCATCCATATCGGCATCTCCATCAGGTTCCACTATTTGGCCTTGCGCGAGTGCCCGGTCTCTGTCTCTAGCTTGCTTGATCATTCGATTGCGGTCTTCCTCTCGCTGGGATCGGTAGGCGAGTATCTGTTCATCTCGTTTGAGGTAGTCCGTGTAGTAGTTTTTCTGGTTGATGGCTTGAATGATCGGCCACGATGTCATCTCCATATTGTTGTCGGTTCTTTCGAGGCCTTCCTCCCGCAGGAGTGCCTTTCCGCTCTTTTTGCCCACCATCTCTGCGGCTGTCTCTGCACACTGAGGACGGCCTTGCGACGAAGGGGGGAGAGTGCGGAGGTATCGATAACTGCGAGTTCAGAATATGGTCTAACTAGGACATTTCGTGGAAGTTATATGCGCTGGAGATGAAAGATTCTGGCTTGTCGCAGGAGGGGAATCTCACAGGAGCAGAGATTAATTTACCATGTAGACTACGCGTGTGTTAAGGTGCTCTGAATTGAGACTCCGCAAGATGTGGCGTCAAATATGGGGAAAGAATGCGCGATCCGGTTGTGGCTCGTTGCTGCCAAGTGGCTTGACGAGGCTTCCACGTCGACAACATCACCGTCACCAATGTCTCCCGTCTTACCTTGTCCTTTGTTAATTTCGGGCATTCGACTCGAGCGACGGGACAATAAGAGGGGCCTTGTTATTTACCCACTTTGACGGTATAGACACACGGAAGCTCGTTGAAGTTGAAGATATGATTGTTTCGTGACCGCCTCTGCTCTTTCATCCCGCCGAAGCCGACCGCAAACAACCTTGCAGAATGGGTGGCTCAATATCTAAGTTGTTCAGCAACCTCATATGGGGCAAGAAGGACATACGGATCTTGATCCTAGGACTCGTGCGTCGCCAGATGCTGTAAATTGGGAGCCAACGACGTCTGACCGTATCTTAGGACAACGCGGGCAAGACCACCCTTCTATACAGACTCAAGGTAGGCCATGTGCGGCAAGACTCGGGTTTCTATATCTAATATTGTGGCTAGATCGGTGAAGTGGTCACTACTATACCAACAATTGGATTCAACGTCGAGTACGCCCACCGACGCTCACTGTTCCGACCCTTGGGACTGACAGCATCACCAGATCCGTGCAATATGGCAATCTCAATTTTGACGTCTGGGATTTGGGCGGACAGACCTCAATAAGGCCATATTGGAGGTCATATTACGCCAACACAGCAGCTGTTGTTTTCGTCATCGACTCGACCGATATTGAGCGGCTGGAGATAGCCGCGGATGAATTGAAGTCAATGCTGAACGAAGACGAGCTCAAGGATGCCGCCCTCTTGGTATTTGCCAACAAGCAAGACCAGGTATGCAACCCTCTGAGCCTGATACCTGTGGATCGACGCTGACGAACGATATAGCCGGGCGCACAGGGTGCGGGAGAGATCTCCGAAGCCTTAAGACTGGGCGAGCTGAGAGATCGAAATTGGAGCATTGTTGCCTGCTCGGTGATCGATGGCAAGGGCATCAATGAGGGGATGGATTGGCTTTCGTAAGTTGATTGACGTGTTACAGGTGTCATCTTGCTCATTATGCGTAGGCAAACGGTGCAGTCCGAGTCGTAATGGATTCAATGATATACCCTGCATCAGTATCGGCGCGTTCGGTAGCATCAATATACCTCTGCTCGCAGGTTGCCTGCGCCTCCCTGTCATCACAGCCCCTGGGAGTATTTGAAACGCGCAGGCCACTTCGGCTGTGCAATTGCTCTCGTGTCGAAACCGGAGTAGAGTCAGACCATAGCACCGCGTCTTGACAGGAATCACTCTGGAATTGCACTGATCCCCATTGCCACTTTTGCTGTAGTTCTTGTGCGCTGATCGTCAGCTTCAACAACTGGCCCGGTGCTGCTTTCTAGAGCGGCACCGAAGAGTAGTCCTGTACCACTGTGCAGCCACTGTTTCGGCGATTTAGTCCTATCCCCGACAAGTGGTGCTGCGTTTGACAGAATCCATCGCGCCATCTACAAACGCAGTCCATGCGGAGTAGAAAGTGCGGAGTGGTTGCTGAGATTTGGATTCCAGTGACAGATCCGGACTCGTTGTTTCGCTGTCTCTCGTTTCACGCACGCCCAATTTACTCTAACTTTGGACCATAAGCCTGCATCTTGGTCGCTCTCTGTATTTGCTCTTCATGTCCTCGGCTTAAATCTCACCCACTGCATCTGTCACGCTGGCTCGCTCAAAGGGTCTCTTCATTCTCCTCGCCTCCGCCGCCCTCTTTATCCTCGTGACCTTCATCACTCTGGCTCCCTTCCGTGCTCCTCCTCGGCTGGGCGCTCTCTTGAACCAGATCCGACCTTTCAAGCCGACTACGTCCTCTACTAGCTCCTTCAGACCCGTCTCCACGTCCAGTATGTCGCCATCGAAGTTCAAGAAACCGCCTCAGGCACCGCCGAGCTTCACGGCCACTCCCGAGTCGTTGATGAAGGATACCAAAGATATGCTGGCGCAGTCGAAGAAGGTTACAGATGACATTGTGGCGAAACTGTCCCAGGAAGATGCGACCTTCAAGAACGTGCTCCTGCCAATGGCCCACGACGAGAACAAGCAGACACTCAAGGCACATATTCTAGGCTTCTATCAATCCGTCTCGACCGATCAAGCACTGCGGGATGCCTCAACAGAAGCGGAGAAACTCATGGACGACTACAGCATCGAGGCAGCCATGAGGGAGGATGTGTTCAATTTGGTGGACGCCGTGCTCAAGAAGGGAGAGAAGCTGGATCCCGAATCCCGGAGGCTG
This sequence comes from Phialophora expanda, assembly GCA_016109585.1. Lineage (NCBI taxonomy): Eukaryota > Fungi > Ascomycota > Eurotiomycetes > Chaetothyriales > Herpotrichiellaceae > Phialophora > Phialophora expanda. The sequence continues at coordinate 167,363 of JADWPR010000002.1, forward strand.
CTGGAGAAAGAGCACAAGTCTTTTGTACGGAACGGGCTGAACATCCCGGCTGGGCCGCAACGAGACCGCTTCAAGGAGATCAAAAAGAGACTCAGTCAGCTGGGTATCGCATTCTCCAAGAACCTCAATGAGGAGAAGGGTGGAATATGGTTCACCGCCGAAGAGCTCAACGGCATCCCCGAGGATGTCCTGTCATTGCTGAAAAAGCAAGACGACAAGTACTGGCTGACATTTAAATACCCGGACCTGTTCCCGACCCTGAAGTATGTCACGAACAGCGCTACGAGACGGAGGGTGTTTATTGCCAACGAGAACAAATGCAACCAGAACGTGCCACTCTTCAGAGAAGCTATCCTCCTCAGAGACGAAGCTGCTCGGTTGCTGGGCTATCCCAACCATGCTGCGTTCAGGATCGAGGATAAGATGGCCAAGACGACTAAGACTGTCGATGACTTCTTGGCTGATTTGCGCGAAAGATTGAGTCAGGGGGGCTTGGATGAAATTGAGACTCTCAAGAAGATGAAGGAAGAGGATCTGAAGTCGCGAGGCGAGACATCTGACGGCCGCTATTATCTGTGGGACCACCGCTTCTACGATCGCATGATGGAGGAGAAGGATTACCAGCTTGACCAACAATTGATTGCCGAGTGGTTTCCGCTTCAAACAACCATCAGAGGCATGCTCGAGATCTTTGAACAATTGTTCGGCCTTGTCTTTGTCGAGGTTGTGGGCGAAGACCGAGATGCGATCTCACCCTCCGGCAAGGGTACGGATATTGTCTGGCATGAGGAAGTACAGGTCTTCAGTGTCTGGGACGATGAAGGCGAGGGAGGGGGATTCGTCGGTTATCTTTACCTCGACCTATTTCCTCGAACGGGAAAGTATGGACATGCCGCCAACTTCAACCTCCAACCTGGCTTCATTCAAGAGAACGGGACGAGAAGGTACCCCGCGACGGCGCTTGTCTGCAACTTTTCCAAGCCAACGGCAAAGAAACCCAGCTTGCTGAAACACGAAGAAGTCACGACTCTGTTCCACGAACTCGGCCATGGCATCCATGACCTCGTCTCTCGAACGACGTACTCCCGCTTCCACGGCACCAACACCGTTCGGGACTTCGTCGAGGCGCCCAGCCAGATGCTGGAGAACTGGTGCTGGACGCCCTCCCAGCTGAAGGCGCTAAGCAGGCACTACTCGAGCTTGTCCTCGGACTACTACGATTCATGGAAAGAGGCAAATGGCTCAGACGCGGGCAAGCCTGAACAACGCATCCCGGACGACCTGATTCAGAAACTGATCAAGACCAAGAACCTGAATGGGGCTCTGTTCAACCTCCGCCAATTGCATTTCGGGATCTTTGACATGACAATACATGAGCCGAAAGATCATCCTAGCCTTGAGGCGATGAATATCTCCGAGACTTACAATGCTCTGAGGAAGGATATCAGCAAACTCGATGGGCCTGAGGTATTGGGTGAGGGCAATGGCTGGGGTAACGGCCAGGCGACGTTCGGCCATCTGATGGGTGGTTACGATGCCGGTGAGTCTTTCCCTTCTGTGGAGACCTTCACGCCCCTTAATGTCGATACTGACTTTTCCCAGGCTACTACGGTTATCTGTCGTCGCAAGTTTACTCGACAGACATGTTCTACACGGTCTTCAAGAAGAACCCCATGGATCCGAAAGAAGGCCGACGGTATCGACACACAGTCCTCGAGAAGGGGGGAAGCCAAGATGAGATGAAGACTCTCATTGACTTCCTCGGCCGGGAACCTAAAACGGATGCCTTCTACGAGGAACTGGGTCTCACGAAGTCGACGCAATCAGGCGCCGGCACGACTTGATGTGGGCCTGATGGGCTCAAGTGTCCTGGATGGCCGTCTTGTGGTTATGTACAATACTTCCTCCTTGTATGACTACATATGCCGGAGGAGGCCGCTGGTGCGCGAGCACCGTAACAATTTAGTTAAAATCTAGACAATGGAGCAAGACCCGTCCACCAGCCACACAACCATCTCCAGCAGTCTCTAGACACCATTCATACTCTTACGGCGTACCCCGTACAATGCTGTACAGTTGCCATGAGCACGGACTCGTCCCTCCTACTCCCATATGGCGTCCCAAACGACATTGAGGAGAGGACACCCGGATGGGTCAGTGGGAGATGTGTGGCACGTGGACGGATTCGATCCGTGTCAACCAACAAGCGGAGGGGATGGGAGCATTGCCCGTTCACGTGCAGGCTTCCGAGATACTACTGTACATACTACTGCAGATTTTGACGCCCACGTTTGCGGACAATGGCGCGGTTATTTTCGATGATCTCTACAGTACTCTATATTTTAACTTGCACCTTTTGTCTTCGTAAGTGGGATTGCATCTCTCGAGTCTCTGAACGCTGGCTGGCATTACGGCCCCACGGGCACGGGGAAGAATCGGAAATCCTGGCCGGAGAGAGACCCGGCGCTGTGTCGGTAAGCCGAGATTGTGGGCCTGCGCAACGGGAATGCGGCATGGCGAGTATATCCTCGTAGAGTTGTCAACAGGGAACCGTGAGGCCGGTACGGGATTCCAGGCGTGCTCCATCGAGCACCAAATCTTGGTGGCGGGTACCGAGCAAGCAGCATGTCTACTATTTCAAGCATGGTCCCGAGGAATGTTGAATGAATAGTCCCGGTCAAAGATCTTGTCCTTGGCTTCCCATGCCTCGAGGTGCGCCGTGATCAACCATTCCGTCTTGGACACCTTCATCCTCGTCCAACCTTGCACCGCTAGCTCCAGATCGCCACGGCCCAGTTCCTTGCGGAAGCTCTGCTCCGCGGTCGCCGAGAGGGGGTCGTCCGGGTGGACAGTTTCGATGATGGTCTGGTCGCTGCCGAACCTCCAGCCGTCCTCTCCTTCCCACTTACCCGTGTCGTCCTCGAGCACGATTGTGACTTGGCCAGTGTTGAGGTCCTGCGTGATCTTGTTGCTGGTCTTGGCGGGGCGCAGTATCGTTCTCTTGATTTCAGGCGAGCACTCTGCTGGTAAGAACTCGGGCAGCTGGGAGTCGAGCGGGTTTTCGCGACGTGTCGGGAGGTCGATCTTCGAATGCGCGCAATCAATTGTCAGCGTCGTGCGCTCCGGCGACGGCCAGACGGTGGGGAAATATGTCGTAGAGAGAGCCACGCGAATGCGGCTCCCCACCCCGATGCGCTGACCCAACTCGTTCAGCTGCAGTCGGATATCGTAGAATTTCCCTGGCTCGAGCAGTTCGAGGTCTGAATGACTATTGCGGTGGGTCAAGTTGAGGAGGCCCCATGAGATCCTGGTGGCGGCACCGTCGGGTAAGACCTCAGAGACAACGGCAACGATCATGGCGTTGGGCTTGTCGCTGGCCACTCGGAGATGCGCGACCACAGGACCGAGAAGGTCCAGGGGCTCGGTGAAAACGTGGCTGTCAAAGACGAGAGAGCCACCAGCCTCTAAACGCTGATCACCCGGTTCATCGGCATCCAGACCAAAGACGCACCACCTGCCTCCGGCCAAGCCCACCGTCTGAGGAGAGCAGATTGACAGAAGCTCCTTGCTGGCGGCGACCTCCTCGGTGAGGCGGCCAGGTGCGAAACCCATCGAACGCGCCGTAACCCCAGGACTCGGCCAACCGCTCTCAGCCACCCAGCGACCCGGACGAAACTTATAGTGAGTCTTGGGCGGTGCTGGGTCTTGGATATAGGCACGAAAGGTCGGCTCTTCCATGACTCCAGTCTCACGACCCTTCAGCCACTTGTCCCACCATCTCACCGTTTCTTGCAAGAAACCGATCGCTGGCCCAGGCTCCGCAAAGTTCGGATACTTGTGCGCCCATGGACCGATCAGGGCCTTTTTGGGACAAGACAGATGTTGAAGATTTCGGAAGACGGTGTTGGAATACGGATCCATCCATCCGCCCACCAGATAAACGGCGCATTGAATGTCGCCATAGTTCTCGCAGATAGAACCGTGCTTCCAAAACTCGTCCCGGCGCTGATGTTCATGCCAATCGACCATGTAAAGACCGCCAGCCTCCAGGCGAGCCAACCAGAGTTCTCGCCACTTGTCACCGACTTGAGCAGGATCAGGCGGTAGAGGGTTCATGGCGAACATGGTGGCCCCCCATAGAAAGTTGTCGACAAGCTGGCAACCACCCATGTAGTGAATGTCGTCGCCGTAACGCTCGTCCGTGGAGCACATGGTCACAATGGCCTTGAGCTCTGGCGGTCGACGAGCGGCGACCTGAAGGCCATTAAAGCCGCCCCACGAGATACCGATCATCCCTATCGACCCAGTGCACCAATCTTGGGTGGCAATCCATCTCAGCACTTCCAGGGCATCGTCCTGTTCCTGCTTGAGATATTCCCCCAGCAAGACACCTTCCGAATCGCCGGAGCCGCGCATGTCCACGCGGACGCATGCGTACCCATGAGAAGCCACATAGGGGTGGTTGAGGGCATCTCGAGGAGCCGTGTAGTCTCGCTTGCGGTAAGGCAGATACTCGAGAATGGCAGGGACTGGGTTGCTTGTGGCGTCCACCGGTCGCCATACTTTGGCCGAGAGAACTGTTCCATCAGAGAGGGCAATCGGAATATGCTCGACGACATCTATCGGGACTGGACCTAACGCCATCTTGCTGTCAGTCCCAAGGCAGCTGCCACTGCAGCGATAAGAACAGGCTCTCAGGCGCCTAAATCTTCGACCCGGCACGTCGGCACCGTGGCATTCTCATTCCACTCTTGGTAGGACTTTCCCGCTGGGACTGAGTGGGTGCGCGGATACCTCTGTAGATCTGTCACTGTTGTAGTTGGTATCAGTGGGCAACTCCGTGCGCCGTCTCCTCACCACGTGGAGTTTTTATCCATGCAAGCCATGTTCGCCAGTTGGATCGAAGTACATCCCAAATCGCAATCCCCGTAGTCGTCGAGGCGTGGAGGAAACTTAGATTAGAATCCAGCCAATCCTGGAGGCCGGAACTGGCCCGGGTGAGTCCGTCTTGACTGAACCTACAAATGTAACCAGGAGTATAGCCTGACGATCATGTGCTTGGCAAGGATCCTCCTCTAGAGTAATAAACCGGGTTAGTTCCTGTGAAGGGTGACATTTTGCATTCCCTCCTGCCTTTCAATTTTCTTTCTCCGGCAATCAGACCAAGTATCCCAGCGGAGCAGCCATGGCGATCGACACCATCGAGGCGGAGGTCTCGAATAAAGCGGCCCCTCATGATGGAGAAAGTAAGGACAAGGCGGCCACGGTGGTCGTCGTAGCCTCCCATGGTAGCGACGTCGAGACCGGTGAAGTGCGGAAAATCGACGAGAAGTATTACAGCAAAGTCGCTGTCTATCTGATGATGATCTTTGCCGGTCTGGCAGTCGGGTCGGATGGATAGTAAGTTCCCTTGACCTATTGAGCCAGCGGGTTGAGTACTCACCATCTCCCAGCAACGCCTCGGTCATTGGCAATGTCGAGCTTCTCTTCGCAGTCATCTACCCGGAGGCGTTGACCTCGTCCATGACTTCTCGTCTGTCCAACGCCTTTTTGGTGGGTATGATTGTCGGCATGCTGCTTTTCGGCTTCGTAGCCGACCAGCTCGGTCGCAAGACGGGTGCCGTCGCAACAACCATCCTCCTGAGTCTCGGAATCGTCCTGAGTACGGCGGCAAGCGGTAAAGATCACACTGGACTTCTGTGGATGCTGGTGATTGGCCGAGGAGTTGCCGGTGTGGGTGCCGGCGGAGAGTATCCTGTCTCTTGTAAGTTCGCCCAACTATCCGACTGATAAGCCGGTGGGATTGTTGACGCTTTCATTCAGTCGCTGGTGCACTGGAGGCGTCCGACGAAGGCGCTCAATACCGGAAAACACGAGGCTTCATGTTTGCTCTCGTTGGTGACTTGTCGGCGTCTTTGGGCTACTGCTTTGGAGCTTTGGTGCCCCTCCTCCTGCTGCTTTGCACCCATCAGAAGGAAAGCCGGTACGAGTTGGTTTGGCGATTGTCCTTCGGCCTGGGTCTCATTCCGCCACTATCGATCTTCGCGTTCCGTCTGCGGATGGCAGTTTCGTCGGCGTACCGCAAGTCGAGTATGCGAAAGCAAAAGGTCCCCTATCTCCTGATTGGCAAAAGGTACACGCGACGTCTTGCGGCGGGTGCTGCGACCTGGTTTCTCTACAACTGGATTAGTATTCCTTTCGGTATTTTCAGTTCGACCATTGTGTCCCGTGTCAACCCGGATAGCTCGATGATCAAAACTTTGGGATGGGGTGTCGTCATTAATGCCTTTTACATCCCTGGACCCTTTATTGGCGGTCTGCTTTCCGACAAGATCGGACGAAGAAAGACCATGGCTCTCGGATTTTTCATGCAAGGGGTGCTGGGATTTATCCTGGGTGGTGCCAACAAGCAGATTCTGACCGTTTTCCCTCTCTTCGTCGTCATGTACGGAATCTTCCTGACCCTCGGAGAGGTCGGTCCCGGCAGGTGAGTGTCACAGGCTTCTTACCGGTAATGAACCTAACTTGTCATGTCAGCACTGTGGCTATCTGCGCTTCCGAGCCATTCCCTACCTCAATCCGAGGCCACACTATCGGGTTCATTGGAGCTTGGTCCAAGGCTGGCGCTGCCATTGGCACACAGGTATGAAGATTGACCCAATTGGTCACACTTGGCCTCTAATTCGGCGTAGGTTTTCGTGGCTATTCTGAATGCATACACGGACAACCCGGACAAAGGCAATCAGGTCGCCTTCTTGGTTGGATCCTGCTTCGCCATTCTGGGAGCGATCATTGCATTTTTCGGTCTCCAGGACGTCGAAAAGCACTTGGACGATGAGGATGGTAAATGGAAGGCTTACCTAGCCGAGAATGGCTGGCAAGCGAATTGGGGTGACAACGAGAGCAGGGATCCTTCGGGAGTGTTCAAGCATGCGCTCGTTCGGACATCTTGAAGAGAGCGGCCCCTCTTTTGCACGTTTTGGCTCCCGACGAACCAGCGCAGGAGGAGTGCTCGGGTCGGAGACTGGCGCCGGTGTTGTCTGTCGCCTTTCGCGGCGGATGTCCATACTTGTGGAGCCATCACATATGGGAATATACAATAGCTGAATGAAGATTAAGGAAACCAGCCGGGGCCAAAAGTTGTCGTGTTGTGGACGGAGCAGATATTTAACACTCTTCAGACGTCCCGCTCTGCAGGGTCACGAATTTGAGTTTCCATCGACGCCTTCCGGCGGAGTGTAGCCCAAGATGCACAAAATCGAGGCTGCCATACAAATGATTTGACATTATTCCGTATAAACGCTCCGATCAGTTAAAAGTCACGATGACGACCCACAGTCGTCCCAGTCATCCCCAGCAATGTCATATCTACAAGTGCCCGGTGCATGCTGTGTGCGAGTAGTATGGGGAATGCCATGTAACCCCTGCGCGCCCTGAGGATTCGAGGAACTGCATGAGGTAGTTCAGAATACTCCGTGCTGACCCAAAGACAGCCTCGAACTCCATACTACAGCAGTCGTAGTGGGACTTTAAGCTGGACCACCTGGGCAACCTTTCCCATCAACATGGGATCTCACATGGCCGAGCACGTTGCGTGTGTTTCATTGAAATCTCTTCGACCGACAGGCGCTTGTAATTGGTGAATCAGGCTTATCAGCACGGAATATCGAGACGGTGCTCATGGGTCCGCTGATTTGTGATATGTGGTGATTCTGTGTCCCCTAGGCGTTCGTTTCGTCTGCGCCAGCTCCATTTGGACCTTCCCACTTTAGCGATCACGCAATACCAAGCGAGAATTCGTGAGCGCCCGCACCTCACCCATTCACCACTGAGCGCGTCGCCCATGTGAGACCAATTGTCCCTTGTGTCCTTTTTGATGTCGCCGTCATCGGAGAAGTGCACAGACTGCGCTCAGAGTGGCCGGACGTTGGCCTGGCCTGCGGGGTTGATCGATGTTCCCGATGGTGGCAAGAAGCTTCGAAGGAATCCATCCATCCATTGATGAAATCCCAAGATTTGGAGAATGGCGCAAGAGCACGCACGCTGCACGCTGATTGTGCCGATTATCCATAGCGTGATATAAAAGACGGGTGTTCTACCGGCTTGGACTCCATCTCTGGTTGCGAGTGTCTTGTATACACTCACTCACTCACTCGTTCCTTGGCTTTCGCATTGTGTCACATCTTTGTACCGTGTAAGAGTAAGATACATTCCGAACATGGCGACCGCGTCTATCCCTCCCGCGCCCGGCGGCGCGGTTGGTGCCTACAAGGACATCCAAACAGTGAGGTACGAGAAGGAAAAGGAATTAGCAGGCACGGGCAAGTTTGCTGCTGCAAGCTTCCCACATTATCTTCCTGTTTGGGTAAGTACTCGATCGGATTCGTTGGCATGTCGGCGACTGGTTCCCTGGCGGGCATCATCTCGAGGTGTTTTCTGACAAGCGGCGCCAGGATAACGAAAAGGGCGAGATATATAAGCCACTGGAGCCCTTTGAGCACTATGAGCACGGCAAAGATGCAGACCCCTCGTTCAAGAACCTCCTCAAGGCGGGGAGCAAGATAGAAGACATCACTGCGTCGATCGGCGCAGAGGTCACTGGCGTCCAGCTCTCGCAACTCGATAACAAGGGCAAGGACGAGTTGGCACTTCTGGTAGCCAAGAAGAAGGTCGTTGCGTTCCGCGACCAGGACTTTGCTTCCCTCCCCATCGAACAGGCCTTGGAATTTGGAAGGTACTTCGGAAGACTGCACATCCACCCCACCAGGTACGTTTGAACAGCCAAAGTCGATCAAATCCTGCAAGACTGACCCTTGTTGCAGCGGAGCTCCTGAAGGATTCCCAGAAGTCCACCTTGTCCACCGAGCCGCCGACGACAAGACCTTTGCCGATTTCTTGACCAGTCGAACCAACTCGATCGCGTGGCATAGCGATGTGACCTATGAGAACCAGCCGCCCGGGACGACTTTCCTTTATGCCCTTGATATCCCAGAAGCAGGCGGCGACACCCTGTTCTGCAACATGGCCAAAGCATATGAAAGACTTTCTCCGGCTTTCCAGGAACGTCTTGCGGGACTCCAGGCAGTCCACTCTGGTTATGAGCAAGCCACCGCGGCCAAAAACCGCGGAAGCATCTATCGCCGTGCCCCAGTGTCGTAAGTTTGGTGGTCCGCGTGAGGCTGTGGAGTTATTGACAAACGATAGATCCATCCATCCCATCGTGCGGACTCATCCGGCTACTGGAGAGAAAGCTCTGTTTGTCAACCCCCAGTTCACCAGGTATATCGTGGGCTTCAAGCAGGAGGAAAGCGATTACCTGCTGAAATTCTTGTACGAGCACATCGCGTGGAGCCAGGATATTCAAGCCCGTGTTAGGTGGAGGCCAGGGACTGTGGTGGTCTGGGACAACCGCGTAAGTCGAGATCTGATTCATTGTCTGAAGCTTGCTAACAACTACCAGGTCACCACGCACTCCGCCCTGATCGATTGGCAAGATGGCCAGCGACGACACATTGCCCGCATCACTCCTCAAGCCGAGCGTCCTTCCGAATGAATAGATCCGAGAGAGGACGTGGTCATCTGAGGCGCGAGTCGATTATACAACCGGCCATAGATCTAAAATAAAACTTATCAGTGGAGCGTCAATCGATCATTTGCGGTGTGTGAAAAAGATGGGAGGAGTAGTCGAAATGTCTTCAATTTGGATGCCCACGCCCACGCGATGCGTTGAGCATGATGTTTTTGCCCACGCCTGACGCCAAACGATGCACATGATATTACATGCTCTTCCACCCGCTAGTCTAATCGCCCTCGAGCCTGGCGACGACCGTGCTCATTTGCTCGTCGGAATAGATTCGGAAGCCATTCTCGCGGGTGACGCTCGCCAATTGTACGTTCTTCGAATCCAGCTTTTCCTCCATGACCTGCTTCAGAGTCTTCAAGACGAGGGTCTCGGCCTCTTCCAACGTGAGGGATCTGTGGTATTCTGATTGTAATTCCGCTTGGGCGCCTTCGCTGCCGGATCCGATTGCCTTTGCGTCGTAACGGTAAAAGGTGCCTGACGGTTCTGCATGGTATCTGCACGCGTAAGCAGGTGATATACTCCCCAATGCAGTATGTGCTCACAACTGGGGCCCTTGGTCCTCGTCCCAGCCTGCAATCAACAGAGCCACTCCAAAGGGACGACTCATGATTGACTCTTCTCCCTGTGCTCCTTCGCCAAACCTCAATGCCAGATCGCAAATCGCCTGAGTACAGCTCTCAACACCGAGCTTCTCGTTGAAGTTGAAGGCGTGGTTCTGCGATTCGACACGAGCGTGCTCGATCATACTCCGCGCATCTGCTTGAAGACCGGACATGGCGCAGCCGATATGTCTGTCAATCTCCACGATCTTCTCTATGCTGGATGAGACGAGCAGGGGGGACGTGACGCGCTTTTCGACACCGAGAAGGACGCCATGCGATGTAGCAACCTAGACGTGCTGTTAGATTTCGATTCCTCGGGAGAGTAGCATTGACCGTACTCCAATGGCTGTCGACCCAAGCTTGATGGCTTCTAAGGAGTATTCGACCTGAAACAGACGACCCTCAGGGGAGAAGGTGCTGGCCGATGTTAGCTCGATTTTTGGGGGGCAGTTGTGAAGCCGCTCACTTGATTCCTCGATCGTATTCCGATCTTGCAATAAACATTGTGGGAGCTCGAGCACGGGGACGGTCCGGGAGAGGAAAAAGGAAGTGCTAGAGGGGATCTCGCGGCTTCGAAGGAAAGAGGACCAAGTTGGGTCTCGCGGAGCACCAGATGTTGCGGACGAGGTTGGCGGCTTTGGAGGGCAGGCAAGCTTGGGATGCGCAATGCAGTTCAGCCTTGCAACTCCCTCCACTGCCAAGTCTTTTCAGCCTCGTCGATGCAAGCGCGACGCGCTCCGCTGCCACGGTCGACCAACCGCTCCGCACCACATGAGTTGTTGTTGTATTTTCGAGCACTCTACCCCGCGACGACGATGACCGCCTACGAAGATGACCTCCCTCCACTACAGAAGTGCTTCGGCTACTGATCGAAGAAGCACCCAGTTTTCGAATGGCACCACGCGTGTGAACAGCAGAGCCACCAGAGACGAGCGACCATTTGCCCGCGACACCGGCTCTCCAGTCCTGCCAGATGGCTTCGGCGATCCGGTGTATGGAGCACACGCGGCTTCGAATGCCGAGAAGCGGCTGAGCGGACTTGAACACAGACGAAGGGAGAAGTCAACCACTACGACGACAGAGACGATATACACACGGAGAAGTCCAAAGAAGGAGCCGTCGAATGCTGGCGGCCGGAGTGCTGTGAGGCGGAGCGTGGTCAGTCCTGTGCTTAAGCAGCCACAAGAAGATGGCAGCACGCCTCCCCCACCATGGGCACCTTCAGTATCCCTCGTCCCTCATTCTTCTGCACCGCTTGCCGTGAGAGTTACGGTGCCGCCATTGTCGCGCGATGCCCCTGCAGATCTTGGCCCTCTGCCTCTCGACAACCTGTCCATGCAGGAACAGGAACATGCATTACTGGATGACCTACTCTATGTGTTTATGGGCTTCGAAGGACAGTACGTACGGTTCCACGACAGCTACGACCCCGCGGAAGAAAAACACCGCCTCAATGGGCCTTCCTTCCATCCCCTTCCCGGCCTAGACCCTAGCTTGCGAGACCTCACCACCTCGATGCTTTCCATGGCCACGCATCATTGCGCCATTGAGGCCTTCATCGAGGTGCAGAGTCGTGAGGAATTTGGTTCGGTCAATCACGCTCTCTGTGCAGCAATCCGGAAGCTACTCAAGGACTACCTCATATTGATTGCTCAGCTGGAAACGAAGGTACTTACAGATCCGAAGTTTACCTTGCACCAGATGCATATCGCCATCATCCCTACCGCGCAGTGTCTGGCTCAGTTATATTCGCTAGCCCAAGAACTTTTGAAGAAGAATTCACTCCTGGAAGAAGATATTGACGATTCGATCGACGACTTTGATGCGGACAACATCATTGAGCGGCTCAAGGAAGGCGGAGATCTGCTACCGGGCAGTCTCAGCAAGAAACGATGCATAGGCGGCAATGTTCTAGGGTTACTGACAAACCGATTGTCCACATTCTCGGGCGACCCCGCAGCAAGATCAATCCTCGAGATGCTTCTCCGAGAGTCTAGTAGGCCTTACATGGTGATGCTTAACGAATGGCTTCACCGTGGAGGCATCAACGATCCGCACTCGGAATTTCTGATTGGTGAGCGGGCCAGTATCAAGCGGGAACGACTTGATGAGGACTATACAGATGAGTACTGGGAGAAGCGATATTACATCCGAGAGAAAGAAGTACCGCCACAACTGGACGCCATGCGAGAGAAGGTCCTCTTAGCGGGAAAGTATCTGAACGTCGTCCGCGAGTGTGGTGGTGTGAACATCAGCAGCAAGATTGTTGATACGCCGGCGACATTCGACGACCCAAGGTTTCTCGACAATGTCAACAATGCCTATTCCTTCGCCAACAAGGAGCTGCTACACCTCCTTCTGACCAAGAACTCTCTGCGAAGTCGACTACGGTCAATGAAGCATTACTTCTTCCTGGACCGGGCAGAGTTCTTCCTCTATTTTCTTGAACTCAGCGATTCAGAGTTGCGAAAAAAGCACCGGGACGTCAATGTTGGCAAGCTACAGTCACTGCTGGATCTCGTCCTCCATCAACCAGGGAGCATCGCAGTTGCCGACCCTTTCAAAGAGGATGTGAAGGTGGAGATGAACACTGTCGGACTGACGCAATGGTTAATCAAGGTCGTCAACGTGCAAGGCATGGACCAGGACAACCCAGATTCAGTGATCGATCAATACAAAACACCTGCAGCTTCGCAGACCTCCACAACAGAGAAATTGAAGGAAGAGAAGAAAAAGGAGGAGGAGAAGGAGAAGGACATCATCGGATTCGACGCCCTAGAGCTCGATTACCAAGTGCCTTTCCCCTTGTCCCTGATCATCAGTCGGAAGACAGTGAAACGGTATCAACTCATCTTCCGATATACCCTCGCGCTTCGTCACCTCGAAACTCAGCTGGTGGGTTGCTGGTCTACTCACACAAAGGAGAAAGCCTGGATCCACAAATCCTCTGACAAGAAGTTTGAGCTTTGGAAGCGGCGCGTATGGACGCTCCGATCCCGAATGCTCGTCTTTGTCCAGCAAATGCTCTTTTTTGCCACGGCAGAAGTCCTGGAGCCGAATTGGCAAAAGCTCATGAAAAAGGTGGATGATGCCGAGCGAGACGACACCGAGGATATGCGGCCAGGGCTCGGCCCCAAAGCCAAGCCGACTGTCGATGAGTTGATGCAAGACCACGTGGACATGCTAGATTCGTGTATGAAAGACCTGGGCCTGACGCAGGCTAAACTGCTCCGACTTCACACGAAGCTCATGACCGGCTGTGGGATGTTTGCTTCCTACGTCGAGCACGTCACAAAGTCCATTTACGAGGCCGATACGAGCATTCAAATGAAACCTACCAAGCCTGGAGGCGCGACACCACCTCCTGCACCGACCGATCCAGCACGGATGAAGAGGATAGAAGAGTCGATCAGGAAATACGAGGAGCATTTCAACAGGCACCTAAAGATCCTGATCGACGCACTCAATTGGTTCGCCACGACAGAAACCGTGTCACTGCTCAGCCTTTGCGGGAGATTGACCAACGCGGAGGTGCAAAAACGGGATGAACTGTTCATTTGATTCTTGGCCTGAGGAAAACGTTCTGTGCAGGATGCAAGCCACATAGGATCCACGATTGGGATTGTTTATGACGTTAATGACAGTGGAATGGGCCTAAGCTGGAAGTGAGATGAACGAACATGGCAGGACTAGCAATGAATGATACCCATACCTAGATTTTCTTCTGACCACACGCCCTGGGTTGCCTTAATCGCTACGCAAAATGGATTCCGGAAAATGTCGTGTCTGCGCCGCTGGGATGAGCAGGCCAGTCACGCCGACGAGAGATCCTCACAGTGTGACGCCTCTCCATGTCTCTGTCAGTAGAGGTACCAGTTAGCGTCATCTCCTTTTCGACGAGCTAAGCATGTACAGAATGTACATCCGGCGCCGTGCGTAGCACTTGTTTATGTCTGAGAATAGACGACGTTCGCACGCACAGAGAGCGTGTGAGAGGAAGGGGAAGTGGACGACGAGTGAAGCTTTTGCATTCAAATACATTTCTTCTTGGCCACATAAGGGCTGAACAAGCGCCGATGAAATCCACGGATTCGCCTTGGTTCAAGGAGGCTGATGCCTGGCTGACTCACTTGACATGGATGCCCGCCTGCATTTTGGCCGCCAGGATCTCGTCGACGTGGTCGTGCCCGACCGCCTGCTTCATGTCCCTGTCATCCTCGACGTTGAGGCTGACGCCCTTCTTCTCCGGCCCGATCAGCACGATCAGGATGTTGTACAGCAGACAGCAGGCCGTGAAGATGCAGATCACCTTGCCGTAGTGGTACCGTGCCACGCCCCCCGCGCCGGGCTCGAGCGGGAAGCGCTCCCCGATCGTGGCCTCGATGGTCGAACTCGCGGACGAGGCGAGGTTCCCGAGCTGGTACGCCGTGCCGACGGAGAAGGTCCGCATGGAGCCGGGGGACAGCTCAAGTAAGTGGATGGGCACAACGCCCATGGCGCCTTCGATGAAGAACTGCTCGAAAAAGCCCGCCGCGGCGGTCGCCCTGGACGAGACGAAGGTGTAGGGGTAGAGCAGGGCGGCCGAGACGAGGAACGTGACGAGCAGGGTGGCGCGCCGGCCGAATATGTCGGAGATCCAGCCGCAGGTGACGCCGCCGGCGAAGCCGCCTAGGTTGGCGACCACGTTGGTGATAGTGACGCCGTTGGCCGAGAAGCCATACTGGCTCTTGAGCATGAGAGGGTAGAGGTCCTGCGTGCCGTGCGTTTGAAAGTTCAGCCCCGCGAGGAGGAGCACCATGTACACGAGGAGGAGCCAGTGGTTGGTGAAAGAGAATTTAAGCTCGCGGACGAAAGTCGACATGGTTGCCTTGCTCGCCTTGCGCACTCGCTCGCGGTTGAGGAACGTATCCGTCTCGGGCAGAGTGAGTCTGAAGGCGATGATCAGCACGGGCGGACATGCCCCAAACCAGAATAGCGGCCGCCAGCCGTGGGATGTCGTGTCCACCAGAGCGCGTGCGAACACCGTGGCGAGCAGATATCCCAGGATGTAGCCCATCTGGAGGATGCCGGACACGATTCCTCGAGCCGCAAGGGGGCAATCTTCCAGGGCAGTGGCAACGGCGTTGCCGTATAGACCTCCCATGGCGATGCCGAACAAGGCACGACAAGCCAGGAACTGCCGAAACGTCTGACAGAAGCCGGTCCCCAGTTCCAGGATAATGAACATGACATTGACGATCACGAAGGGCCACTTTCGCCCGAATCGGTCGCTGGCGAGACCAAATATGATTGCTCCGATGGAGCGCACCATCAGTACCAGGGTGATTCCCCAGGTGATGTCTGTGTTGCTCCTGTCGAATTGGGCTGCCAGCTGCGTGACGGTCAAGCTGACGGTGAAGAAGTCGAAGGCATCCCAGGTCCAGCCTGCCATGGCAACCTGTTCCTCACACGTCAGGGATGCTTTGCCAATTGCGATGGTTACGCCGTCCACTTACCGCAAAGAACAGCCAATTCTTACGGGTCAAGAGACCGAGCAACTTGATGGGATTGGGAGGGATTGTCCAGGTTGGCTTCAACGTCGAGAAACGTGTGGATAGATACTGTGCGGTGCTCATCTTGACGACGGGCTGGTCCCGGGGGCTTGCCGAGCGTTCGACGAAGGCCACGTCTACCTTCTCCTCATCGAAGGAAGCCATAGTAGTTGTCGGCTGTGCGATGATTTCGATATAGATGTGTGTCTTTCCAACCAGCCTGGTGTTGTTCCACGGAGGAGAACTGGTACATAAGAGTGGATCAGCGAGGACGACCTTGGTCCAAACTAGGAAGGGCGCTGCGGCATCTGTGGAGAGGCTGTTGGAGGAGGGGGTGGAGGAAGGGTGTGGAGGAGGCTCGTGGAGGAAATGCGTCTAGACTGGTCAGGAGTTGGAGGACGCTAGATGCAACAGGTAGACTCACAACACCGCACAGGGGCGAGCGTGTTGACCTGCCTGCTTGTCCATAGACTGTTGAGGCCTTGTGAGCAGACTCCCGATCGAATTGACACAAGGCCTGCCGCTGTGATTGCCGCCGAATCAGACATGGACGACTGCACCGGCATGATGGCCTTCTGGGCCGACATCGACGCCGATTACGTGCTGAGATACCAACAATGGCACAACTGCGAGCATATCCCCGAGCGAGTTTCCATCCCCGGCTTTGTCGAAGGTCGAAGGTACCGTGCGCTTGACGACAGGCCGCACTTTTTGATGTTCTACGACACTCATACCACGTCAGTCCTTTCGTCAGATGCATACATGGCTGCTCTCAATAAACCGACGCCGTGGACCCGCGAGGCTCTGACGCATTTTCGCAACCCAACCCGAGATATCTTCTCGAGACTGGCTGTTGTTGGCCGCCCAAGGACATTTGCCGCCCCCTACATCACCTCGCTGCGCTTCGATCTGCCTGATGAAGAGACCGAAGCCATTTATGCTCGACGTTGGGTGGAAGCAGCCTCGGAAGCGGACAATGTTGAACGCGTCAGACTGTACAAGGCAGATGCTGCAATCGGAAACATGGGCACCTCGGAACGAAAAGTCCACGGTGGCGGTCCTGGAAAGCAGGCATATCTTGTCCTCGTCGAGGAATCCTTACCACCAAGCGAGGCCCAAAGTCCAATTCATCGCGCTGATTCAGCCATAGGTGGAGATACAAAACGGACGAGTGAGGAATGCAACAGGTACTGGTTGGAAATCGCCCACAGAAAAGAGGACAAGCAATGATATATAAATCTCTTCGTCTCCGAAGTCACTTGCAGAGCTCCGGGCTTCTCGATTTCTGTATTCATTCATAATGTACTTTGTTGATGAGCGTACCGATCTTTTCGATCTCCACTCGTATGTCGTCGCCGTGGTTAAGCACTACCTTGGGATTCCGGAACAGGCCAACGCCAGGACCGGTACCGGTCATGATTATGGTGCCTCGTTCCAGCGTAGTGCCTTGCGATAGGAAAGCAATTGTTTTTGGGATCTTATGGATCATATCCCTTTGTGAAGGCATCTGTTTAGCTTCCTGAGTGTTTCATATTCCTGGTTTGTTACTCACCGCGTATTGGCGTCTTGCACCACACCATCATTGTAGACTGCTCGAATTCTCAAGTTATGTGGATCCTCGATCACAGAAGGGGCGACAAGGATTGGGCCTATAGGGCAAGAGCCGTCGAGGCCTGTGGGGGAAGGTCAGCGAAATCTTTCAGCGTCCGAGAAAGACTTGGCAGCATACCTTTCGAGAATGACCACTGGCTGTTCTTGAATTGCTGTGTGCGAGCGCTCACATCGTTGCTACACGTGTACCCCAGCACATAATCCATGGCCTCGTCTTCGGATATGTCCCGACCAGTCCTCGATAGCACTATGCTCAGCTCCGCCTCATAGTCGCTCGATCCGTCCTGTGCAATTTTCGGAATGTTGATTGCAGCTGGATACGGGCCATTGAGCGCAGTACGCGGTCTGACAAACAAGACAGGCACTTCCGGTACAGGTGCCTTTGCCTCCTTCGCAGCTTCGTAGTAGTTCAAGCCCAAGCAGCGGATTATTGGCACTTCGGACATCTCAAGGGGAGGCAGCAGCTGGAAGAAAGTTAGGATACATCAAGTGGTGGCGCAATTCTATGCCGCGTGCCGTACCTTGGATATGTGCATCGTGGTATTCGTTACAGCGCCATCAAAGACTGATCCGGTCACCAACTTGACGTCGACCCTATCGCCATTGTATATCGCCAGTCCGACATCGGGCCACTTCTTAGAATCAAGCTGACCTAGATGGACCTGACCGTCCTCCTCTGCGAGGAATCTAAGCAAGTGTGTCCAAGAAGGAGGCATGACGTGGATAGGTTGAACAGACCAGTTGCCTAGAAGCTTGATGTATGTATCGCTCCGCCGTCAACGAGAAGAGCGGCGACGGGATGCCGAGTGGCAGCACAATACCAGCCATCATCAACCTGACTGGTAGCATCTCCAAGCATTGTTCGGTCTCCTCATCAGCGGCAAGGACCCGAATTCCTGGATTTGGGGGAGCAGAATTGCGGGTCTCCTCCACAAACTCTCCAAATGGACCTGCAGGTGAGCGGAGTTGGATAGCTGATCAGCACACTTGAAAAAAGTGTAGAGAGGCTCGAGGGTATGTGCTTTCCGCATTGACGGAAATACAAGACTGTTGGGTCTTTCCCAGATCGATTTAGGAGCCTCAAGCAAGATCAATCTCATTGTTGCATCCAGTTGTCGCCACAGGAACGGCTAAAGACTCCTCTAGTTCGTAAGGCAGCACGTCGACCTCGCCTTCATGGGTGAAGCCTCGACACCAAGTGGCGTTCTCTCCTCTCTTTCGCACCGTCCCCAAGGAAGTATGGCAGAGTATCTTGAAGCACATAACCTACCCGACAGGATTGAGTCCGAGGATGCAGTTGAAGAACTATTATCACGGCCGCCGGTCTGGCTCCCGAAATTACTCCAGGGTCTGGAAGGGGATATCATGTTTCTTGGAATCGGCGGGAAAGTAGGCCCGACAATTGCCCGCATGGCAAAGCGTGCAGTACCATTGAAGCGAATCATTGGAGTGGCAAGATTTTCGGAAGCAGGTCTTCGCCAACGTCTCGAGAGCTGGGGCCTGGAAACAATCACCTGCGACCTCCTGAACAGAGACGCTGTCGCCTCCTTGCCTGACGTCGCCAACATCGTGTACATGGCCGGAAAGAAGTTTGGTGCTGATGAAGATCCCAGCTTTGCCTGGGCAATGAACACTCATGTACCTGCCGTGGTAGCGGAGCGCTTCAAGGCGTCGCGCATTGTCGTGTTCTCGACGTTGTGCGTCTATTCCTTCGCTCCAATAAGCGGCGGCGGATGGGATGAAAGTGTGCAGCCCAGCCCCGCTGGTGACTATGCCATGAGCTGTGTCGGCAGGGAGCGAATGTTCTCTTATTTCTCACGGCGCCATAACACCCCGGGACGAATCATTCGACTCAACTATGCCATCGACATGCGGTATGGCGTCCTCCACGACATCGCTCGGTGGGTGAAAAGCGGGACTCCCATACCGATCGAGACGGCCTATGCTTCAGTTATCTGGCAAGGTGACAGCAATGCCCAGATACTTGGAGCGCTGGCCCACGTTACAACACCAACAAGTCCACTCAATGTCGGTGGCGCAGAGCATATGAGCGTGCGGATGGCCGCACATGAGTTCGGTCGTCGCTTCGGCAAAACTCCAGTCTTTGAAGGGACGGAATCAGAGTATGGGTGGTACAACAGCACGCTCGCCGCCCAGCGCTTATACGGCTACCCTGTTGTCTCTCTTGCCCGCATGATTGACTGGACGGCCGATTGGGTTGCAAGAGATATGCCGACCATCAACAAGCCAACACACTATGAAGAACGCCATGGTCAATTCTGAACGTTGTCAGCGACTGGAGGAACTCAAGCCCGACTAAGCAGGCCATGACGGTGAGGGTCGATGCTGGGCTGTTGTTTGTCTCCGTACGGGACGTTTGCGCGGGCCAACACACGTTTTATTAGTTCAAGGAAGGTAGCAGGTGACGGCTGGAATCCCTCGATTTATCTTGAGCTTGTTCATGACTCGTATGGATGATGATCGTTGTTAAACGTGACCGTGCGGAAAGTGAGGCGCAGGTGATCGCAAAGTGAAAGTTGGCGCACGAGCCGAAGTGCCGGTGATCGCGCCAAGCGTTGTATTTGTGAGGCAGCAACGGTCTTCACTGCACCGTAATCATGCCAATCTTTTGTACTCGTCCTATGCCTGGATACTTTGTAGGCCTTTGATAGGTACGCTTGTGGCCCCGCGGGGAACGGGGACCGCCTGCAGGGTTGTGCCCTCCCCATGGGAGATTCCCTGGTGATGCCTACCGTACCCCGTCGTCACCCGGCTATGTGTTCTTAGGTCACTTGTGTCTCTCCCGGACATCGGCCGTTGGGCAAACTCTACGCTAAACCGCTATTGCCCCCAGGTCTGGCCAGGCCTTCAAGCATGACAGTATCGATTCGCTCCTCCCAGACGAACGGTCACCAATGCAGGAGAAGGCCAGGCTGCAAGCTGCAAGTGCAATTGTCTCGACCTCAGTTCTTTGCGCATCGACGAACTTTTAGGCCCAATGAGTGATCCATCAAGTACAGCAGCCCAGCCGAGATTTCCATGCCGGTACTGCGATCGGAGATTCAAACGGCCGGATCATGTTCAGCGTCATGAGCGACGACACACAAAGGAGACGCCGTACAAATGCCCGTGTGGTCAAGCTTATCCCAGACAGTACGTCTCGGCGGGAAAGCAAAGCAATTCATGCGATCGCTTACTGACATCTGCCCAGCGATCTTCTGACTAGACACCAAAAGTCTGCTCATAACATTGAGCCGTCGAAGCGCAAGAAACTACAACACGATCAGCATAGCCAACTCCATCACGATGCATCACAGTGGCAGGCGCAAAGTCACCACCAAAGCAACGGCGGTGGCTACAGACACCAGCCTTTTGGAAATGAAGTTGATACGAGCTTGAGCTTAAGCTTAAGCAGTCATCAGCACTCGGCAGGGTTGCAAGTTCCACCGCACAAGGTTGCGACTGACCAGCAATCCGACCGACCGAACGATGATCTGCAAGGCCCATTGAATGACATGTTGCTCACTACTCTCCATGACCAAGCCGCTTTTCAATTTATGAACGACGATGTACTCCCTGCAGCTGGCGCTTCTGTGTACCCTACAGAGGCAGCCGCTCTGGTGCGTGAGGAGCCACCGGTGTCGCTGACTACGAGTGCGCCTGACCTGGCAGGCATCAGTGTGACGCGACCGGTAGATCCAGAAAACGGCTCTCACGCCCATCGAATGCACGAGCCCGGGCGTAGCTTTCCGCCACTCAATCCAACAAACCTAGAGATGGACAACATCTTTGACAATGTGGACTTCCTTGTGGGCAATCTTGATTTTGCAACCCCGAATCCACCCATTCGGCAAAACCCAGAATCAGAACATGGTGTCGCACTACCACCGCCTGTCTCATCTGGTGAACAGAACGCAGGGCCATTTTCAGGACGTGCAACTCACGACACGCAACGAATGACTGCCGATTGTGATGGAGTTGAAGGGATCAATGTCTTTTCGCGGATCGGCTCCCCGCTTCCTTCACTACGATCACTGCCGGGAACGCAATCGAAGAGCCGAGAGGGCCAAAGAATGCTGGACACAGGTTCTGGACCTTGCTGGAAAGTCTCGCAGGCAGATTACGTCAAGCTGCAAGCCAACGTGGCCAGGCACTCGGAGGTGTTTCCCTCAGATTTTGTCCTCCCAAGTCGGCATACAATATCTGCTTACCTCGAACGATGTATCAACAGTCTGTACAAGCACCAGCCTTTGTTTCACGTGCCCACATTCAGGGTGGTAGACTCAGCTCTCGAGCTCATACTTGCAATGTGTGCCACAGGAGCGCAACTGAGGTTTGAAAGCCATACGGGCGTACCCCTTTTCCATGCCTCAAAGGCCCTGATTATGTCTCGGCTCCAAAACCGCCACGAAGAGAGCCTCGTTAGCACTTTGAAGCAGCCATGTCCTCCCCGTGCAGAGATGACGGCGACAGGTTCACTTCAATCACCCGGTTCCGAACGGCAATCCCCTCTCGATGGCGCCTTTGATATAAACCTCAATCAGAATGGATACCATGACCGACTCGGATCCATGTTGACAGCCAGTAGACAACGCTTGCAGACAATGCAAGCAATCTTGACGCTGATGTCTTTCGGGTCCTGGGGTCTAAAGGGGTTGCTTGGCGAGACCATGCTCCTCCAGAGTCTGTTGACAATGCTCGCTCGCGAAGAAGGCCTGGCCAAAGAAGCGGAAAGTATCATGGATCAGAGTGGTACCACAGTGGAGCGATGGTGTGCCTGGATCGAAATCGAGAGCTGGCGGCGCGTCAAGATAATCACTTATACCTTCACCAACCTACAAAGTCTTGCATATAACATGGCTCCGCCTCTTCCGTCGGCCGAAGTCCAATGCAACACACCTGCTTCCGCGGATGAGTGGGCAGCGGCTAGCGCACATCGGTGGGAGGAGGTTAGAGGCGCATCACGAATCACCGCCGTTCCGTTCCAAGCGGCCTTCCAAAGACTGTTCCAACGTGAAGTCGGGGATGCCGTCGCCAACGCTGACGATAGTCCTTCGATCTCGGCGCTTGGCAACTATGCACTGATCTTCGGCTTACTGCAGTGCATCTACTTTTTGCGGCAACGTCATCCCGTGCCCTGTTCTGACGGCACCGACACTGCACCTGGCACAAATCTACACGGCGAGGACATCGACAACATCATTCGTGCGCTCCACCGTTGGCAGCGCTTGTGGGAGAAATGCCCGGAATCGACCATTGAGCCCGAAGCATCCGCTGGGCCCATCTCCTTTAACGCCATTGCCTGTTTACGGCTTGCTTGGATTCGTTTATATGCCGACCTGGGTCCATGCCGAGCCCTTGCAACGCGAGATCCCAGACTGATTGCGCAGGTCTTCACCTCGGGGCCATCACTTCAACGGCACCCGCAACTCACCCCAGTTTTGTTGCAAGCCATTCACGCCCTGAGTGTCCCCGTCCGGCTGGGAATCAAGTTCGTTGCCCGAAGCCAGTCACTCTTCTGGAGTGTCAATCAATCACTGTGTGCCCTCGAATGTGCCGTCGTCCTCAACAAATGGTTCGAAGCGCTGGCCTCCACGATTGCACAGACTCCAATGTCGAAGCAGGAGAAGAATCTCCTGCTGATGCTCCGAGGCATGGTGCTGGAGTCTGGCTTTTTTACCGAAGGTGATCTTGACGCCCTGTCCCTGAGTGCCAACATCACCCCCCACGGCACCGATATGAATTGGAACGGCGTCGGCGACGGAAATCTCAACGCGGGCGACCACGCGAGCATCGGCCAAGGGGACCGCAACGGTGGCATCGCTAATGCCAGCGCCAACGAGGATCTCGTGAGCGACGCCCGCATCTTCGGCATGGATCTCGACTACTGGACACTGCAAGAAATGGCGATGCCGACGCCCCCATCACCCAAAGACGACGCGACGGCATGGCAGCGCCAGATTTCATGCTTGAGAGTCGCTGTAGCGCGCCTCTGGGCAGAAGTGTTCTCGGACAACCATGTCTTCGACGTGGTAACTACGATAGGAAGGACTTTAAATGTTCATGCTAAAATGCTGGAAGGTACATCGGATTGTGGATGACGGGGATCGAGGCCCCACCTCTCAGACCGGGCAGGGCTGCTACTTTCTCATGTCGCAGCGTAAAACGTACCAAGCTGGCGGCAATGCAGCCGTCAAGGCGATAGCGAGCGCGCACACGGCTGACGAAGAGATCGCCTGCGCTTTTGATAGCAGAGCTCACCCGGCAATATCACGCGTGACGAATGTCGCGAGATGAACCATGGTGACCAACGGAGAGACACTCGCTGAAGAAGTGTCTGTCAACCACGGCCAAAAAGCACGCCTCCCTTTTCCTATCTGCCCAAGCTTTATTTGGCAATCTCGCGTCTCAGGGTCTCAACATGTGAAAAGTTCATTCCCATGGGAGGCAACATGCCTTCTTGCTGATCACCTCGTCTTGTAAACACAAGGCTTCAACACCTTGGCCTCTTCTAGGGGCGTCGCATCGTCCTCTTGACCTCCTGGCTTGACCTTGCCCTGCTCGACTTTTTGATACTCTCTTCCAGTCCACTTGAGCCCCTTGTGTTTCCCTGCCGTCGGTATGCCTGACTTTATGAAAACCATGCTCACGAACATCTTGTTCGACTTGTCCACGCTGTCCTCGCGCAACTGGAAGCCGCGGCGGGTAAAGACCTTGACAAAGGCCGAGATGTCGGTCTCATCGCCGGCATTTTCGGTGGCATCTTCGGCAAAAATCTCCTCGCCCAGGACACCATCATCTTCACCGGCACCCCTCTTATTCGGCTTCTGCTGCTTTCTCCTCTTGCCTACGCTGTTCTCCACCGCTTCGCCCTTCCGTCTGCCCACCCTGCCAAACCGACTCTTCACCTCACTAACCCAGCACTCTCCCTTCCCGTCACCCCTGAGAATTCGCCACGCCTCTTCCACAAAACTGATCCAATTCGTGCCCATCAAGCTGAGACAAAATACCGCTATATCCGCCTCGCCGTCTCGGAGAGGCAGATTGGACATGTCGGCTTTCGTGACCAGGGTGCTGGGCGCGTGCAGGTCGAAATTGTGGAACTTGAGCCGCTGTGATTTTATCACTGATTGGCAGCCGCGAGCAAGGGGGGCATCACCACAGCCAAGGTCGGCAATTGTACAGAGGGAGGTCTTGGGGCGGCGAGGGAGCGGAGACTCTCGTAGTGGACGTTGTTTCGTGTCTTTTTCAGAGGTCTGTAATAGGCCTCGATGCCTTATGGAGGCGACGTACCTTTCCACCGGATTGACGGGCCAGGAGTCCTTGACTTGTTGGGAAAAGCCAGCATGATATTCAGCGAACAAGTCCGGTGAGTTCGTAAAGAGGTCCATGGCTGCCGCCGAGGATGTCGTGTAGAGCGTCTCGTTCAGATGACGGAACCGCGCGGATGTGAGCTTGTTGCGCATTTTGGCCTGCAGTGCTGTCAATTTCGCCGGCAGCGGGGGGGCTGGTGGGAGAGTGTTGAGAACTTTCTCCCGCGGGAAAGAGTTGGTTTCAACGTCGCCATTGCTCCGTCTCGAGTGACCTTCTCTTGTGCGGTCTCCTTTCTTTTGCACCGACTGCTGCTCGGCATTGGGTGTGTCTCTCGAGTTCTCCTTGCGCTCGCCCTTGTTCTTGTTACGCTTCTTCTTCTTCTTTGTTGCAGCCGCCTCATCTTCGCCGGCCTCGTCTTGCTTCAATTTCTGGAAGTCCCGCTTTCCCCCCTCCCGCTTTTGGTGCTGGTTTTCTTCTCCCTGCGCTTGTTTCTGCTTCGGCCTCGCAGGCCTGACGTCGGCCTGCTGCTTCCATAGTCTCTCGAGCTCGCTTCCCGAGACCTTCGAGGCTTGGTCGTTGTGGGGAAGGGTATTCTTCCTCTTGTTCGAGGTGGAAGTCGATGCGCCGGAAGATGCCTGAGCGTGGCTTTTGGCGGCGGGCTTTTCCTGAACCAGTGAATTCGAGTCGACCGACCAACCTGGAACAGAGAACATGGTTGGGGTCTCCGCGGAGGGATGCACAGTATCAGCCCGACATTAGATTCTTGTAAGGGCCATGCAGGTCTCAGATGGTGACCGGGCCTAAAGGGCACGCAGATAATGTCGGGTAGACTTGGACTCACTTTGCACAGGAAGAGTGCCTGGTGCCACAAGGTGCAGTGCATGGCATTAAAATTTTCGTGGCGGGTTTCCGGGTCTGCAGCTCCAGCAGGGGCGGGGCCGAGGGGCTAAGCAGGCTTCTACGGGCGCCCAGTAGCGTTTAGAGGGCTCAGCCTAACAGCCTGGGCGTAAACGTGGGGGAGACTCGCCGTCGCACGCCCGAAGCCACGGCGATCAGGTTCGCCGCGACCCGGACTCCGGACTTCCTGCGACACACACCACAGTACTCGCAATTAGCTAAGTGTGATGATACCTGTACATCCAAGGTCACTCGGTCGCTCCTTGTCGCCAGGTCACTGCCTTCCCCTGGGCTTGACCTGGCCATTCGCCAATCCTCGTCCACCCAACGGTTGTGTCCCCAGCCATGCAGTCAGACAGACCGGCCCATGTCGACGGTGACTGCATGCATGCAGCCACGCATCTGTGCTGTAGAAGCCTCGCGGCATGCAGGGTATCCGCCCCCGGACGCAGAGAGATATCAGGTGTCTTGGTAGCCAACCGGATTGTGCAGCGTTTGCTAACCTCATCCAGGCTATAGCTTTGCACACGGCGAATGATGCGGCAGTCTCACTCTCTCACGACCTCCACCCCCGCCACCAGCAGATACGAGTTGCTAATATCGGCTCCTCTATCGACCCTTCAGGTATACCCCTCTAGCTCTTGGGCTCGTATCAAGCTCATCTGGCATCCTTTTGAGTTTCCGGTTTCAATGCGGCGACCTCGGGGACCAGACACCCCAGGCGGCCACCCAACGTCCTTGCAGTCTCAATCCCGCATCGGGCAGGCAGATCAGCATTTGACACGCCCGTTTCGCCCGGAAAGAGCCATATGTTTCAACGCCTCTCCAATAAACTCGGCCTATAGGCAGACTGGATATCGCTGTCACACCATCTGACGCGGTCTGTTGCTGAAGGTGCGTCACACGATCGTGATTTCGGCTCAAAGCACAAACCACAGGCCGCAGCCAAAACTTCAATAGTTTCCCGATCCATGCTCTGGCACAGGTAGACCAGTCACTGCATGGAAGTGGAGCTGAGGATGGCGGGATAGCAAAGCATAGGCTGGTGGGTTGGCTTGCAGGACTATCCTGCCGCCTGTCACATACTGGGTAGACTATCAGGGCTAACGGCTAACGGCTAACGGACAGGCGTGGATAGGCCTCATAGCTGGGTGACAATGGCCATCAACCTTCGTTCGGCGGATGTCTATCAATGTGACCTGCCCTGGCGCGTTGTAACATTGGACGCCAATCCTGATGTTGGGCAGGACCAAGACGGCAATCTCCAGCCAGCCGATCGAGGGCCCACCACAAGATGATGCGAGATGCACTTTACACACGACGGAGTATCGACGAAATTGAGGGTATCGAGTATCATTCTCGACCGGAGTCATGGAATGGCAGGATAGACCGAGTCCGCCAGACCCGCCAGAGTGCCACCTCCAGCTGGCCGGTCTCGCCAATGACCAGTCACTTCCCTTGTCCCCGAAATTATTAGCTCGAGTTCTGGTCCAAGAAAGCGCACCCCGGATTGGGAAACAAGCCAAGTTACACCCATGTCGACCCAGCGATATTCTCATGCTCCAAACCGTCTCCACATTGACCTGCTCTGGAATAGACTGCAAAGGCGAATCTGCTGCGATCATCCGGCGAAGCTTCACCTCGACACGGACTCAGCCTTACCGGCCCCTCTTGGTTGTTTCTATCAGCCATCTTCGGTCTGGTGGGAAGGCGTCCTGTATTTGCTTTTGACTACACCCCTGGACCCCTGTATTTCTTCCGTAAACATACACTAGTATTCCCTCCCGGAGCCTCTGCTGTCACTTAAATCAACACAGCTCAACGTTTGCTGCGGCCTACAGGGGTTCGGGTCCCCGGTTGCCCCGTGGTACCAGCCTTGAGGGTCTTCTGTCTTCAACAACGAACCGACCAATCATCTGCGGGACCTGGCCGTCACTCTGCAGGTGCGGCTGCAAAAAGGGTGATACCGATACTCTGAGCTCCAGTACCGTCGCCATCAACATCGGCAGAACTCTAACTCCTGGCGCAAAATTTTCCGGGTCCACCACGCTTATGACCCGTGCATCAACCACATCCGACTGCGATATGAGCGGTGCCGGGAGCCTTTCGCTCTCGAACAGGAATCACCCGCTATAGCAGTGGATGTGGAATGTAATGCCGACGTTCAGAATTAGTGCAAGCACCAATACCTTCGGTCAGGAGGGCTTCCCCACAGTTCCTATCTCGTCCCTCGGGATCTTCCAGACTAGAGAAGTGTGTTAGTAAATCTGGTCCGTCCCATATTCTCTTATCAAGCCATTCAGGACCGGTTCCGGACTTGTGACTTCCAGCTCGCTCGCATCACTTGAGAAATCGACAACATTGTCCGAACTTCAGCAAACTCGGGCCCAATGTCGCCGAAACGAGAGGAAGAGGAATCTGTCGATGTCAAAGACCCGAGCATCAAGTCAGAAGATGAGTCTGCACCTACGGCGGCACCCGACGCCACGCGCAAACAAGCCGCGAAGAGGCGCACCAAGACTGGCTGTCTGAGTAAGTCTGCATGTCGTTGTTCCGATCACACTTGTATGATATACTGATCTTTTCTGCTACAAGCATGCCGCAAGCGACGGTAAGTCCTCCCTGGGTTCGGAATCCGTCGAAGCCCGCCAGGGCTATCGTCGGGTTTGCACAATTGTCACGTTGGTCTAACAAGCTCGTGCAGGATCAAGTGCGGCGAGGAAAAGCCAGTAAGCACAATTCAATATGCTGTCATAAGCTCGCTGCGCATCTGTTCTGACCTCGATTAGGTTTGCAAGAATTGCGTCAAGTCGAAGCGCGACTGTGCCGGCTATGTCCAACCGCTTGTTTACAACAAAGGGCGTAAAGGTTCCATGAGTGGTGATCAACCCTCCCATCAAGAACATGATGCGACATCTACAATGCATTTACGCTGGCAACCGGAACAACCATACCCAGGATCGCTCAATGCCTTCCCTCAAGCGGACGGTCCTCCGCCTTACCATCAATTGCCATTCAGTGCCAGTTATCATGCTATGCCTCACTTGCCGCAAAACATCCCTCACCCTACGAGTAGAGCACAAGCCGACGGCAGTCAGGGGTGGCATCGCCACCAACCACTCCTGGGCCAGCCCGGTCTGGAAGCCTTCAACTCATCGGGGCAGTATGCACCGAGTTTCAATCTACCGAGCAGCGTGCCTGAGAACCCTCAAGCTCTCTTTCCGTACGATCTGCAAGTGCCAGGTCAGCCCGCGTACTTTGGTGCATATCCTAGTTCAGCCACAACGCAGACACCAATGTCGGCATTTTCTTCCAGCAGCCACTTCTATCCAATAGAGCACCCGAATACTGAACAGTATCAACAAAGATTGGTTTCGGTGTCACATCCAAACAGCATACCACCTAGTCTTGTAGAGGGTATGTGGCCAAGTACTACGGCATTGATTGGTGCCTATGTGTGCTAAGCTCTTCATAGAACGTGCGACTGGACAATATGGTGCACATGGTGGTCTGCAACAACCGAATTATGCTCCCGTTATGGCTTCTGGCCTCGCCACGGTATCTGCAACTGGACTCTATCATCATGATGAGGAGTTTGAGGATCCTGACGATCCATTCGACGTGGACATGGAGGAGGTGGATCTGTCTTACTCCGATGCTGCAAACAACCTCACGGACATACTTGGTCGATCGGGTCAACCTGATTTCCAAGCTGCAAAACTGTATATCCCACGCCGAACGGAATATAAGGCGGTGGCGACATATGGGCTACCAATAACCAAGTCGCCGCTTCGAGATGAGAGAAACGAGCAAATCTTCTGCCATTTTGTCGAAATAACCAGCAACACCATGTCGATATTCGAGAGACACCATTTTAGTCCGATCGCTGCGCCAGCCAGGACAATCTGGAATTTTACAATCCCCGCTCTAGCCTTGGGACATGCAGCACTGGCACACGCGATGCTGGCTCTCGGGGCGTTGCATCTAGCAAAGTTAAACAACACGACAGAAAATCCGGCGATCAAACACTTTACCTACGCCGTCCGTCGGGTCGGGAAGCTTTTGGGACTTCCGCAACGGCGCCACGAAATTGCGACACTTGCGACAGTCTTGCTTCTTGGGTATTACGAAGTCGTTGCCGGTGACCACTCGCGCTGGAATCTTCACTTATCAGGCGCTGCCAGGTTGGTCCTGGAGCATGACTATGCTGGCTTGACCCGTACAGCGAGACGGATGCGCAATGGCGCAAAGGCGAGGCTGAACCAGTGGACGGCTCAATTTGCCTTGACGGAGGAAAATTATGCTCGCGTTGCGGGGATTCCTCTTGCCCTCCTCGATGACGCTGATTGGGAGGTCGACCAAGCACTCATTTCTCGGCTGGTCGGCGTTCGCGTGGACTATGACCATCAATATCAACCGAACTTCAGTTTACGTGCGACTTCGCCAACCCTCAGTGAGAGAGACGTGGAAGAACTGAAGACGAAGATGAGTCTGAGGTGGTGGTACTGCAAGCAAGACATCTTCCAGAGCATGGTCTCTGGTGACCCGCCACTAATGGCTCTCGAAAATTGGATATATTGTCCGCCCAGAGGCCAATTTGGACGCGCTGATGCCCCATATGCCACATTCGATCATTTGTTGCTTGTCATGGCACGACTGTGTGATTTTGGAGGCAAAGATCGTCGGCGGAAGCAGAAAGCGGTCGCTGCTCAAGGAGGGCAATGGAGACCCCCGCCATGGCTTTTTGGGCCGCAGGGACCACCCATGCCTTCAGGCACGAATGCGACTCCGGGGTCCTCTGCGCCACCTCCAGGGGCCCCCGCTGCTCAGACTTCTGGATCCGCCACATCGGCAGGATCTCAGGATGGGTCGAGACCACCTCCTCCGAGTGCGAATGAGGGAAGAGCCAGGCAAAGTAGACCAAGCGCGCCAGGCGGGACGGTGCCAGGACCGAAGCAAGGTCCCGGTCCACCCATGCTGGGAATGATACCACCCCCGGCGGAGCCTCCACAGTTAGACTCCGCCTTTCAATCGATGGACGCAAGCATTAAGGATCCCGCGTTTGCCGTCATGCGTGAGCGCAAGGAATCCAGTCCGACAACGAATCTCGAGGATGATACTGCAAGAGCCATGGCTGAATACGATGAGATCACCAGAGCCTTCGATGTCTTCGCACAATCACTGGGACCTGATTTCGAGGCGTTGAACGACACCGGAAACCCCATCTCATCACCTTTCGGGCCAGCTCTAGTGTATAAGAATGCGGCAATTGCATGCGTGTGGGCGTGCTATTATATGGCGCGTATCTCCCTGCAGCGGTTACACCCTGAGATGCCGCCGGCTGCAATGGTCGCGGCGGGCGTAACAGCACACCTCACTCGAGACTACGCGCAGATGGTGGGCAAGATATGCGCCGGTCTCTATGCAACACAGCAATACGGCCAGACGGGTGCTCTTGACCCCAATTTCGCAGGTGCATTGATGGAGAGCACCTTCTTCCTACTCTTCGCAGGGATCCAGTATACGGACGCCGCACAGCGAGGGTGGACAATCAGCAAACTCAAAGACGTCGAACGCCGATGCGGGTGGCGGACGTCAGGTGCCATCGCCGCGGCGTGTGAGACGGCCTGGGAACGCATGGCGCAAGCTGGAAGGGGTCCTCCGTACACTCGAAGGCGAGATGTCCGGAACAACGACGTCCGTGTGAGTGGCATCACAACACGATCCGACAACTCGTCGCCTCAGAGCGGCCAGCATTCAGACGCCGCTGCTGACCAACACGAATCTGAATTCGTCAACCACGACCGCAGCCTCATCGACCGGTCGGGCTCCACCCGAGTACACTGGGCGCTTGGCCTGCTGTCGGTAGAGGAAGATATCAAGAAGATGGCACTGGACAGTGACTAGGCCGGGACCTTCACTTGGCTGCTTTTACGCACTTGCCCATCGATCTTGAAGTGAAGTGCGCTTGCCTCAGAGGCAGCACGACGCCGGCCGGCGCCTTCACCGCTTCGCTTTCAGCATGGCCTCTACAGCACCTTCACAGCTCTTCCACATCTTGTCACTACCGGGCTCTAGTCCTACATACTACGGCATACCGTCTTTGTTGTAGACATAGCAGGCTGACTCGGCCTTATATCTGCTAGCAAGCACATTGGGGTCTATCGCTAACCCATGCTTCAGCTATGGCACATCCAGGGAGCGTATCCGCACCTCTGTATATTGTCGAGACGGCACCAAGTGAGGACACAACATCATTTGGCAAAGAAGCCACTTCGTATTTCGACATATCGCCCAAACGCGATGCCTCATCCGCGAACAGGTCACCTGCGTCGCCGGCCGACGTTAGTCCAGGCACCCTGACACAGCTGCCACCAGCCCGACGTCCTCATTTTCGCTTCCATTCTGATTACGAGGCTCTGCACAAGAGGATCCATGGCTATATCATCGGAGAGAGCCAATCCCTCGAGGTTTTGGCTTCAGCAGGCGCCAGCTCTACACCATCGCAAGAGATTTCCCCGACGAAGGTCACGCCGGTTCGCTCTGTCGAACATTCTCCCCGTCGTGCCTCTTTGCAGACATCCGACTCTTCTGGACGCAGTTCGGCAGCACTTCGACCACCTTCGTCGAGGGAAAATCTCACATATCCTCTCCGCCAGTCGAAAGTTAGCCCGATCCGGGGAACATCGTCTTCCTTTACCTCCAGGGTAGGAAAGTGGAGTGCTACAGGCGAGATCACGCAGCGACGGTCGTCGACGCTATCTGAGAGTGTTACAAGAGACGGAAATATCATTGTCGTCCGTACAGATCAGGTTCCGTTGAGACCACCACAATCCAAAAGCGCTCCTATCTCGAAAATGCCCAAAGCCAGTTCCATCAGGGTCGAGACAGAGTTCGCAGAGTCCAAGGAGCTCCCAGCAGCAACTGCAGCCATTCAGCCTTCACAGACAGTGATTAACGAAGAAAGTCGGCCGGCAGATCAGAAGAATCGGACTGGGGACCATCACCGGCCTCAGTCAACATCCCGCAGAAGCTCAATCAATCCCAGACATATCTTTTCAGCTCCATTGCAACTCCTTCAACGTGTTAACTTGCCCAAACGCTCCAACCCGCCCGCTGTTGCGCAGTTGAGCCCACCCTCTCCGACGAGACGAGCCACTCGAATGGCAGACCATACCACCCAGCTCAAGCGGAATTATACCTCGGACGTCCTGCACCGCGTGGCTTCGGCCTTGCAGGAGATCAAAACAGCAACTCCAGCCACGCTCTTCCCGCCGCAGATTGCCAGGCCACTGACCTGGAAAACGTTCTCGGACAAAACAGTTCCTCAAAAGCCGAAGAAGGGCCACCGCGGTGCACATGGGTTCCTGTCATCACTCGACCACAACGGCAACAGCCATAATAATGGCAGTGGCGGCCGCGGCTCAGACGTTCAGTCATATACCTCGAGTCAGAGATACCTTCGCATGGGTACCATGCCTACAAACACCCCAGAAGAAACAGCCACGTACAAGATCAAACGAAGTCCGAGTGCAGAGTCGGAGGAGTTTCTCAAGGTTGATATCAGTACCAGAGGAGGCACGAGCTACCTACCAAGCGAGGCGCGTCGCATCCACACTCCGCCCCTCCCCGAAGAAGGGGCAGATGGCCGGTGGAAAGGATTTTTCTTCGATTACAACGCACCAAGACGGACCGGTAGCTTGCAGGCCCCCGAAATCGAGGTAGAAGGCGCGGCAAACAGCGGCGGTGGCAGTCCAGACAGCGCGTTGTCCTCCGACTGGGAACGGAATAGGTTGATGCCGGATGGGAAACCCAAACTCGAGAGATCCAAAACCAAGAACAAGCGAATCCTAACTAGTGAGTGGGCCGACGTCAAGCTTGCCGAGATCGATCTACTGGGGACCAAGACCAAGCAAGATGACATCCAGAGTGCCAAGGAAGGGAGCCGGCGATTGAACTCCCCAGATGTTCTGTCGAGGAATCGGACCAAGATCCTGTACGAGGGAAAGGAGGTGGAGCCCGAGATGTTTGACGTGACCATTCCAGATCATCTGCCAAGCAGTCCACTATGCCCCAGGCACCCCAGGTATTGGCGGGTGGTGAAAAGACAGGGGTCACAGTTCAGGGGTTGTTGGATGCATGGGATCGGTGTCTATGAGGACACGAAAGGCAAGGCAAGGCATGAGGAGGGATAGGAGTCGTCTAGAGACACGAGCAGTCATGCGGAAGCGTTGGTCAAGTCCCTGGGGTGGCTTGGAAATAAGAGCGTGTGTGCTTGGACGGTTGTGAAGCGCACATCGGGTCCATGTTGTACAATCAGGTCTATCAAGCCGGATGTCGCGCAGTCCGCTTAAGTGAGGCACTGGCGACAGGCAGACAGGCAGCCACAGCATGGGAGGTTGTCTTTAAAAAGAAGGTCATAAATGGCCGTTTAACATCTCTTGTCCCCTCGCCTTCTCTTCAGACATCATGTCAAACGCAGGTCGATATGATATCACATCAAATCATCCTCGTGCCTCCTCGTAAAATCGTGGCCTCACAACTCTCCAAACTGCTCCTCATATTTGGATATATGCGCCACCTTCTCGGCGCTCGCGCTGGCCTCGTCAAACCTCAACTCGACCCATTCGTCGACCAACTTCTTGGCCAGCTCCAACCCGATGACGCGCTGCCCAAAGCACAAGACCTGCGCGTTATTCGACAGCACCGACCTCTCGACGCTGTACGGGTCATGGGCGGTCACGGCGCGGATGCCCTCGACCTTGTTGGCCGAGATGGCGACGCCGAGGCCCGTGCCGCAGACGAGCAGCGCGCGGTCGGCCTCGCCGGACTTGATCTTCTTGCACGCGTCGACGGCGAGGTGGGGGTACGCGGTGGGGTCGTCGGCGTTGACGACGCCCACGTCCAGCACCTGCGTGACGCCGGCGTGCTTGTGCAGCACGTCCTTGAGGGCCGTCTTGTACGCGTGGCCGGCGTTGTCGCTGCCGACGACGATGCGGAGGGGTGTTTTGGTGCCGTTGGCCGTGGAGGTCATGGCGGTGGTAGTGGTGGTGGTGGTATTGGCGTGAGGGACTTGTGTGGTATTACCACTAATAAGGACTTAGTACTTTGGGTAGGTATGTAGGTAGATAGGTAGGTGGATAGGTAGGTAGGTATGTTCCGTATCGAGGCTGCTGTGTGGTATGGTATAGGGACTGAGCGAGCACAAACACAAACACAAACATATGAATCACATCCCGTCCTTTTTTTTCTTGTCGTTAAATGACATCTCCTCCTGCTGCTGGACGGCCAGCACGCCGTCCAGATGCCGATCCGGGGGGTTGAGGCTTTTCGCTCTCGCCCCCCTCCGCGTTGGCTCCGTCATTTTGTTGGCTTCTCCAATTGTCAGTTGTGTGGCGGGATTGCCCTTTTCGGGCATCCGGGCCGGATAATACGTAACGTGGGGCTGTTCAACACACGTGGGGATTGGGCAGAACCTGCGTTGGCTGGCCGGGTATTGTTCGGGCGACGAGCGAATGAATGAGGAGCGAGTGAGGAGTGAGCGAGAAGTGAAGGGAGGACAAAAGTCACTGCAGTCACAATCTACAGTCAGTATTGTGTCGTGGATCAAAGGTCTAAAGCGTGTTTAGCAAAACCTCTCACAGTGCAATACGGAGTACAGCCACTTACATTGCAATATCCACGTCGACTTCAACAGGATACCCGACGAGAAATACAATTTGCGTACTAGTTGCTCGGAGCTCGCTCTACCAGACACACCATGTCTTCACAATCCCAGACGAAATACCCATCCCTGCCCTCCAAACTGATCCTCACGTCGACAAAAGCCTACTTCTCGCCTTCACGGACAATCGCATACCTCCACTCACTGCTCGATCCATCGAACAACATCCTGCCGCTCCTCGAGAAACACAGCGCCGAGGTCCTTTTCGTGCTCATCCCCGATTTCCTCACCATCTACCCGTGTTCTCAGATCCTTGGATCAAAATACCCCTCGACGTCCAATCTGGATCCCGACTCTAAGAATCCCGACGACGCTGACCCCCATGCCTGGCCCATCTCCCTCGGCGCCCAGAACACCTTCCCCTCGCAATCCTACGGCGCCTACACTGGTGAGATCGTGGCCCCGGCGCTCAAATCCCTAGGCGTCCGTGTCGTCGAGCTCAACCACGCCGAGCGCCGTCGCTACTTGGGCGAAAACGACGACTCCGCCGCCGAAAAGGCCCGCACGGTCAGCGACCTGGCCATGGTGCCCCTGGTCTGCATAGGCGAGGTGGAGCCGCCGGATCTGCGAGGCCCGCTCAGCGCAAGTGTAGGCGCGGCGATGAGCGAGTTGAAGCCGCAGATCTTGGCGGTCCTAGGCGCTGTGCCCGAGGATGCCCCCGTGATTTTCGCGTACGAGCCCGTGTGGGCCATCGGGGCCGCCGAACCTGCCGGCGTGGATTACGTCGGGCCCGTGGTGCAGGCCATTCGGGCGGTCGCCAAGTCGGCCGTTCCACTCAGGGGCGGAGAGAGATCGGGCGAGGTGAAGGTTGTGTATGGGGGGAGTGCGGGACCGGGGTTGTGGAGTGGCAAGACTAACGGTGGAAATGGGCTGGGCAGGTGGGTGGACGGCTTGTTCTTGGGACGTTTTGCCCATGAGATTCAGGGCGTGCGCGCGGTTGTGGAGGAGGTTATCGAGAGTTTGGGGAAGAGTTGAGCAGAAAGATGAGGATTTGTGAAGCGTTCAGCAGAAAAGACGAGGACGGGGTGTAGAGTTGGTAGAACAGGCCAGGACTATGGACGACGCACATGCCACGGCGACGAACAACGTCCCTGCCACCACCCTCCAAGAACGCCAACTGCCACACAGACAACCATATCATCAAGTCGTGCACTCATCCAAGCTAGCAAGCATACAGATCATGAGAACGCCGTATATCATCCAGGGGGACTACCCCGCGGAGAAAATCATCACCCTTTCAGCTCCCCAGGCGTCATAACAGAAACAACACTCGTGCCTTCACTAAACCTCGTCCGGAAGACACGGTTGGCATTCTGGAACATGCCATCTTTCAAACTGACGACGATGAACTGGGATCCTTGAAACCTAGTCTTGATGATTCGCCCAATGTTCTGCGTATGCGACAGATCAAGCGCCGCGTCGACTTCGTCCAGAATGTACATGGGCGCCGGCTTGAACTGAAGCAGAGCGAGAATGAGGGAAAGAGCAATGAGCGACCTTGGAGACCGGCCACCAGTCAGCACATCGTCCAGACAACGGCGGAAAGACAACAACCGAGCAACTTACCTTTGACCACCACTTAACTCCGCCAAACTTTGCTTCCACACCTTCCCCAGACAAACCTTGACCTCCAAACCCTCCTGAATCCGCTCTAGATTGTCGTCCAGCGGCACCAGCTTCGCCGTGTTGTTTCCTGGCAACAGATCCGAGAAGATGTTGCCAAAGTCCTCCGTGACCTTGCGCCACGTCTTGATCAGCGCCTCCTTCTTATACTCGTCCAACGTGCTGATTGTCTCTTCGATCTTTTTCTTGTCGCGGATCACCGTGCGCAGCATGTTCTTCAGGGACGCCTCTTTCTTCTCGACACTATCGATCATGGGCATCACTTTCGGGTTGATTTTCTTCTTCATGCCTTGGAATCGTTCCGTCACGTTCTTGAGGGTTGCACGACTCTCCGAGAGGTTCTTGCCATGGAAGTCGTAGGGTGTGCCCGCCCGGCCGAATTGATCTCTGTTGTCTTCGATCCAGTCGTGTTCCTTCTCCAGCGCTGTGACGAGTTGCGCTGCTGCTTGTGCGTCCTTCTGTGCCTTTTCCACGGCGTGGCCCAGTTTCTGTGCCTCGAGCGCTTCTTCGGCGATTTGTTTCGACTTCTTGGATTTGGCTTGTTCCAGCTCGCGCAGCTCATCGTCAAAGCCTGTCAGTTTTGCTTGTTCATCGACGAGCTCTGCTTGGGTCATGTCGTGTCGACTCTTGACATTTGCTTCTTCCTGTCGCAAAGTTTCGAGTTCTGCCTTCTGCGTTTCGATCGCAGAGTTGACCTCTTCAACTTGTTCCATCGCGGCGTTCAAGTCACTCTCCGCTTGCTCGCAGTCGATCTTAGCATCCTGCAATTCTTTCTGGAGTGATTTGATGGCAGCCGAGGTCTTGGTGAGCGATTTCTTCAGCTCGACTATCGACTTTTCCAGCTCTTTCAGCTTGCTACCTTTGTTTTTGCTGAAGTCTTCCATGTCTTTCTCGATCCGCTTGACGTCTTTGGATGCTTCGGCTTCTCGCGTCCTCGCATCTGCCATGTCTTGTTTGAGCTGGACAATTGTTGCCTTCATTTCCTCTATCGCTTGGATGATTGATGATGAAGAGTTGCCGGCTATCTGCTCCTCCGCCAGCTTGATTTCATGAGTCTTGAGATCGAGCTCCTGCTTGACGGATTTCATATCGGCCAGCTTCGCTCGCTCCTCTCTCATCGTCTCTTGCAGCTGCTGAAGCTCTAACTGGTGTTTTTGAAGATCTTTCGTCACCTCGTTCAGCTTCTGAAGGATCACAAGTACGCCACTGGAGTTCGGCGAGCTGCCACCGGACAGTGTCCCTGAAGGGTCATACACATCACCTTCCAGTGTAACGCTCTTCAGCCTGACTGCAGGGTCGAAGGTCACTTTCTTGGCTGTTTCGGCGTCCTGGCAAATCAACGTTGTGCCAAAGACGTAGTCCATGGCGGCAGAAACCTCCTGGTCGTATCCAATCAAGGAGAGTGCAAGGTCGACTTTGCCCGGTGCTATCCGTTGTGCTGCCCCCACCTTCTCTGCCGACGCCTTGAAGGCAGATATCTTGTTCAGGGGAATGATGGTAACCCGCTTCTTCAGCTTTCCATTCTGGAGAAGCTGTGTGCCAGTCGCAGCCGTGTCAACGACCACGTTATACAGCCTGCCACCTGCGCAGATTTCCAGCGCAGTACCAGCTATCGACTTGTCCTTGTCCAGTGTGAACAATTGGGCAACCAGACCTTTAACTTTCGTTCGGTCAAAGTTGGGTGAAGGGTCGCTGAAGTGGAAGTCGACGTTGGCAACTTTTCGCTTCAGTTCGTCGGCTTGTCGTGACAGCTCACGAATACTCTTCTGAAGGGCGACCTCCTGTTCTCGCATCTTCTCTTCTCTGCCGGGTTCAAAGCCCAATCTTCGCAGATTGCTCTCCAATTTCTGTGCTTCCTTGCGGAGTACCTCCAGGCCTTTGAGAAGGTCGGCATTCTGTTCTCGCGCCTTCTTTGCTCGTGGTTCGTCTTCCTTTATCCGCTTTTCCAGGTGAGAGATCTTCAACCTCGCCTGTTCTTGCTCCGTGGTGGCCGCAGTCAGTCTCGCTCGGGCTTCCTGCAGTTGACCTTGGTAGCCACTTTCTTGTCCTTCACGAGAAGCAACTCCAGTCTGCAACGTCGAGAGCAGCTCTTCTTTCTT
Source organism: Phialophora expanda (assembly GCA_016109585.1). Lineage (NCBI taxonomy): Eukaryota > Fungi > Ascomycota > Eurotiomycetes > Chaetothyriales > Herpotrichiellaceae > Phialophora > Phialophora expanda. The sequence goes on from JADWPR010000002.1 coordinate 206,347, forward strand.
CTCCACTTCTGAGTTTTGAGAATCGTGTTCAGCTTTGGAACTATCCCATTGCGACTGCAACTTCCCCAAACCGGCCTTCTTATCGCTGACTTGCTTTTCTAGACTTTTGACGGTTTTGGCGATGTCCTTCTTCTTCTGTTCTTCTTCCGCAACGCTGGATTGCTTCAAGTCAAGAACTGTCGCAAGTCGGACCAGCTCGTGACTCAATTCTTTTACTTGAGCCTCAATCGCTTGGAATCGACCACCTTTGCGCATTTCCTTCTCTCGAACAGCTCGTACGCGCTGAGAATCTTCGTCCAGGTTTTCGATCTCGCGCTTGAGTTTGATAGCATTCTCCTCGAGATGGGTCACTTTCGCTCGTTTGGCTTCATGCTCCTGCGACGCGGTCTTCATTTTCTCACCAGCTCGAACATAGTCTGCCGCGACCACTACCCGGGTCAACCTTTCAAGCTCGCTTTGGGTTTTCTGGTAGTCCAACCACGCTCGCTTCTCGCCTCTCAGTTTGTCGAGTTTCGGTTCAATTTCTTCGCGCAGCAGGCCCTCAATCTCTACGACTTTCATCTCCTTCTTCGCCATGGTCTTGACGGCCTTCTCTTTCCTATCCTCAAACATGCGTGTACCAGCCGCTTCTTCAATCATAGCCAGAATCTCGGCAGCCTTCATGTTAAGCACTTTCGTTATTCGTCCCTGCATAATGATGAAGTTCGGATTGTTGATGTTCAATCCGACGCTCTGGAACAAGTTCTGCACTGTCGTCTGTTGCGCACGATGTCCGTTGATGAGGTACTTGCTGGTTCCGCCCATGACGATCTGTCTTGTCACGCTGATTTGCGCGTATTCTTCAAAGCCGATCGGACTCGTACTCTTCTCGCTATTGTCGAACACGATCGTGACGCTCGCCTTCGTCACGCCCGCTTGACCGCGCTTGTATATCAGGTCTTGGAGGTTCTGTGCTCGAACGGTCGACATGTTGGTGATACCCAGCACGAAACATATTGAATCAAGGATGTTGGACTTTCCGGAGCCGTTGAGGCCAGTCACGGCGTTGAAAGTCCTGTCCCAGCCAGAGATGACCGTCCTCTGGCTGTAGGACTTGAAGCTGCACGGTTCCATTAACATAGGCAAGGTTTCGAGGTAGTAAGGCGACAACTCACCCATCGATGACCAATTCTATGATCTTCATACTGTTTGTCAGTTTATAACCCCGATGCGATCATTACAACTCGGAAAGTGTAAGCGCAGTTGTTTCATTCATCGCAATGTTGACGGCGTCCAAATCTGGCTAGAGCCAAAGCTGCCAAAAAAGGAAAGGCGCAGCTCGTGCTTGGCGCGCTTTTCACGTGGAGATTCAATCCAGCTTCACCTGAATTCACCTTCCGCTCGGTTGCAACTCAGATTATACATTGGGTTGTCATTGACCGATCCTGCCGGCTTGCAGTTCCTCGTCATGGCGTCGCTTACCAGACCTTTCCTCGCCCCATCAAATACGACCACCGTCCCCCTCTTCCTCGCTCCCGCCTTCGCCCGCCCATTTCCCATTTCGATCTCCGCAACAGCACAGTTCTCGACCTCAACCACTAACCAACGTGCTTCTGCGACAAGGAAACAGGCCGGTATCAAAGCTGCAACATCAGGAAAACCAAATTGGGCCCTGAAAGCGCGGCCCAAGATCGACCGCAATAAAAAGAGAGGAGTAAGCGCAATTCGCAGGACGGGACCGAGGAGCACGCGCGGGCTGTGGAACTATCCATTACCGGTACCCGTGGCAAGAGACCATCGGGGCACGAACCCAGAGTACGCGGAGACTCAAGACCATGGCCTTTGGGGATTCTTCGATCAGAGCAAGCAGGCAATGCTGGGTCCAGAGCAGGAATCGAGTCACGGTAAGGTTGACCGATACTTGAAGATGGAAATTGAATTACGCAGCTAACTGGCTGGTAACAATGCAGGTCGTGCATGGGAGTACAAGGAATTGTCCTTAAAGTCTTTTGACGACCTCCACAAACTCTACTGGGTATGTGTGAAGGAGCTGAATCGGACTCTCACGCGAGAAAAAGAACGAACACGCCTCCGGGCCGGTTTCGGGGAGGTGGAACATCAGGAGAGAGTCGATGTCGTAAGTTTGCCCCTGTCTCTTCTCATCACACACATTTTGCTCGGGTAAAGTCCGAGATGAATCCTTTCCCTTTCACTCGCCGATATGAATCGCCTGGCCTTGGAGGCAATGCTTAAGCCTCCCTGGCCGTGATTATTCCTCTGAAGGTTCCTGAAGACAAAAATTAAGATCATCACCTATTTTCCCCCTCGAAAAACCAATCTTCAGTTCCGAACGAGCGATTTACTAATGTGCTTGTCATCCACCAGATTAAAACAACAATGCAACACATCCGCGAAGTCCTCGTCGACCGCCAATTGTCGTTCCAACAGGCCAACGTGCTAGTTAACCAGAAAACTGTAGCCGACATATTTGCAGAGGCAGAAGGGCCTGCGCTCGAGGATGACGCCGCATCGTCTACGCAGAAAGATATTCCGAAATCTTCTCCCACGGCTTTCTGACGTTGAGCAACGATCAGTGGGATCTTGACGTGGAGTAATGTCCTCTCTCATTCGCAGCCCACCTTGGCTAGGGCGGCATAACCACTATCTATAGGTAGCAGCCTCCTGTGAATGTGAAGAGGGCGCTGTGGCCACCAGGGACTCTTGAAGGGCGCGGAGCACATACTATAAGGTCTCCGACTTGTTGACCCCTTGTAATTCTATACAATCCACAGCACCAACGTGGTATAAAGCAAACTAGACCAGTGACTCGCTGTTTCTGTGACAGTGCTTGTGCCCATGCCAAAGAATCCCCAGTCACTACAAGACAATCAAGCGTCCGGCGCCCATGCTCCGCCCGTCCCGTTCCCACGTTCTGTTGTGTCACATGTAGGCATCGAAATCACCCCAGTGTTCAGAGCTCATCACATCGCCTCCATATCCCGTCGCCAACCCGAACAACGCGGGATCAATGCTCGTTGAAGTCATGGAAACCAGATCAATGCCTCCCTCGGTACTGAGGTCAGAGCTCTCCTGTGTCGATGCTTGCGCCTGTGCCTGTCCTTGTCCCCGACCCTGGCGTGCATCATTCCCTGCCGGCATTCCCGCCGCCTGCGATTCCTTCACCGGCAGGGCCTGCCTCACGGCCAGTTCGGCGCGCAGCATCCTCAGCGGCTCCCACAGGTTATCGTTCCCGGCCAGATAATCGATCGAGGGCCGGTTCCGGAATAACTTCTCGATTCGGTGCCTGCCGGCGCGCGCTTCGAGCGAGTTGCTCAGTGCTTCGTGGCGCAGCACCATCGAGAGCATGGTCGCGACCGAGTGCCATGAGAAAGCACGGATGACGGCCCAGTCCAGGCTGTACGGCGTGTAGAAGTCGATGAGCGTCTGGGTGGCCTTGCAGTACTCGACGGCAAGCTGGTACATCTTCGCCTCGAGGCCCGGACGCTGGGCTTCGGCCATGCTTCCCTTCGCGTTGACGATCGGTTGGAGCTGCATCAGTCGTAGGCGGCGGAAGGCGTGGTCGAACAAGTCTTTGGCCAGGCGGTGGAGGACGTTGTTCTCGGTGTCGAGGTTGCGCATGTACAGGATTTCCATTCGGTGGTGGGCTTGGCGCAGGACTTCGTTCTGGAGATCCAGATAGCTGCGGGTCGTCGTGGAGGGAGTGTAAGGGTGGTCGAGGATGAATTTGGTGAGAGACCCGATCTCGTAGTGCATGAGGGCGATAGTCGCATCCGTGAAGTCGTTCTGAGCTTGTGGCTGATACGAGGAGAACTCCGACGTGTCCCAGGCGGAGTCATTCTCATTCAGCGGAAGGGAGGTGTCGGAGTCGCCGGGCCGGAGCAGCGGTTGGAGGCCGTGATTTTCAACGCACCAGGCGTCCAGGAGCACTATGTGGTGCCATAGCCGTCGACGCAGTTCAACATCCCAGGGATTTAGGTGGAAGTGCGTCCCATCGCGATTGAGGCCCATTCTTCTCGCCACGGAAAAGGCTACGGCCAGAAGAGTGCTAACGTGGAGCATTTCGCCGGTCCAAAACAGGAAGGTCTGTTGGTAACAAACAGTCAGCGGCTGGATCAGTCTGGAAGTTGGGTCTCGGAACCCACAATATATAGCAAGTATGTCTGCAGGGTCGAGAGGGATTGAGTCGTCGTCAAGTTCAATTGGCTTAGACCCTGCTCAACAAGCGACCGATACCGAGATAGCAGTGCCTTTTTCGACTCGTGGAAGCGATACTCGACCAGGGTCGAGCACATCGGCAACAGTGCCAAGGCATATATGGCGAACAGCCGAACTTGGAACTCGGCGGGATTTGCTAAGATACCGCGGCGAAAGTGATTCAGTTCGAGGTGAAGTGTCGGCTTGTGCAGGATCTTAATGAAAGGGTCCACCTTTTCGACAAAGATTTGGACCAAGAAGTCGCTCTCGCAAGTCGATAGATCGACGAAAGCCGGTTCACTCGTCTCTTCTCGGCTGTAGGGAAACAGAAATGTATCTCCCTGAGGCTTCGCTGCATTACTGTCAGCATCCAAGAACCGCGCCAGGTATCCAGAAGCAAAACGCCTTGCCACACCGAGACCGATTTTGAAAAACACTTACGCTCTTCCTGCAAAGTAAATTTCAGGTCTCTGACTTCGTCATACATCGCGGCCCAGAAACTTTTGTGAAGGTAGCGAGATCTGTCCCTGTCGAAGACGAGCCTGCCGTCCGAGATGCCGGCGGCAGGCGCTTTGTTCGCAAACTTCTGGCCAATATTCTCGGTCATGGTCTCCATTGGGTTGCCTTGTTGGGGTCGACGACTCAAGTTTCGCACAAGTTCTTCGAGTTCCGTGATGCGCTTGGCCAGCGGATCAGTGGAGGTTGGCGTCCGTCTGTGTACCAGACGGCCTGAATCCTCGTAGATGCACTCGATGCCGAATCGTTGACAGTTCGCACATGGCTCTGTCTTGGAACACTTGACTTTTCGTCGCCGACAGTCGAAGCATGGCAAATCTTGAGTGGGCGTTGCAGGCTGTTGTGACGGTTGTCGGCTGGATTGGGCGGGAGTATTCGAGGAGCTCATTGCAATACGTGGCTGAAATGAGGTCTAGAGCGTGCATTCAACAACGGCATCCTGACCGCGTCTGTTCTATGATACGTGCGACTGAAATATGCACGCGTGTTGCCACAATGCACGAGCCGGCAGGCTCATACTGGTAAGCCGGGATGACTTGTTTGCCAGCAAGGGCGGTCCACTTTCGTCGCCAGAGTTTCTTCGGGTAACGATCAGCCGCGTAATGGAGTCTACAATGCCAAAAGTTCCTGCGAGCGGATTGTGGACTGTGGCGTGGACTTCGATATAGCCGTATTTCTCAGGTTGCGGAGCTCGGAGCGAGTGGAAGAGTCCGCCAGCCGGCTCCTGATAGGGCTGAGGATTACGTGATACTGACTGATTATTAAGGGTCTCGACCTCTGTCTGTGCTTCGAACGTCGGAAATAAGCGCCGAACTCAAAGATCGGAAGATTTTCGATTCAGGCTCGTCGAATCGATCAACAGCATCTAAAATGGGAAGAACCGCGCTAAAGTTTGGCTGCGTCTGTGATTGGTCATCGTCACGTGCGGCGGGCTTCGGGCCGCATGATCAGGGTATAGAATCAATTAAAACATTGAGCCTCCTTGGCGTCATCAACTCAACAACTCATCTCAGTGTACCCTCAAGGCTGAAGACTGCCTCCAGGGTCAGTCTGCGTGCCTTGGTGTTCACTTGTCGGCCAGACCTTGCGTCAGTGATTCGGGCATGTACTCTCAGCAATCACTTAAAAACACCTACAAAGTAGGTGAAGAGTGCCCTGATGCGGAAGAGTGCTCTATCTACCTTAGAAACTTAAAGGGGGAGTCAGGGGAGACGGGAAATTTTCAATAGATAGCTTGCTACGCCAGGTCCTCCTGCAACTGAACTAGGATCGACGGGTGCGTGGCCTTGAATCCCAGTCTAGCGGCACGATCACCCTGAACAAGCATATTCGATGCTACCAGGGACCCTATTTCTCCCGCTCCGGCCTCTGTAGCTGGCACACTTCTGGGCTCTGGCGAGGGCAAGGCGCCCTTTCTGTGCAAAACCTTCGCCAAGGCAGTGCTCAAGTCCTTCCAAGTAACCCTTTCGCCGTGAAGGATGTAGTATCTGGAATACGCGCTGCCTGTTGGCTTCTCGGTTCCAGCCACGCCCACAATTTTCGTGAGAAACGGGACCGCATCGGCAACCTACCAGGAGTCGTTAGCTTGTCGTGTCGTTGACACACAATGTCTAATTAGGGGAAAACTCACATGGACTGTGCTGGCAACGGCTGTCCCATCACCGACGTAGGGCGCGAAGCCCTGCTGTATCGCATTGGACGTGAGGATGTTGTATGCGACACCAAGGTTCGGAACAGGACCGATGTTGGGTCCATATGTCTGCAAAACGTCAACAACACTCTTGCACTAAATAGGTCCCGCGAACATAAGAGCCTCAAAGAACGAAGATATCATATCAGGCGTCCTAGCTGGGGAGATTCGTGGTCGACCAGACATGGATTTTTGAGGGAAAGGGCAGCTTACCATTGCAAAGCACACGATGTAAGTGATAATCTTGCCACGTTCTCCTGCCTCGAGGACACTACCCACTTGTCAGCACTGGGGGCATCCCGTTGAAGGAGATCGGAGGCTCTTACGGAACATCTGTAGCCCCGTTGAACATGGTGCCTGTGATTTGACGAATATCTTCTTCTCTGTCATCCTGCTTCGGTCAGCATGTGCGCCCTGGAGCACTGCAGGCCATACTAACATTCCAGACTTTACTGGCAGCGTTGAAATTGCCTGATGTGCCGTAATCTATGAAATTCCCCGTGCCCGACACATGGATCAGGGTGCCCTTGGAATTCTGGGGCCTCTCTTCCATCCCGGAGATGACATTGGAGATGAAGGCACCATCGAATGAAGTGATGGCGTTGATGACTATATCATGATTTTTGCTCAGAGAACGGACAAGCTCTGTATCCGAGATCGAGCCATGCACGATACTGTCTGCTTTGGCGACGGACCTGAACCATTCATCGACATTGGTGTTGCGCACAAATACAGTCAGGGGCCAATCGGGGTATTTGTTCTTGACTTCAAGCGCGAGGCGGGCTTCCAGACTGTCAGCACCTGATACTAGAGCTTGAGGGAATCAGTTCTCACAGCCAATGAGCCCAGTCGCGCCGAAGAGGAGTACTGAAGGCATCCTGAAATCAATGGAAATCAACCTTGAAGTGGTGACAGGTCGGTATTATTGGGCGATGGTCGTCTGAAGCTGCGAACCGTGTTGTTGATGCAGAGATCTGACGAGCTGTGCAGCGTGGTCGCTTTTATGGTGAATGGGAGCATCTTGTTGTGTTGATGCCCGTTTATAAGCACGCTCTGTGCTAGGCGCTGCCTCGTGGAACAGTGGTCGACTTCCATGATCTCAGAAGCGGTTGCCGGTCGGAAAGAGTGCTCCGATGTATCGTCGATGCATATGTCATCAAGCAAGTGAAGTATCATCGTCCGAAGCCTTGACTACTGCCGGTGGATACTCAGATAAGCACTTTTTCGGCGGAGCCCCAGTGCTCGCCGAGCGGGCGAACCAATAGCCGCGACGGACTGGGATTGCTGCTCTCTAAGGGAATCCCGCTGCTCTGAGCTTCTCAACAACTTGCTGAGGGTGGACCCTTTCTCGAGGTCCATGCATGCCTGCAATGTCAGTCAGCAGAACTTACGGCGAGTCACGAATTGATTGCAAAGGCACCGTCGCGGAGGCCAAAATGGTCCCGCCTGCCAGACGCTGAGGATGACGTTGTCGCGCGACGAGTCACATCGTGTAATATGCGTTCTACCGCAACAACGTCCTTGGCCATGCAAGAAACCTTGGCCTCAGATAAAACGGAGGGACGATCCAGTGCCGACCAGACGACGACTTCTCCTCTTCACTTCCACCATCAGTCGATTCTCAACCAGCCGACCGTGCATCTTTCATCCATACTTCAGACACCATGGCTCAACAGTATCTCAAGGGCAAGACGGCCATTGTCACTGGCGCGGGAAAGCCCAATGGCATAGGGGCGGCGTCCGCCATCGCTCTGGCTGGACAAGGTGCCAACGTACAGACATGAACGCTCTCCAGTCTCAACCATGACTAACCACGGGATTGCAGGTGTTGATCCATTACAACAGCTCCGCCGGACCCGCAGAGGAAGTCGTCAGTAAGATCAAGAGTCTCGGGGTTCAAGCGGTGGCCGTCAAAGCCGACGCCTCGACCGCCGACTTCGGCAAGACGCTCGTCGATGCCGCCCTGAAGTCTTTCAACACCGACACCATCGATATCATAGTCAACAACGCCGGGTTCGCCACGCCCAATGTCGAGGGAATCAAATCCGTCGGATTCGACGAATGGGACACAACTTTCCGAATCAATGTTCGAGGTCCATTCGTCCTCATCCAGGCAGCACTTCCGTACATGAAGGAAGGCGGACGTGTCATCAATATCGGGAGCATTGTAAGATCCCCTGCCCCCATCCAGTTCACGCCAGAGATATGGGTTTTGTTTCACGGCGGCCAACGCCAGCCACCAGAGTCATTTGTCCCAGAGTTGTCTCGAGGAAGACGCTAACTTTATGGGAATATAGATCTCCCGCCTCGGCTCATGGATGTTGCCAGTGTACAGTAAGTCGAGGATATGGCGACCTCAACGTGGTTGCCACTCTTCCGAGCTTTGTCTTCTATGGACTGTCTCTCGAGGCTAACGGTGACATAGGTTCTTCCAAAGGAGCGTTGACCTCCATGACAGTTGCCATCGCGGAAGAACTCGGACCCAAGGGCATCACCGCCAACGTGGTATCCCCTGGGCCCATAGCCACGGATCTGTCCATGGAGGGGTCACCCATCGCAACAAGGCTGAGGAACAACCAGCACATCAAGAGGGAGGGGAAACCGACCGAGATTGCTGAGACTGTCCTTTTCATCGCAAGCCCCGGGGCATCATACATCTCCGGACAAGTCATTCACGTCGATGGTGGCATTGCATTCCCATGAAAAGACCTACAAGTTGAGGTAGCCGCAATCGGCCGCGATGGAAGATTGAAAGAAGGGTTCGGTGATAACCTGGAGTGTTCATATCCTCGTTCTGCCCTTGCAGGAGAAGGTCGGACTCGGTCGCAAAAAAGTTCCATCTTATGTAGTCTTATGATGACATTTACCGCATCTGGTTGTCATGATTCGCCCGCGAGCGAACACGAAGGGCGTGTCCCGATATGACATTCTGCGGAACCGAAGGCCCCCTTTGAGCACCCGTGAGACGTCGCAGTCTCTGCGAATCGTACTCAGTGATACAACAAGCCCATATCCCGTTCATGAAATTAAATGCATTCTAATCAGGTTACCGAGGTCGATTCTCCGTAAAGACGAAGAATCTGGGCAACTCGCCTGCTGTAGGTGTGGGGTGACCGCCGAATCTTTGAATTCCTCAGAATCCCTTCACATCCTCCCCCACAATAGCAAGATCCGTGAATAAGCGGATAAGCGAGTAAGCGACGCTCCCCCCGCGCAGCCTCGGTCGACTCCCCCCAGCATTACCCCCTTGTTGGCAGGTGCTCTCCCTCTGCTTATGTATCGGGTCCTTACGCCGTCGGGCTTCCAAGAAGGAAACTAACTTCCATATATCTAGTTGACAAGGCTGTCAGCAGCTGTCGGTCTCTCTATCTCCTCTCAGTCTGTGCATATCCTCGGTCGGAAGTGAACTTGACCTCACTGATTTCACCATGGCCTCACCATCGACAATATGCATGGGACAGTACCTCTTCCAGAGGATCAAGCAGCTTGGAACGCAACATATTCTGGGAGTTCCCGGAGACTTCAATCGTGAGTCCCGCTGATATCCCCATCAAACGCACCAGAGGCGACCAACACACCTTTTCAGTCACTCTCTTGGATGAAATCTACAATGTGTCGGGATTGAAGTGGATCGGCTGCTGCAACGAACTCAATGGCGCCTATGCTGCTGATGGCTACACGAGGATCAAAGGCAGTCCGGCCGTGCTCGTGACAACTTATGCCGTTGGCGAGTTGTCGGCTATGAATGGTGTTGCTGGCGCGTACGTACAGCCACTCAACCATCGCTTCTGATGATGTCTGCCCCCACATCGAGCAACTTGCTGATCTCAGCTTCGAGAGGCCAGCTACGCAGAGCACGCGGGTATGATCCATGTTGTCGGCATGCCTGCAAGATCATTGCAGAAAGCTCGAGCAATGCTCCACCACACCATGAAAGCCAACATGGATCACGCGATTTATATCCAGATGGCCGAACCTATCCGTGCAACCCATGCTTATCTAATGGAAGACAAGACAATGGCGGAGGAAATTGACAGGACCATCATCGCGTGCCTAAGAAGTCGACTTCCGGTCTACATCTATGTCCCTGTCGATGCTGTATCGGTTCCGCTCGACGCAAAACGACTCGAGACGCCCCTGGACACGAGCGTGCAGAACACAGACAGCAAGATTGAAAACCATATTGTCAGCAGCGTCCTCTCGTTGGTTGAAAAGGCTGAAAGTCCCGCCATATTAGCTGACGTCATCGGAGTGCGGCACGGTGGACGGGACTTGATCAGGAAGCTGGCTGAGCTGACACATTTCCCGTCTTACTCGACGCCTCTGTCGAAGGGGGTGATTGACGAGACTAAACCTTATTACAACGGTCTTTACAACGGAAAAGGTACGTGAGCCACAGGTGACTTGCTGACAGCTGGACTAAATCGTAGCAGTATCGTTCCCAGGAGTTGCCGACAGCATTGAAGCCTCAGATCTTGTTCTCAACATCGGCCCGCTTCCATCGGACTCGAACACCGGAGGTTTTACGAGAGAGATTAAAGACGAGCACCTCGTTTGGCTTGGTCATGACTTCTGCAAAGTACAAGATCAAACCTTCGACGGCGTTCATTTCCTACCCGTCCTGAAAAAGCTGGTCGCAGCCTTGGAAGCCGAACCGAAGAAATTCAAACTCCCGAGGCCGCAGAAAGCGCCCAAACTAGATGTACCTCTGCTTCTTGATCAGAAGTCGGGGAAGATCAAGCAAGCATATGTTTGGCAAAGACTCGGTCGCTTCCTCCGAGAAAATGATATCCTGCTTGTGGAATCTGGTACAGCACAATTCGGTATGCCGGACGCAACCTTCCCTCCCAACATCAAATACATCACGCAGACATTCTGGTCATCTATCGGTTTTACGGTTGGCGCCTGCTTTGGAGCATTGATCGCAGCAAAGGAGATCAATCATGCTGGGCGAGTGGTCCTGATCGTCGGCGAAGGCAGCCTCCAGATGACGGTGCAGGAGATCGGATCATACATCCGCTATGGCCTCAAGCCCATCATCTTCGTCATCAACAACAATGGCTATGCTATTGAGAGGGCCATCCACGGACCAGAGCAGGGATACAATGACGTGAGCACGATGTGGGACTACCAGAAAATGTTGGAATTCTTCGGTGCCAGGCAAGAACTCGGCATCAAGACAAAGAGTCGAGCCACAAAGACTGTGGAAGAGTTAGAGGCAGTCTTGAACGACGAGGAGTTTGCCAGTGGGGACAATTACCAGGTTGGTCTCGCATTTTTTTGTCATCCGCTGGTTGGCTGGTACTAAAACCCTCTTTGCAGCTATGTGAAATCGTCATGGACACCTTTGACTACCCATGGAGACTTAGCGAGCAGATCTCCGTGACGAGAGAGAAAATGAGGCGGGCAGCGGCGCAACAGACCGCAGCTACAGGTGAAGTTTGAATATCACGACAACATGCTCAGTACTCAACAATGAATTTGGATGACGGCAAAGATCAGCTTCGATAGAAAAAGATTTAGGCTTTTCCACGTCTGTCGCCCCCCTCGGGGGGCAATCCCAATCCAGTTGCGTCTATGGAGGTGATCGAACGGATGCATGCAATCTCAGATACAAATTCTTCATGCAATTCAGGCAACAGTACCGCGCCAGGATCGCTGTCTCTGTCGCCGCAGCCCGTCTTCAACAAAAGGTTGATTTCAGATCTGCGTAGCAAACTCCCTGAGATACGACTAGACCCTCGTTGACTTGAACAAAAGGCCCGCTGTAATCCAGTATCCGTTCAAGGTTGCATTCAAGAGCGCACGGCACGGCACTCTCTAGGTCATGGTTACAATGACCGTGATGCTATCAGTGCCGGCGCTTTGGCTTGTATGGAGGCCACTCTAGAGCAGGAGTTTCGGTAGATGTGGGCCAACAGTACTCTAGCAAGCCACCGTAGGCAGATCAGAAACGAAGCTAGCAAAAGCTCGCAGTTCTGTCGGTGGGCGGCCCCTGATGTGAGCGGAGCCAAAGTTTAGAGTGACAGACGAGGACATTTAGAGTCTTGGCAAATGACCTCATTCGCTGCGATGGCCGTTTGGTGCCTGTGGTGGCATAGCGCGACAACAATGTTCACCGACCCTTGACTCTCTGCTCGCCTCGATATATTTCTATTATCTTCTGCTATCCTCCGATTGACATTCTTCTCTGCCTTTGACGATGGAGGAGATCGCCCCAGAGTATGATGTTATCGTCCTAGGCACAGGTATGCCCTTCACCTAGCCACTTTACCCCTCCATCATCTTTGACTGACACTCGACCTGCAGGCTTGACGGAATGTGTGCTCTCTGGGTAGGAGTCGCCTGCTTCTCCGGCGTAGCCCCTCTCACTGACATTCCATAGCGTGCTCTCCGTCAAGGGCAAGAAGGTCCTCCACATCGACCGCAATGACCACTACGGCGGGTACGGATCGCAAACCCCTCCAGACCAAAGAGACAAGGACTGACGACACCACGCAGGGAAGCCGCATCCGTAAACATTGAGGCTGTAAGCATGGTGTCATTTCAAGAGCATGGCTTCGTCTGACATTGCCCATGCAGCTGTTCAAGAAATATGGCAACTACAACAAAGGAGAGGAACCCTGGAAGAAGTACGGGCGCGTCAACGACTGGAACGTCGATCTTGTTCCCAAGCTTCTGATGGCCAACGGGGAACTCACCAATATCCTGGTCTCTACCGATGTTACAAGATACCTCGAGTTCAAGCAGATCGCAGGCAGCTTCGTACAGCAAGGCGCGGGCCCTCGGGCTACCATCGCCAAAGTTCCCTCCACCGCAGCTGAAGCACTGAGCTCGCCCTTGATGGGCCTGTTCGAGAAGAGGCGAGCAAAGAAATTCCTCGAATGGGTCGGCGCCTTTGAAGAAAGCAACCCGGCAACACACAATGGTGGGACACCGAGATGAAGCAATACACATGCGATGGGGCTAACACTTGCAGGGTTGAACCTCAACCAATGCACCATGAAAGAGGTCTACGACAAATTCGGGCTGGAAGCCTCAACCCGAGACTTTATAGGCCACTCGATGGCCCTGTACTCAACCGACGAATACATCAATGCCCCTGGCCAAGCCAAAGAGACTGTCGAGCGAATCCGGCTGTATGCCAACTCGATGGCACGCTACGGCAAATCCCCCTACATCTACCCGCTGTACGGACTCGGAGAACTTCCCCAGGGCTTTGCTCGTCTCTCTGCTATCTACGGGGGAACGTACATGCTCAACACCTCGGTCGACGAGTTCCTCTACGACGGCTCCAAAATCTCGGGCATTAAGGCCACGATGCGCGACCGCGGGGACGAAAGCGAAGAGGGAATGAAGTTCACCACGAAGACGAAGATGATCCTCGGTGACCCATCTTACTTCCCCGGCAAAGTGCAGGTGGTAGGCCACCTCTTGAAGGCAATCTGCATCTTGAACCACCCGCTCGAGAAGACCGGCGATGCCGATTCCCTCCAACTCATCATCCCACAATCCCAGGTCGGCCGCAAAAACGACATTTACATTGCCATGGTGTCCTCCGCCCACAACGTCTGCCCCAAGGGCTATTACATTGCCATTGTCAGCACCATTGCCGAGACGTCCGCCAACCACCACCTCGAGCTTCAACCTGGCCTCGAACGGCTGGGCAGAATTGAAGAGAAATTCATGGGGCCCCCGATCCCGTTGTATCAGCCCCTCGAGTCAGGCTTGAACGATCAGATCTTCATATCCAACTCGTTCGATGCAAGTAGCCACTTTGAGACGGTCACGGAGAATGTGCGGGATCTGTATAGACGAGCTATGGGCGAGGAGCTGAAGGTCGAAGGATTGAGGGAGGGGCAGACTCTAGCGGAGGAGTGAACAATGCGTTCTTTCTCGATTCCAATGCGTGCAGGGCATGCTCCTTGAAGAGGTCTGATGGGATGGGAATGTCCCACTCCGCTGCCGAGCGATGTTAATCCTCAGTCCCAGCCACCAAGAAAGGCATACCCGTGCACGCATGGAGTGTGGGGAGTATCAGGATCGGATACAATAGGATAAGAAATTGAACATCAGATCTACAGATTCAAACTGACGTCTTGGGAGAGAGAAAGAGCGCGCATGCGGGTGTTTAGGGGAGGGAGAGAGTGTGTGTTTGTGTGTATAGGCGTCCGGATAGCGATGACAATACAGTAGCAATAGCAGTAGCGACGGCAGCGGCAGTAATCCCATACTGGCCGGTTGCAGGGGTGCTGTCTACTTGCACTATTCACTCACATACTTTACGGGGCAGGTGAATTTAACATTCAATTTCTGTGGAGTCTCGTCGCTGCTGCTCGGATACCAATAAAAGAAGGCGTGTCGGAGAGAGGGTATTTGCATGAGTGCGGCTGTGACTTCGAAGACGCCATCTACAAGGAGACCTCTGTAATTTCCGTTCCAACCGCCATGCTCCGGCCGGCACCATTTGAGGGCTGAGATGAATCGGTATTGCGGAAGTGAGGTCTGCAATACTTCAAGAGAGGGGTGGGTATCACCGGCGCATGATTTGGCGTCTACCTGTGCGGTGGCGCTGGGCTGAGAGCAACACATGCAATTTTATAATGCTCCATGGTGTTATTAATATGCGGGCTCGATGGCTGGCATTATGTAACCACATGGTTGCCACCCACCAGTTAAGCATAGGCGAAGAGAATCTCGTCGAGGTGACAATTGGACGGTCGCCAACGGAGAGGTATGCTTGCTTCTCTCCAGCTAGGCGCGCTAGGGCGGGTTCTGGGCGATCATTGGCTCCGGTGTGATTAACCGTGCGTAATGAAAAGCCTCCTATTTTGCGGGGAATACGGGGTACGGTTGGTGCATCCAATGGCCAACCCCACGAACTTACGGAGTACTGCCCCAGAATGTTCGATGGGCAGCCGTTGATGTAGTGTTCAATGTCACTATCGCCACTGGCAGTGGCTTCAGCAGCCCATCCAATGGAGATCGCATCTTGGCGCATTGCCCTGGTCGCTTCGCGCTGTTGTGCGAGGCCGCCGACATCATGCGGTGCACCTGCCGCTCGACCTGTTGACACATGATATTCACTCCTTCCTATTGGGAAATGATGAACTGCGCGACTGGGCCCAAAGAAATGCAACCCTCCACTTCCACTTCCACTTGTCCATTAAAGTCTGCCCGCCTTCTGCCAGTCTTCCTCCCAACCTGCTTTACCGCGCTCCTCTTCGTTCGCAGACATGGCCGAACATACGGAAAAAGATGTTGTCACCACTGAAGAGAACACAGGACGCGATGTCGATCCCGAGAGGCTCCATGATCCGAAGATGCAGAAACTGGCAGGTGAAGTCACCTATGATGATGAGACAGATCCGGTCGAGCGACAGCACAATCCGCTCGCGCAGAAGCTGCGTTCGCGACACATGCAGATGATCGCAATTGGTATACCCATCCTTCTCTGAGCAGGCTCTCAAGGACCTAGGACTGACAGAAGGCTCACAGGTGGCTCGATCGGTGCTGGTCTTTTCGTCGGTTCAGGCGGTGCTTTACGAACCGGCGGCCCGGGCAGTGTTCTTCTCGGCTTCATCATCATCGGCTTCATGTTGCTCTGCACCATGCAGGCTCTGGGTGAATTGGCTGGTGAGTCCACACAACGGCAGTTTCACCTTTGGCAGACTTTGTAGTTCGTTGACGGCCATCGACAGTATTATACCCGGTAAATGGAAGCTTTTTTACGTACACATATCGCTTTGTCGACCCGTCCCTCGGTTTCGCAGTCGGCTGGGTAGGTGTTTTCAACTCCTTGCAACGGCGTCGATCAAGCTTTGGCTCAAGAGCGTCGTTGTCTTGGTATAGTGCTTGGGTGTTGACGATCATGCCTAGGATTATGCCATTGGCTGGCTGACCGTTTTGCCCTTCGAACTCACCGCGGCCTCGATCACAATCCAATACTGGCGAGACGATATCCATGTCTCTGTTTGGATTACGATATTCCTGGTCTTTCTGATTCTGGTCCAAATATTCGGCGTCCTCGGCTATGGTGAAGTTGAATTTGCGCTGTCCATGATCAAGATAACTGCTTGTATTGGCTTCATCATATTCGGCATCGTTGTCGACTGTGGTGGCGTGTCCTCTGACAATCGTGGCTATATCGGTGCTCGTTACTGGCACAATCCAGGTGCATTTCAGAATGGATTCAAGGGCTTCTGCAGGTATGCCCACCACTCGGAACCGCAATACTCGTTCTAAACAAGCCAGTGTCTTCGTAACAGCAGCCTTCGCATTCGGTGGAACCGAGATGGTCGGCCTTGCAGCCGCCGAAGCAGCTGACCCTCAACGTTCTCTTCCTAAGGCGACTCGGCAGGTCTTTTGGCGAATTGCGACGTTTTACGTCCTCTCGCTGTTCATCGTTGGCCTCATTGTCCCCTCCGATAGCCCTGATCTCCTCGGAGCTAGTGGAGCCAACACCAAGGCATCTCCCTTTGTGCTGGCCATTAAATATGCCGGCGTCAAGGGCCTACCTTCGGTTTTCAATGCAGTCATCACCATCTCGGTTATCAGTGTTGCGAACAGCTGCACCTACGGGTCTTCTCGCACCATGCAAGCCCTCGCGGCGCGAGGTATGGGTCCAAGATTTCTGATGTACGTCGATAAAAAGGGTCGACCCCTGTGGTGCATCGTCATCCAGCTTCTGTTTGGGTGTCTCGCGTACATTGGAGAGGCGCATGCGTCCGGCACCATTTTCACCTGGCTGCTCTCTCTCTCCGGGTTGAGTTTCTTCTTCCTCTGGATGAGCATCAATCTCGCACATATTCGTAAGTGTCTCGCTTGGGTCGTATGAGGTGGACACTGTGCTGACAAGATGCTATAGGTTTCCGCCATGGCTGGTATTACCATGGCTTCACCAAGGACCAACTGCCTTACCAAGCCGCATTCGGCATTTGGGGCTCCTACATCGGCTTCTTCCTATGTGCCATCGCGATCATCGCAACGTTCTACACCTCTCTTTTCCCACTGGGCTCCAACCCTGACCCAGAGGTCTTCTTCGAAAACTTCCTCGCTGCACCGATCGTCATTGCATTGTACTTTGGCTGGAAGGTCTATTCGCGAGACTGGAAGTTGTTCGTTCCGACGAGCGAGATGAATGTCACCACTGGTATCAGACGGGGCAGTCTCGAACTTGCAGCCGAGAACCGACGCGGAGCGGGATGGAAGAAGGCGCTTAGAGTGTTCATCTAAGCGTCCCTCGGTGTCAGGGAGGTAGTCGCCTTGACCATGTTTGATCAGGTGTGGATGGGAGCATTGCCTTGGCGCATGAATGTTGAAGAGCTCACCAGCTCCGGCCTGCTTGTGTTTCCCCGCGCAAGAAAGACTGAGCATGAGACTGTGGTCCGCAAATACTTCCCTGCCCTTAACCCTTGGAAACTTCGCCTGGCGCTTCTCGAAAACTGAAACAGCCTCACAGGCTGAACTTGCCGTTCTAGTATTTCAAACCACCGTTCTTGGTGAAGGAGGTCATCCACTCTTTCCCCCCAGCTAAGTGAATTGAAGCGGTTTCCATTCCGGCGAAGGACCGTGGTAGAGTTATGTCAGATGCAGTACTAGGTACGTCAGCTGGACTCGGGCGTGACACGGCGGATTGCAAACAGCAATCCACTTCTACCAAACGGGAATTAAACCGGATAGGATTGTTGTCCTTTGTTCATGTTCTTTGATTCAGAGCAAACATACCTCATCTTACAGTCCACATCTCGACAGATCTCTATTGTCATCAACTTCTTTTGCATGCAATCCTCAGTCCAGGCTGACGAGGAGGACCGTGGCCCAATCAAAGGAGCCACCCCATTGCTCCTCGGACTCGAGGCATTCCACAACCCCAACTTCGACTCGTTGGTGCCAGCTCTTCTCTCGTGTGATATGCCAACTCCAGAAATTACTACGTATAGTGCAATGCCTTTGGTCCTTCTCTCGGTCTAGCATCGCTGTGTCGCCGCTGTAGGTAAGCCGGCAAATCGTCATCTTCACTTCAGCTCGAGCTCGGAACGTTCCACATCTCGAGGCACAGCTGAAAATGGGAGATCTCGCCCATTCTGGAAAATACTTTCAGCATAGCAAGAGGCAAGCCGCGAAAAGTAAGCCATGCCTCTCATCGTCTCTTTTCTCTTGAATAAGAAGAGCGGAACACACCTCTCCTGAGTCCCCCACGTTTCACTCTACCACCGGTCCCAATCCTCAACCTCATCCTCTTGAATCTAGTCGTTGCGGTGACGTCCCTGCTTGCGATTACTCCTTAGGTGCAATGGCTCTGTCTGCGTCTCTGCCAAGGAGTCCCCAGGGCGTCCACTTCATTGGCTCCGTCCCTTGCGACTCGACGGGAGAGGCCCTCACTCTGCTCTCCAAGACCCTTCCACACCACATTCGACGCCTCCCCGACGGCGAACCCGCCACACGCCAAAACTTCGTCTATTTCCAACATTTCCTCTTCAAGCCGTATCCGCAATTGGTCATTGCCCGCTACAATGACGACGCCACCACTTCTGGAGCGTCGTTTGACGATGGAAAGCTCAAGGAAGTCCGCGACCATCTGAGCAAGTTGGAGACAGGCTATGACTCTGCTGCGATCGAATCCTACGCCATCTTCAAGGAACTCAGAGACGAGGGAGTCGTGCCCAAGGGTATAAGGTTTCAAGTGTCCATCCCCACGCCTCTGAACGCCATATGCTCCGCCATCGCCCCCAACCACAGGACTCTGGTAGAACCGTATTATACAGCCGCCCTAGTGCGCGCATTGCAGAACATCCAAAGCCAGATTCCGCACGAGGATCTAGCCATCCAAGTCGATTGTGCGTACGAATTCGGCTTGCTAGAGGGTATTTGGAAATTGCCGGGCGCGGACCGCTTTGCACCGTGGTGGACGACAGAGCTCTCCGACTCGGACGAACTTTTCATTTCGGTAGTAGATCGGATCGTCGCTTTCGTCGGTCAAGGCCACGTGGCAAAGGATGTGGAGTTGGGCTTCCACTTCTGCTACGGAGACATTCAACACAAGCACTTCGTGGAACCAAACGACACGGGTTTGATGGTGAAGGTTGCGAGCGCGGTGTTTCCGAGACTTGCAGAGCAGGGACGGGCCGTGACTTTCTTCCATACGCCTGTGCCGAAGGAGAGAGATGACGAGGCTTATTTCGCGCCGCTGAGAGAGTTGATTCCACTTCTGAGAGAAGGAGGGACCGAGTTATATCTTGGCTTGGTTCGGGAAGGCGACGAAGAAGGGACCAACAGGAGGATCGAGGCTGCGAGGAAAGTGGTCGGGGAGGAAGTCTCTTGGGGTGTCGCCAGCGAGTGTGGGATGGGCCGGACTCCGAGGGATCAAGTCGCGAGTATTTTGGCAATCATGAAGACGGTGGCTCGGCCGGTGAGCTGAGGGCTCGTCAGGATATCGACGGTTTCTTTCAGGTGAATGGGGGTTGAGGAGGGCGAAGGGGACGGGACGGAGGAGCAGTGTCGCCTTGAAGACGTAGTGAATCAACATGTCGCCCTGAGGCCGCTTCGATCTCCGTGCAAAGTGAAGTTCACCATGTGGTTCCTCCAATCACATCTCACCCTGCCAATATTCATCAGATAATATTTTGAACATGGCGAAAATCTGCCGCAATTCCTTCCTGGCATCTGGTCAAACTAGCACCGGGCTAGCAGGCGTGTCTGGGGACGAATTTGCGACGACAACGACCTCGACTTCGAATCCCACCTCCGACTCGAACGACCCGACTTTCCGACCCGAACCGAACGGCGTACAAACCCGATATACGACAATCCCAAATCCCGTTTGCCTACTTGACATGTTCAAATCGGTGTTCATAAGAACACGAGATGGGAGTAGACCGGTGGCCACCGGATATAGCCCAATCGAATGACTGTTACCACAGCCTCCTGTTCGAACAGGGGTTGTGGCACAGTTTTTGTTTTTGTGTCTTCCATGAGTGTAGCTGTGAATTCTGGCCTTCGTCGACCTACCTTTTTATGTGCGCCAAGTGAAGGTCTGGTATTATGTCTTTCATATCCGTATAGCCAAACAACATGTAAGTGTAGGTTATTAATCCATCCGGGTAGTAGTACACAGTAATACAGTCTGACCTCTCAACCTAATTACGAAGGTCTAGGGGTGGCTGACAACTCCTCTCGCACAAGCTCAGCAAGGACTTTGCCCTCATATAACTTGCCGTCCAAATCTCCACCTGGTTTCACCAGCTCTTTCATCACAGCACCCTGCTTTAACTCTCCTCCGTCCGATGTGTCTCTCAGAGCTTTGATCTTCCCTCTTACAATGTCCCTCAGGGCCTGCGACTCCACCATCTTCACACTCCCCACAAGCTGATCAATGACCTCCAGCTCTTTGTCCTGCTTCTCTGCGAGATCTGGCCTCTTCGCGGCCTCAGCCTCCTTCTTTGCGTTCTCCGAGGCAGACTTCCTTTTGCGGAGTAATGCCAGAACTTGCATGTCTGTCTTTACCGGCGACGAGGATGAGGCGGCTTGATTGATCTCAGAGATTGTGCCGCGGAGGACGGTTAACCTTACCTTTTCGTTTCAGCACAAGATGAACGTAGCGAGACAGACATATAATTGGCTGTGTGGCTTGTTTGTGGCTTACCTTGCCGTGTCTTTTGCACGCATGGCGGCTTTCAAGTCATTCTTGATTCTGGACATGAGAGGTGAAGCTGGAGCTTCGGATGAGCTCGAAGTTGAAGACCATCGCAGGCTAGAGATGGCGGCTCTGCGGATGCAGCTGGAGCATGCGACCCGGACTGATAGAAAGAGCGGCGCTGGAGTACGTGTTGCTGCCATGTTGGCCTGACTGCAGAGTGTACATAGCAGAGATCCTTTGACACGACCATGCATGCTCAAGAGAAATTGTTTACCGCGAGTCATTGTACCTGGCACTAGGCCTGATTTGGATTTGCGCATTACTCTGCATCATCGAACCAGGCGCGTTTTGCGCTCCAGCGATCCTCTACAAGACACTGGCGACAGTCACAGTAAGGGCAGGAGTTTGGTGGGATTTGGGCTGAGAACATTGATTTTCCTTCTCACTCACCGGTTGGTCGTCTACCACCCTGAACCAAAAGTTACAGCTTTTGTTCGCGCCTTTCCCACGGCGCCGCGTCGTTCAATGCCTGCTCAAAATTAATTAAGTCTCCTGCCGCCTACGACCTCAACTCCGCCAAAACATGGGCTCAGTCGTCCAGCAGACGCCTGTGCGGCCTGTGCCAGGAATATGGCCTCAAACACCCGCGACCCGCCCTCCACTGGCAACTGCCTCGTCCTTCCAAACACCTCCTCGCCCTTCGCTCGTGCCTTCTCAATCCGCCGCAAGCCTTGTCACGACGACTCCTGCGGGAACTGTAGCGCAGCCATCAATACGGCAGTCAGAAGCCCTTGAACCGGCCGAACGAGCAGCACGCGCGATCAACGAGTCCTTGTTGCAGGAATCGCGTTTCCCCGAGGTCGACAATTACCTCACCCAAGGCTACTCCGCCGACTATGAAATCCAATCCTCCGCGACATGGGCACCGTTCCAGAAGGCTGGCACGTACAGAATCCCAGATGAGATATTTGAGCAATACAACAATGCGCAGCTGTCCACCAGCATGGGCCTGTTCGCCGAACTGAGGATGGCGTGGACAACGATTGACAATGCCTTGTATATTTGGGACTACACCGTGCCAAAACCAGAACTCCTGGGGTTTGAAGGGCAGCCGCACAGCATCCTTGCTGTCAAGCTGGCAAGGCCCCGTGCAGGCGTCTTCCTACCACACATCACCAATATCATCGTCATCGCAACAACTGCCGATGTCTTCTTGTTAGGGCTGGGAAAAGATCCGGCTGGCGGTGCATCTGCTGGCCTATCTCTGTTCCAGACGGGCATGTCGGTCTCGGTCAAAGGTCTTGACATCAGCGTGATTGCGGCCTCCGATAAGACGGGAAGGATATTCTTCAGTGGACGGACGGACAATGATATCTACGAGCTGACCTACCAGCAAGAAGACCGGTGGTTTGCAAGCAAATGTTCCAAAATCTGTCACACAAGCGGGGCCACCAAATCCTTGACTTGGACACTCAGCAGTTTCAGTGGCGGCCAGAAAGAGTCCGTGAAGCAAATTGTGGTTGACGACAGCAGGGACCTGTTGTATACACTCTCTTCTGCCTCCAATATCCGCGTCCTCCACATCAAGCCCGACGGTGGCTTGCCCCTACTGGTCACCAAGCCTGCTGCTGAAATCTATGACAACATCGGCCATATCATCAACCAGAGCGAGACCCTGAACAATCGGGCCGCGATCGTGTCGATATCACCCATCCCAGCTTCTGAAGCTTCAAGGTATCACCTTGTGGCCACCACGATCACCGGCTATCGGATCTACCTCAGCGCCAAGAGTGCTACAAGCTACAGTTACGGCGCGCCGGCTAGATCTGGTGCTCCCATCAGTGTGCAAGCACAACATGTCAAAGTCCCCCCCATATCGCAGAACACTGGCTATGCGATTAGTGGGACGGCCGAAGTCCATCAGCCCATCAAGTCATTGACATATACTAGCCTTGCCGCGCGATTTCCTCCTGGATACTTCTTCTGCTTCGTGGCTACCCGGCCCGACGCGCCTTCTGATAACTTATTCATCTCTGCTCCGGATGCAGGCAGGCTGCTAAGAAGTGCCGACCCTGGCCAGCCAAGTCGAACCTCCGAATCCGCGATGTGGATCGAGCTACGCAGTCGAGCGGAAGACGTAGGCTTGGTGACACCATATTCTGCTCCAATTTCGAGTCCCATTGGATTTGGCAACGATCTGGCCGTGCAGTTCGACAAGCCGGTTCCAGAAATTGCCATATTGACCAACACCGGCATTCACGTCATCAGACGACGGCGCTTAGTCGATATTTTTGCGTCTCTGACTCGCATAGGTGGTGGTCCAGAAGGGTTCCAGCACGAAATCACCAACTTCATCCGAACGTACGGCAGGACTGAGACTCTTGCAACAGCACTCGCGGTGGCTTGCGGCCAAGGAATGGAAGACACGGGCAATGCTCAAATGCTTCGGATTAATGATCCAGAAGTCCTTGAACTTGCTCGCAAGGCGTTCATAGAACACGGCGGAAAACCAAGCATAAACCAGAACTCGATCACAGACAGATCCATGCCGTTGATCGACGCTGTACGTCCGTCGCCTCGCCATGCAGCCATCGCTCTGTACCTGTCACGCATACTGAGGTCGACGTGGAAGAACGCGATCGCTTCAGAAACGACTACTCCGGCAGGGTATTCGATTACTCCTGCTGTCCCCCTAGACAAATTGAGAGATGTCCAGGAATCGCTGTCTGCTCTCCAGCGGTTTTTCCAGACAAACAAAAGCTTCATCAAGGGCCTCAGCGGGCCTGACGATCTCAACAGTACAAGCACGAAAGATGACGAGATCGCGCTGAAAGGCGAACACCGTGCCTTGCATGCGATGGTCAAATTCACGTCCGACACGATCGAAGGCCTCTCATTCGTTCTGGTTCTGTTCGAGGAGCGGGTGGCTGAGATATTGCCTCTACTTCCCGAGGCCTCCAGACCAGAAATGCTGAAGTTGACCTTCGAGGAGCTCTTCACCACAAAGAAGGGCTACGATCTCGCAAAAGAACTTGTAAAGGCTATCGTCAATCGAAATATCGCCAAGGGTTCGAATGTCGAGACCGTGGCTGAAGCCTTACGCAGAAAATGTGGAAGCTTTTGCAGCGCCGACGACGTTGTGATTTTCAAAGCACAAGAGCAATTGAGACGAGCTGCCGAAGCTGAGATGAATTCCGAGGTTCAACGAAACCTCCTCAACGAAAGCCTGAAGCTCTTCGAGCAGGTGGCCCATTCTCTACCTTATGACTATCTGGAATCCGCTGCGAAACAATACACTGCCCTGCAGTTCTTTGCTGGGGCAATACAACTCGTGCTCCGGGCTGCGCATGAGAAAGACAAGGCCAACGAAGCCCTATCCTGGATGGCCGAAGGCCGACCAGACTTAGATGCGCGGAAAGCCAAGTTCGACCTCAGGAGCCAATGCTATGATCTTGTTCATGCTGTGATCGTTGCTGTCGATCAGAATGCAGCAGAACAGGGTCCAGGCTTCGTCGACGGCCAGCCTACCATGTCTGCCACAAGAAGGAATGAAGCTTACGATGTGATCAGTCGTTCGAAGGACGAGGCATTCTTGACGAATCTCTACGACTGGTATCTGCAGCAGAAGTGGTATGATCGCCTTCTCACAACAGAATCACCATTCATTGTCACATACCTGCAACGGCGATCATTAGAAGATATCCTCTATGCGGATCTACTGTGGAAATACTATGGTCAGGCCAACCAGTTCTCCGAGGCGGCGAAAATTCAACTGCAGCTCGCGAGAAGTTCGTTTCCGATTTCTCTGGAGAAGAGGATTGAATACCTCAGCAGAGCGAGGGCAAATGCTTCGACATACACACCGGGGGGCAATCGCAAGATGAAGCAACAGCTATTACAAGACATCTCCGAGCTTCTCGAGGTTGCAACCATCCAAGACGAAATTCTCCAACGCTTACAGGATGATCCTCGACTCGGGAACGACCGCAGACTAGAGGTCCTGGACCAGGTGAATGGGCAAATCTTGGATATCACTACCTTGTACAACAACTATGCCGATAACGCCGGCTATTACGACCTTTGCCTGCTCATCTACCAAGTCGCCGATCATCGTGACCCAGCACAGATCAAGCAAACATGGCAGCAGCTCCTTCAATCCATACACGACAAGACCGAGCAAGATCAATCCTGCCTCCCTTTTGAAGCCATTGCTGAAGAAGTGAGAAGTCTAGGGAGCAAATTGCGCGTCTCTGAAACGACCTTCCCCGTGCAGATCCTCCTACCAATCCTAGAGAAGTACTCATTCGAACACCAGCGTAATGTCGCACCCCCACACTGGGTCGTCGATATTTTCCTGTCGCTGGAAATCCCCTACGAACGCCTCTTCGAGGTTTTAGAGATGAGGTTCTTTTCCGGTGAGGCGCCCTTTGTGGGCTCAACCCGGAAATACATCGCCAGCGACCTCGCATACGTGGTGGCCAAGTGGTTTCACGAGTCGACGAGGGCAGGCACAGTGATTTTCGGGAGTGAGGCCTCAGCAAGCAGGGTCCAGGAGACGATGGAGGCCATGTTGCAGCAGGGACATGCGGCGGGGTTGGACGAGGAGACGACAAGGGTTGCCAGAGAGGTTGTCCAGAGGATTGTGCAGTTCCTTGGGTGAAAGGGGAGGGAGAGGAGGAGAGACGAGGAGAAAGAGTCTTTGTGCGGACAAGCGATCGAAGCATGTGAGGCAACTGGCATATTGGATGTAGCACACAGAGCGCCCGGATAATCCCAATGAAACCAACAGTCAATTCGCCGTCCTGTTGCTGTGACCCTGTAACCACGGACTGCCGCAGCATGCGAGGCTCGTCTGACAAGGCAAGCCCGTGAAATGCCAGATAAACGTGTTTTTTCAATCTCTTCCTTCTCTATTGCCATGACTGTGATCCGCGCCTTGCCAGACCGTCTCGACAGCTTTCGCCTTTCACTCAGGAGCCTCGAGATGAGAAAGGCGGCCTGAAACGTCCAAATCGGGGAAGGCTGCTCCGTTGTGGTGCATGCTGGATCCTGCCGGCCTCCAGCCTCCAGCCTCTGAGGCACATCTCAACTTCTCAAGTTCCATAGCCCAAGTCAAGCCGACCGACAGTGCCTTACGTTGAGGGTCGAGCGAGCAACAGCAAGCCGAGTCCAAAGCAGCACAGCACACAACATCGCGATGGCGACTCGACCTTCTGATGGACCGCGTCGGCCCCTTGCGGCGAGGAAGCTGGATATTCTGTATCTGGTGTTTTTTGTCGTGCATGTGCCGATTATGTTCTGTGAGTGGAATTGTTTTCTGCTCGCGTTCGTATTCCTTCGGAGCTAGAGTTCTATCGCGATCGTGCCGGCAGTTCAGCGTCGCTTGGTTCAGAGGCCACGAGTCTCTGCAAGGGTATCAGGCCGAAGAGGCTACGCTGATCACGGAGGAAAGCGTTGATGAGACGAGATAGGAGAGAGATCTGGAATGATGCCAGGAAACTGAAAGGGATCTGTCTCTTGCTTTGGCTACACCCTCTCCCACTCCTCCCTTTTGATCTGCCTCTGCTCGAACTTGGCTTTGCATAGTTGTGCGGCTCCTGCTCCTTATTTCCCGCTTACACCCTCTTGACTCACGACACCTCTTCGACACCCCGCTAACCTTTCCTCTAGTAATCGACCTCTCCTCGATCCTCCCTTCCTTCCTGGTCACGCCGCTCTCTCGCTCATTAGTCTCCTATCACCTCGAACGGTTTCAAGACCAGTTCTTCACCTCCCCACCAGCTTGGTTCACCGTGTATATGTGGCTCGAGCTGGTGTACCATGTGCCCGTTAGTTTGTGGTTGTGGTGGGGATTGTGGAATGGTGAGAGCCCCTGGGAGGCCAGGCTGTTTGCCCACAGCCTGGAGCATGATCCCCCCTCGCCCTTCTCTGCCGACTCATTAGATAGATCATGCTAACGTCGCCTCGCTCCCTCCGGACAGACCACCCTCTCGTCCCACTCAATCTCCTCGTCTTCGCACTAGAAGTCGCTATCACGACGCTCACCTGCCTCGCGGACATCTCTTCCTGGGCGACGTACACGTCCGCACAGAAAAATGACTTGTACGGGCTGTACGTGCCGTATCTCATGCTCGGTAAGTCTGGATCCTGTCTTTTCCCTGTTACTCCGGGGTGCATGTCGGCTTGCGTCGTGTGCGGTAGCTGATTTTGAATTTTCCTCGATTATAGCCTGCCTGATGGGCATCGACGCCTTCATTCGAGTCAAACGACAGGTTCTTCACGGGCCTCTCCAACCGAAGGGCAAGGCGGAGTGACCTCTGTGGGAGAAGATGCGCTTGCACGGTGCTTCCTCGAGATGAGAGCTTTTCTCACTCCAGGGGCAGACGACTGCCGCACCGTCTTGACGGGGTAATGCAACAACGTGAAGAAAGGGGCGACAAACTCAATGGCTGGATATTGTGCTGCGATGCCCCTCCAACCTCGCTTCATCCATATGGATCTATCATCTATATAGTATGTGCGGGCTTCCCAGGCGTCTCGTTGTCGTCTCAGAAATGGCCATTCTCGTCTGGCAGAGTTAGAGGCAAAGGTAGAGCAGATGTAGAGAGTGGGAGCCACACTGTAAGTTCCTTGAATGCATAGATGGACTGTGAGAGGTTCAGCTCTCGGCTACGGTATCTTTTGCATAGGAGTTCGGGGCTCGTGTCAAAGCAAAGAATGGAAAGCGCACCACATAGAGATGAATATACCTCTAATCGACATAGCATGGAGAAGCAAAGCGAGCGTGTGAAGATTCAGAACTGATGCCTCATGGCTTTATCTATCTTCGGCTGATCATTTCTTACTGTGCTCTCTGCAAACCGGGATCAAGTTTCTCATGGGCGAAACACGATCTCCATACCGAAGCATTCGTGCTGTGTCTGCCGTCCTTGACTATGTATGACCGAGTGACAAGGTAGAGCCTCCGATCGGCCTTAGCCCCACCGGTCCGCGTAATGAGGAAAGGTCGAGATGCTGTCGGTGTCTCTTCATGCCGACTGAGTGAGTCCGTGTCGAGTTGCGACTTGCCGAGGCCAAGCTCCAGGTCGTCAGTGGCGGCGCGCGGCGCGAAGCCCACGGCGTCATGACCGACTCGATCTTTTCCCCGCAACGCAATTGCTATCGATCGCTGTGAACCCGCCAATCAAGCGCCGGCCAGATGGATCACGCTCAGTCCCAGACCAGAAATTCCCTGCTCGGATATACCGACTTTCAGAGCTTCGCTCCAGCTCTTATACTTCTCTTCGGCCTCCTTGTTGTCCTCGCCTTTGGCATCGTCTTCTTCTCACCTTCCCCGCGCCTCCAGGAACCCCCGCGACCCGAACCCGACTTGGAAAGACAGCCTCTGCTCGCGGACGAGACCAATCCAACATGAACCACGACAAGGGCGAAAGGCCAGACGTTGGCACCCTGACCGGCGAGGAAGTGGCAAAGCACAATTCGCGAGAGTCATGTTGGGTCATTGTCCACGGCAAAGCATACGATGTGACGGATTTCCTGCCCGGTTTGCACTGACCTTGCACTTTCCGCGTTGAAGCTTGCTGACAGTCTGTCTAGAGCACCCCGGCGGGCCCAAAATTATCCTGAAGTATGCCGGTAAAGATGCCACCGAAGAGTTCGACCCCATTCATCCCCCAGATACTTTGGACAAGTACCTGCCGAAAGACAAACATCTGGGCCCGGTGAACATGGAGACGGTTCAGCAAGAAGAGAAGGAGGAGAGCCCTGAGGAGAAGGCAAGACAAGAGCGTATCAAGAATATGCCCCCCCTGGAAGCATGCTACAACTTGATGGATTTCGAGAGTGTCGCCCGCAATGTGATGAAGAAGCCCGCATGGGCTTATTACAGCTCTGGTGCCGATGACGAAATCACCATGAGAGAAAACCATTCGGCCTTCCACAAGATCTGGTTCAGGCCCAGGGTCCTTGTTGATGTTGAGAAGGTCGACATCAGTACAACCATGCTGGGGACCAAGTGTGACATCCCCTTCTATGTCACAGCCACCGCCCTGGGCAAACTAGGAAACCCGGAGGGCGAGGTCGTCCTTACGAGAGGTGCAAGGAAGCACAACGTCATCCAGATGATTCCAACCCTGGCCTCGTGCAGTTTCGACGAGATTTGCGACGCGAAGGAAGGGGACCAATGTCAATGGCTGCAATTATACGTCAACAAAGACCGGGAGATCACCAAGAAGATCGTCCAACATGCGGAAGCTCGAGGCTGCAAAGGCCTGTTCATCACAGTCGACGCTCCACAGCTCGGGCGAAGAGAAAAGGATATGCGCAGCAAGTTTGACGACACGGGCTCCAACGTTCAGAACACGAGCGGTGAGAACGTCGACCGATCGCAAGGTGCGGCCAGAGCCATTTCCAGCTTCATCGACCCCAGCCTGAGCTGGAAAGATATTCCCTGGTTCCTGAGCATCACCAAGATGCCCATTATCCTCAAGGGTGTCCAACGGGTAGAGGACGTCCTCAAGGCCATCGAAGCTGGCGTACACGGTGTCGTCCTTTCCAACCACGGCGGTCGCCAGTTGGACTTCGCGCGCTCTGGCGTCGAGGTTCTTTCTGAGGTCATGCCTGTTCTCCGTGAACGAGGCTTGCAAGACAAAATCGAGATCTTCATCGACGGAGGCGTCCGCCGAGCGACGGATATCATCAAGGCCTTGTGTCTAGGTGCCAAGGGGGTTGGCATTGGTCGACCCTTCCTCTTCGCCATGTCGGCCTATGGTCTGCCTGGTGTGGACCGCGCAATGCAGCTATTGAAGGATGAGATGGTGATGAACATGCGCCTCATTGGTGCGTCCAAAATCGAAGATCTGACGCCCGACATGGTTGATACCGCGGGACTGAGAACCCATACCGCCATTGTTCCCCAAGATACACTTGGCCTCCGAGCTTACGACCCCTTGATCACTCCGAATGAGATGCTGAAGGCAAGACTGTGATGCGTATGTGTTCATATACTGTGGAGTTTGGAAGCAGGCATAACAGCATCCAATTGACGGGATTTTGTGTACAAGTCTCTCATGGGGATGACCGCCAGTACGAGTAAATAACAGCAGAGGTTAGAGCCTTAGGAGGGATCCCCCCGGAAGCAATGCATCGGGGCAAGATGATTTGTATCAGATTTAGAGGTATCTTGTTCTTCCGCGGGCCAAGTCAAATCAGTAATGTTCAGAATACAATCTTTCGTCGCAGCGCAATTTGCTTAGATCATGCCATTCGATTTTCTTGGGTAGTAGTGGCGTTGACCGGGTCGACAATACCTCGACCATAGCTCTGCACCGTGGTCGACGTCCCTTCAAGATGATCTCTCTTCCGCAAAGTGATTAGGTCGAGGCGTCACTCCCCTAGTGCGTGAAGCCAGTGAGTACAGTATCACTGGAAGCCACTGGGGAAAAGCCTACCTATTCAACCGGCATGCTTGCAAACATATCCCTCCCTATGAACCGGCCATGTCGTTTCCCAAGCTCCAGGCAGCAGTGTTGAGCAAGCCTGCCTGCCTGCCTCACGGATCGTGGTGTCACTTCCGCGCTACTACAGCCACGTCTGCTGTAGCACGGAGGAGCCACGAGTTCTTCAGGAGCCGGTGTTGCGTACGAGGTGATTTGCGAGTGTTGCTGAGTGATCGGTCTGGAAGCGAAAAGCTCGCGTGGTCGTGAAATCGTCTGGAAACTTTCATTATCCCAGGACAGGCCAGACGAAAGGTTGACGCATCAAGCATCAAGCAAGAAGAGTCGTTGGGAAGAACTCCCGCTCCCTACCCGCGACGCCCAGCTTCGTCGGTCCGCTCCGGGAGGCGTGTTGTAAAGTAGCAGATGACACTGATGGGTGTCGGCACCCGAAGAAACGATCGTGAGTACAAATATACGTACGGGCATCGTGTTCGAGCTCTTTTCCCCATCAACGTCTGCCGACCCGCCCTCCGCGGGTCCTCCATTCTGACCCGTCTCATCGCAAATTCAATCGTTTGGCGATGAGACTCCCCTCGCCGAGTCCCAGGCGCAAAAAAACGAGTCCGGGCGTGTCCGCTCCTTGCGAGATCTCCATCGAAATGCAGTCCGTGCGGTCCAGCCCTTGCTTGACTTCCATCTGATACGCATGGGTTACCATGATGGCGTTGGCTGTCTCGCTGCCAAACATGCTGGGGACCACGTCGCGCTTGCAGCCTTGTAGGGTGAGATTGGGATTGGGCCACACTTTAGCACCTCCAGGCAGGTAAATGTATCGAAGCCCTTCTATGGTTTCCAAATGTGCATTGAACAGTTCCATGGCCATATGCTCCACCTTGTTGGCCGCGATCTCCAGTGCCATTTCGCAGTCAGACTTGATGTTCATTTGACTATCTGGGAATTTCATCGAGATAGCCGCTACAAACTCATTCGGGTTGCCGGGATCACGCACTCTCCTGACCGCCGACGACAGATAGGGCGGGTACAACCTGGTGGTTTCTGCGAGTGACGCATTGACTAGGACCTGCTCCGTTTCAGCAAAGGACTCGAGATCGTGGTGTGCTACTCGGCCAGACTGATCGACAGGGAGGTACGTGGCAGTGCTATTGGACGGCACTATGGGGCTCATTGTATTCCCAGACGTTGTCGGCAGATCTTCACTGTCGGAGATCACTATTGGCTTCATTTCAGACTCAGATGTGGTCGCCGGGTCTTCATGATCGGGGGCCACTATCGTCCTCGCTGTATTCGCGAGGGTTGGTGGCAAAACGTCGTCGTTGACCGGCATCGTTCGCGTGTATCTATTCTCAGGTGTGGGGGGCGGGTCGTCATTGCTGTCTGTCATACCTGAGTTGTGGGTTTTTAACAAAATGGCAACGATGAAGACCTTCACAGAATACTCACGCCTTTTTAACCCCTGTTCCCGCGGCACGACATTCGTAGACCGTGACATCATTCTTCTGTACGATTCCTCTACCTTTGCTGTCGCCTCGGGCGTCACATTTTTGGCAATGGCGCTCGCGAGTGCCTGCCGGTATGCTGTAGGCGTATTCTCAATGTCTTTGATCAGAGCAACAAGACCACTTTTGCCCTTAAATTGGGCTCGACCCTCTGTGGCTTTCTTTGTGAGGGTATAGGCCATCAAGGCAGTCTGACCCCCGTTTCTGTAGAAGATTGCCGCGGTAGAAGACTGTTCCGGCCCAGACAGTTCCCGCAATGTCGCCGCGCATTCAGCCGGACGCAGGCGTACATGTACATGTTTATGGAGTTGAGCGGTAAAGGCTCCAACATCGCTCCACATATTTCGAGCTTCCGCGTTGTCGGTGTCATCCGGCGTATGATTTTCCATGGTCGAATCTTGAGTTTCTCTACGACCCAAGGCGGTGGGAACGGAGAACTGGAGAAGAGTGGAGGAAGGAGAAAGGCGAAAGGAGCAAGGGAAGAAGGAAAAGTGATTGGGGGGAAAGGGCAAAACCTTAATCAAATATGCACAGGCGGTACGGGACCATTGCAGTAGCGGCCATTCAATCGAAGCTCAAGTCAACGCTCGATGATACTGCTACAAAGCTTCCTATTCTCTAAGCATACGTTGAGCAACTTGGGAGTGTCTCGGGCGTGACGGCGAGACCACAATGCGGTCGACATCGTCAATGCGGCCCGGCGAATAGCATCAATCAAAAAGGCACACTCAAGTAGCTTAAGAGCTGGTTAATAGAGAGCTATTCCGTATTCTTAACGGCCACTAGCAACTAAGATAGATCTCAATCTGTGTACTCTATCACATCACACGTGTTTATTATTCGGATTCGGTAAAATCGTATTCAACCGCCGATAATGCAAGCTCGCTCTGTTGCAAAAGAGGACACCCAGCACACGAGCGCGGACTAACTTGAAAGGGTTTGGGAGCCAGCTGCTCGGTACCTCGTGCTCCGTAGAGAGATGGTCATGCTTGAGAAGGTTATGTCATAAATTGTGCCCTCAGCCGAAGAAATGGCGCGCCTGTTGCCAGCCAGCCTTATGCACGCGAGAGGGGGAACTCACAGTGCCCTCGTTCCGGTGATCAATATTGTGCGGTTGGATTGAACATTCGCTGCAGCATTCAAACGCGTCAAAAGACTCGAACATGAACCCAACCTCACCGCTATCCTGTGCAGCCTGAGCATGCGGATTATCCCGGAATATGCTGCTCATCCACCAAACCGGCGCCGTCAAGGTCGGAGAGGTTGTAAGGTGAGCACATCACCTCCTTTGTGCCCATGCGCTCCGTGTTCTGACTGAGGGCGGGGATCTGCAGATACACTGTGACCTACACTCCCAGCCTTGACCGCATCCTTCCTCCTCCAACCCACCTACATGTCAAGATCAAGAACACAGTTGCTGCACCGCTCCGCGCCGCATACCTGCATGGGCCGTACACTCTGTATGTCGCATGCTACCCGTCGACCTTCGACCCCTTCCGAAAACACGAGGCTGTGCATACTGAGGGAGCGCCGGACTTTGAACCACAACTGAAAGCCGGGGGGCATTGGACTGCGAAGCTCACCGTGCCCGAGGAAGTGAGGGAGGATGCCCAAAGATACAGCACCGACAACAAGCTCAGAGGCGGGGGCGAGAGAAAGTCCTTCACCTGGATAATAGAGGTCGCGTCGCAGATTATTTTCTCCAAGACCGCGAGCGTCGAGTATGAACTTCTGGTGGGGAGAGATGAGAAGTCCGTGGACTTGGGATTTCACGGTGTCATCGGATCTGGTCAGGGTTCTCCAGGCAAGCTCGAAGATCACCAGAAGGGCCGTTCAAAGTCCACCCCACCGCATCACAAGGGCGTCTTCTCGAAGGCCATAAGGCTGGTCGTGGATGATACCGAAAGCCTTTGGAATACCCCTCCCTTTCCAGAATGGGAGACGGATGACAAGGGTCAGTCGCAAGTGGCCATAGAGCAGGGGCCGCAGCACGGCGACAAGCGAGACGCTGGCGCAAAACCGGAGAAGAAGCAGAAGACCCAGAAGAAGATCCATTTGGTTCTGCTTACGCATGGGATTCACAGTAACGTCGGCGCGGATATGCTCTTCATGAAGGAGAGCATTGACAGTGCAGCAAGACAGGCAAAGGAAGACGCCAAGAAACGACGAGAAGAGTTGAGGGCTAGGCGCATGGCACGAGAGAATGACTTCGGTCGAGAAGCAGTTGACCAGAAGTCTAAGTCCGTGCCAGATATGGCCATGCTGGGTGATCCTGTTGGAAACACCGCGGCTCCGAGTACCACAGCAGAGGATGAAAAAGAAGAGGATGCAGCTGAGGAAGACGAGGAAGAGGTATACGTGCGAGGATTCACCGGCAATACGGTCAAAACCGAGAAGGGGATCCAGTATCTGGGCAAGCGTTTCGCCAAATACGTACTCTCCATCACCTATCCGGATCAGCCATACCTGCCCATCAAATCGTCCATGGGCAAATCTTTGTCGAAATCACTCTCCTCGCCCATGTCCAAAACCCCAGGCCCACAAGACCAGGGTAGTACCCAACCAGCGCACAAGAAGAGCAGCATCATCAAAGACGAAAACCACCGATCGCACAGTCTCCCTTACCGCATCACTTCTATCAGCTTCATCGCGCACTCCTTGGGTGGCCTGATCCAAACCTACGCAATAGCCTACATCCAGAAGCACTCCCCGGAATTCTTTGACCTCATCAAGCCGATCAATTTCGTCGCCATGGCTTCTCCTTTCCTAGGGTTGAGCAATGAGAACCCCATCTACGTGAAGTTCGCCTTAGACTTTGGGCTTGTAGGACGGACTGGTCAAGACCTCGGTCTCACGTGGAGAGCACCAACCTTGGCAAAGAGCGGTTGGGGGGCCATGGTTGCTGGATTCACAAATGAGGCCAACAAGAAGTCACCCGATAAAGAGTCTGACCCTGCAGCGAAGCCTTTGCTCAGGATACTTCCCACTGGCCCAGCACATGTGGCGCTGAAGAAGTTCCGGAACCGTACCGTCTATTCCAATGTGGTCAACGACGGCATTGTGCCACTGAGAACTTCCTGCCTTCTTTTCTTGGATTGGCGAGGACTTGGCCGTGTGGAGAAAGCAAGACGAGAGAGTGGCCTCGTGGGAACGATGGTTGGATGGGGTTGGGCGGAAATGCTGGGCCACAATGCCAGCGACTCGAGGAAGACCTTGACGTGGCAAAATCTGTTCAGTGACAGCGGCGAGGATGTGGCCAAGTCTGAGAAGTCGTCCCCGGACCCTGAATCCAAAGTTCCCCAAGCACAGACAAGTGAAGGCTTCGATCACGATCAGCGGGCGTCGGAACCCGAGGACAACCAGTTCTTGGAGAACAACCAAAGCCCTGTCGCAGGGCGCACGGATGTACAATCCAACGTAGGTGCAACATCGGCACCGAACCTATGGACGGAGGTTTTGAATTTCTTCAGGCC
Organism: Phialophora expanda; assembly: GCA_016109585.1. Classification (NCBI taxonomy): domain Eukaryota; kingdom Fungi; phylum Ascomycota; class Eurotiomycetes; order Chaetothyriales; family Herpotrichiellaceae; genus Phialophora; species Phialophora expanda. The sequence continues at coordinate 241,812 of JADWPR010000002.1, forward strand.
GCATGCAGGACGACCAAAAACCCCTCCAGGCAGTCCCCCTCGAAGTCCCAGGAGGGCAAAGAAAATCTACAGGAGAGGCCAAACGATGTCTTATCAACAAGGCGAATCCGAGTCCGAAGAGCCTTCCCGAGAAAATTCCCAAGATGGGGGAACGAACAGTGCTGCTCGCAAAGGCCTCATCCGGGGTTCATCACTATTCGGCGGTAGTTCCAGGGACGACGACAACAGCGACGTGGAAGCGCCTCCCAAGACGACTTTCTTCGAGTCAGCAGGAGATCTACTGAACCCACCATTGCCACCCAGGGAGTTTATACTTGACCCTGCTGCTCGGCCCAGGACAATCTTCCACGATCGAGTCTACCATCCGGGAGATATCCCACCACCGCCAGCTAAGCGCCAACGGACCTTCGGAATTCGGCGTTCCTCGTCGAATCTTGCATCTCAATCGTCTTCTTCGTCACAGCTTTCACCTGGGCCGGCATCCCCTGAATTCCGCCGTCCTGGGTCAGCGAATCACCCTGAACCACCTCCACAGCTGAGCCTAGACCACAATCAGCCGCAACGTCAGGACTTCGGCACCATGAAGATCGAGGAGAAGATCGCCCGAGCTTACCACAAGGATTTGTCGTGGCGAAAGGTGCTCGTGCGGCTAGAACCTGACGCGCACAACAACATGGTGGTGCGGCGCATGTTTGCTAATGCCTACGGTTGGCCTGTCGTCCGTCACATGTGTGACACGCATTTTGCATATACGGCAGCGGCGAGAACGAGAGACGAGGACGAAGAGAATGTGGAGAGGGCGATTGGACAGGAAGAGCCCGTCACTGGTGGGGAGGAGGGAGGCGAGAGTGTTCGTGGGCAAAGGGACTTGCCCAGCGAGAAGGAAGAAGAGAGTGCCGTCGGCAACAACAGCAGAGCGAACACAACTGACACTATCAGGATAGAAGAGTCAAGTCCTCAAGAACTCGAGGTTCACCAGACCGACCCCAAGAAGCTGAGCACGTCATGGGAAATCCGCGACGGTGCAAGGGCGGCTCCCGCATGGCGGACGAAGCGCACCGAATCTGAGCTTCGTGAGGCAAGAGACGACGTCTCAGAGCTTGTATCCCGAGTTAGCGCTACGGGCGAGAGCTACAGCAGCATGAATTCAGGTAGGGCGGCGCTGTCAAGACTCGCGAGGCAAGACAGTGCCCGGTGGAGCGACCGCTTCTTCGAGGGCAGCGATGACGGCGATGAAGATGATGACGAGGACGGGCTACTGCAGGAGATGCGGAAAGCAAAGTACAGAGGTGAACTGGATCGGAAGTTCAACCTCGACTTCGATGTAGACTCGGCAGCCAGTGACTCAGAGACTGGAAGGACGCCGACGGAGAAGATTTCCAACGGTCCACTTACAGAGAGCCCCGACAGTACTAAGCTGAGCAAGCCCAAAGACAAAGGGAAAGGGAAAGAATTCGAGGAACACATGATCACCGCACCACATGTGCCTCTGTCGGCCGAACCTGCTGAGTTGGAGCCGCTTTCGCACTCTTCTGCAGGGACGAGTACGCCCACGCGAGATGCACCCGGCGATGCTGAATCAGGCCTACAGCAGGAGCCTGTATCTATCACTACACCGAGTACCGCGGCTGCTCTAGGTCTCTCTCTAAATGAGAAGATCGACGAGACACGTAAACCACAAACGAGGTTTGGTAGTACCGGAGACGCGGGTGGTGTTGCGGAACAAGTGGCTTTGGCTGCGACAAGGAGTCGAGACATGCAGAAGGAAGACTCATGAACCCGACCAGAGAGAGCAGCTTCTTGACAAAGGTGAAGGAGAGTAAGGTGAGAAGGAGCTTGCAGTGAGCTGGATTTCCTTCGTGCTCGTCCGTGGAGCTTTGTTTTCTGAGCTCCCTTCACTTGTTCTTCAGAGACTCCGGGCCAACAAATATTGGAGAGAAATCGGTTTGCTTCTATAATTAATTTATCCCGTTAATGGTCCTGGAAGGCGACTGCGTCTCAGCCTATATTCCAAATCCACCTGCAACCAGTAAAGTTTGGTCCTGGCAAGCACTTCTCAGTCCAAAGTGAGAACGAGAAAGGCTATTTGCAAAGGCCTGTCATTCTCGAATCTCAGGCAAGCCACGTGATCCTGAATCAACTCATGGGTATGTTGTGGCATTGATCAGTTGCATTAGGAATACTTCGAATCTCCCAACTGTCAGCGGCGGAAGACCTTTCTCTATTCCGGCCTATGAACTGGTCGTTGCTGCACGCTTAAGAGACTGACCTGAACCACAGGCAACCCAGGCCTTCGACCAACTCATCAGCGATGTTTTGGGGGCCCCAGTCCGACCAGAAGGCGAGAATGTCATGTTCGACCCAACTAATCCCAGCCTCGGCCTGGAATGATTCAACCAACGAGTAGCTGAGATTCGACACAAAAATCATCTTGGCCTCCTTACGAACGAACTACAGGGTGCTCTGAGAAAAGTGGATGAATGGGAGGCGGCCGCTATGGACGGACATGGGCCGCCCAATGATCAACGAAAGAGGTGTGCACAAGAGGCGGACGACGAGCAATTGAGCCAAGTGGAAGCGGCGAGGAAACGCATGAAAGTGAACACCCCGAAGTATGAAGAGTGTCACAAGATAGACGGAAGTCCCAAGTTCTCGACTGTGATGTTCTGATTTCTGGTACACTTGAAGCTCTTACAGGACACCCGACACTATCCCTGAGAGCATACATACCGTCAGTTGTGCGATATCGCGTGAGCTGCTGAAATGCATTATGCGCGGCATGCCAGACGCCCAGGTCACACTGCGGATCGAGATTGACGGCAAACCGCTTAACAGGGACACGAAAACACATCTATTACTTTAATAGGGTTATGCACACTGAGCAAAGTTCATTTCGCTGCTGCGGCCCTTGCCGGACGTGTTAGGATGGAAGTCCTTCTCGAGAAGGCAGCACCATTTCCTCGTCAGAACTGTTCCCCCTCTTTTGTCTTTCAGTCAGTGGCTGCCGACAGCGTAGTGTACTAGGATTCAAGACTACCTCTTCGTCGTAACCGCCGGCCTCGCGTCATATCTCGCCAATGCTGGCGGTACAAGGACGTGGATGAAGCGGATGTGCGCAATCCGATCACCAGCCTGGCCTCCACGTTCGAACGCCTCGGTGAGAGTGCCAATGCAAACGCAAAGGACGCGCCAGAAGAGGAGAGAGAGCAGTTTCTCCGTTGGAAAAAGAATTGTGCGACGATCCGGCCGTCTGCCAGGACCGAGCGATCGGAACCTCCACCTCCGCTGTGAATGACAGGACAGGACAGGACAGAATGCATCCTCTATTAGAGTGACGGGAGAGTAAAAGGTACATTAGGCTGAGAATAAGCAGCATAGCCGTGGTATCTGGTATCTGGTATCAGGTATTTGGGACATCAAAAAGGAAACTTCGCTCAATTGCCATGTCAGCTTCAGGCTTCCCAGCCACGACGCACAGGAGCAAAACTAGCTGGAGTGGTCTCGATTCTCACTCCCCAGCTGCACGACACATACACACACACACATACACATCGCCATTACGGCCCTGATAACCCCACCCCTCTCTCTTACTTTCCCCCAATTTTATTAAAGCGCTGGAAGCGCATTAATCTGGAAAGGGAGGCACATATGTAGGCTCGTAGGCAGCCGAGCCTTCTCCATGGTCACCTGATACCACTGTCGTCATCAGCGTCAGCGTCACTGGCTCCGTCACGTTCTCATGTTCGCACACAACTCCCCCGTATCAGTTTTTACACAACACGCTCAACAACATGGCCTGGCCTGAACTGAACTGAGGTGGGACTGGAACTGAAAAGCTGGAGAAGCAAGGTCGTTACAACTTCTCCGTCCGTTCCGCCATGCCGACCTCGGCGGCGGGGACAGGCCCCGTCGGCGCGGGCGGTAGGATGTCCTCCCTCGTCTCGTCGGTGAACTTCAAGTCCTCGTCGATGTCGGTCGTGTCCTTGACTTTGAACCAGATGACGGGCGAGGCGAGGACGAGTGAGCCCGCGAGCAAGCCCCAGTTGGTGGCAAACTGGGCCATGAAGGACACGCTGTTGGCGTCGAGCTGTGGCGAGATGGCCCCTCCGGCGGATTGGATGCCTTTGTAGAAACCGGTGAAGCAGGCGAGTTTGCGGCCGTTGTTGGTGAGGGCGCCCATCAACCTGGGGGGGTGGTTAGTCAGGATCATGCTCTCATAAAACACATACTCTCTCGAGCACACGCGCGCACACACAAGCCCAAAAATAAAAGAAGGGGGAGGGATGGAACTTACCAATAACTCGTGGTCTGCCAGACAGAGTCGTAGGCTCCGTAGAACATGTACAGGAACATAGGGCCGACGTAGCCCGGGTCGGTGAAGTCCTTGGGCACAAAGTTCTCGTCGCCCAGCGTGGACTCGCGAGTGTAGCCTTTCTGGAAGTCGTAGCCGCCGCCCCAGATGACGAAGGTGAGGATGAAGAGCACGCCCATGACGACCTTGGCGCGCGTGGTGCGGCGCAGGTAGGTCGTGTCGAGGAGGAAGCCGAAGATCCAGGCGCCGATGATCTGCGCGAGGTAGTACAGCACGTTGTTGAGGGCGCGGGTGCGGATGTTGAATTTGGGCAGGTTGACGTCCTGGAAGTGGTAGGTATAGAACCAGTTCGAGGCGAAGAACATGGGGAACATGAGCAGGATGTACCAGTCCGTGAACAGCACCTGGAACATGCCCTTGATCTCGGACTTCCAGGTCGGGTTCTTCATCATGATGACGCGGGAGCCGTCGCTGCGGCGCACGAAGAACGGGTTGCACAGGAAGCCGGCCAGCACGAAGCCCACGGCCATGAGCACGATGAAGGCAATGTACGTCCCGTCTTGGACCTTGTCGCTGTGGGAGTGCAGATTCTGGCCGAGAGGGATGAGCGCGCCAATGACGGCGCCGAGGTTGAAGATGCCCCAGAAGACGGCAATGTATTTGCCCTTGGAGCCTTCCGGGGGGTAGGCCATCATGACGGCACCCTGGGCGGTCCACAGCAGGCCGGCGCACACGCCGAGCAGCGAACCGGCAAAGATCAAGAAGCCGGCATTCTGGTTATGGTTGTACGACAGAATGGAGGCGATGTACAGCGCGTAGCCGAATCCGCCCAGGCCCAAGGTCAGGCGGAGACCGATTCGGTTGGCGATACTGCCGGCGAAGAAGCCCACGACGGAGAATGTCGAGTAGACGGCCGTGTTGGCGTTGTTGATGTCGTGTGCTCCGACTTGGCCGGCGGCGCCCAATCCGTTAACGGCGTTGAACATGCCTGGGCACAGGAAGCAGACGAGGGCGACGAAGACGATCTGGAAGGGAGGCGAGGCGTAGTTGGGCAATGTGATTGGGCCCAGTTTGAGTTTGCGATACATCCACGCCGGGCCTTCTTGGTGGTGGACGCCTTCGCCATGGATCTCAGGCGGCGGGGAGTCGGTGCCGGTGGTCTTCTCGGCGGCCGCCATCTTCTCGTTGGAGATGTCGGACATTGCAGACGGTCGGGGGGGGAGGGAAGACGAGAAGTGAGAAAGGTCAGCGCTGCAAGTGAGGCTCTAGATTTAAGGTGGACGAGGCCCGCAGTAGTGGCGGGCGGAGGAGACTCTAGGCGCTCTAGTGGGCAGTCCGAGGATAGTAAGTGGCCCGGGCGCTGGTCGTGGCTGGCAATCTGCGGAGTCTCGGGGCAGCTTCCTAGTGCAGCTTGGGCTCAGATCTCGAGCTTGGGTGTCGCGTGCACGAAGAGAGGACTCGGGAGACTTCAGGGTCGGCGAGAGGAGTGATATACAAGTAGATGGCAGCTCAGGGGGTGGTATGGACTAGGCCTCACAACACGCCAGCGGCGCTAGGCAACGGTTACCTCGAATATCACCAGATCGAACGCCGCACGCGATAGAGAGATAGAGCCGTAGCATTGTTGCACAGGAGGTGCAGCAACAGCAGCATCGGAAGACAGTGAGGGGTGCTTCTGATTGCTTGCAGCCAAGCACCAGATAGCTAGCTGCCACAGCCACTGAGAGGTCCCTTCTCCAGATTCACGCTGACCAGGGAGCGAGATAGAGGCGGACGAGAACCTGGAGAGCGCAGCGACGGGCACGTGATCCGAGATTGCAGTGTCGCATCCTCTCTCCGCCTTGACGTTGCATTCACCCGCTGCTCAGATGCTACCCTGTTCCTTCCTCAACACAACGTCTCATTCATCAAGAGCCTGCTCTGCCATCGTTGCATCCACGCGCTGCCTCTGGACTCCGCGCATCTTGAGTGTGAGTTTCGACACACCGTGTCGGCCTGAAGACGCCGCAAGCAAGTGAGGACAATTCGACTCCTCTACCACCGAATCGTGTCGCCGTAGTGGCCAAACGTGCCCGCACACTGCAACGTGACAGGAGCGACTGCGTCGGCCAGGACGATGTGAGCCTCGCACCGGACTCGCCTATCGTTGTCGAGGCACGCGTCTGACTGCGAACCTCTCACGAACTCTTTTCCCTTTGCCAATGGCCGCTTCGCGCTCAATTCCGCAGGCTGCCGGCCGCCAGTCGGGATCCTCGAGCTTAGTAGAATGTTCGGTATACCTCTGTGTCGCAGGTGAAGAGATTTTATGACGTGACCCTGGCTGCGATCTGGGGGTTACAACATCGCATATTATTCATGTCTATGGCTGCCGCGTTTGTCTGAACTCCCCTTCCCTATTCTTGTAGGGTCAACCTACAAGCAATCATCCCTTCCTTTGGCGTGGTGTCCCCGTCTCAGTTGTCTCCGTGTTCTGTCATCTAGTCCCCGTCTCCCGAGTCTTATCATTCCATCCGTCACCATGCCGACGTCATACCCTGGCATTACCAAGTTCACGAACGGCTATCTCCTCAAGGATGGTCAACTCGTTGCTGGCGACCTCTGGGTCTCGTCGGACACAGGGCGCATCATCAGCCCCCAATCAGCCTTCTATTCTTCGCACCTGAGAGCCGACAAGACCGTAGACCTTCAAGGCCGGATACTCTCACCGGGTTTTATCGACGTACAGATCAATGGCTACCACAACTTTGACTTCTCGACGCCCGACGCCGACTTCGCGTCGAAACTCGCGGACACAACCCGGCAGATGATCAAGAGTGGTCTCACTTCGTTTGTCCCAACAGTCATCAGCACCAGACCCGAGGCATACCGCGCTGTGCTCCCTCATCTTGGTTTCTCGGCGGCCGACAGAGACGCCAGCAAAGGCTGCGAGAGCCTGGGCGCACACATTGAAGGGCCTTTCCTCTCCCCGCTGCGAAATGGCATCCACAACAAGGAAGTTCTCCGGGAGGCCCACTCGTGGGAAGACATCGAGGAGTGCTACGGCGCGGACAACCTCCGCAATGTCCGCTACATCACGGCGGCGCCGGAACGCGGCGACATGATGTCACTGATTCCCGACTTCGTCGCCCACGGCATCGTTTTCTCCATCGGCCACTCGGACGCCACCTTCGAGCAGGCCCAATCCGCCATGGCGGCCGGCGCCACCATGGTCACGCACCTCTTCAATGCCATGCGCCCGTTCGGTCACCGTGACCCTGGCATATTCGGCCTGCTGGGCCAGTCCGCGCCCTCCACCCCCGTCACCACTCCAAAGGCAAGCCGACCGCCCAGCGCGTCGACTTCCCCGGCCCGCTCGCCGCGCTCGTCCCGCCGCTCGTCCCCCCGCTCGAGCCTCAGCATCAGCACATCCATGTCCGAAGTCGAGGACTTGGAGCGCCGCTACAGCCAGCCCTACTTCGGCCTCATCGCCGATGGCATCCACCTGTCCCCTCAGACCCTGAAGATCGCGTACTCATCGCACCCGGACGGCGCCATTCTCGTCACCGATGCACAGAAGTTCGCCGGCTGTCCGGACGGTGCATACTCGTGGCGCGGCGAGGATCGGTTCATCAAAGAAGGCAAGGTCTTGAGGTTGGAGAGCAACGGCCGCATCGCAGGCAGTGTGGTCGATCTGATCGACTGTGTCAACAACTTCAAGCGCTGGACAGGCTGCGGGACGGCCAGAGTGCTGGAGACTGTGACGAGCACGCCCGCCAAGATGCTCGGCAAGGACGTAGAGGGCCGGAAGGGCAAGCTCGAGGTCGGGATGGATGCCGATCTGGTCGTTCTCGAGGAAGGTCTCGATGGGGATCTGACGGTGCGGCAGGTGTGGAAGTTTGGCGTTCAGGTCGTTTGACTGTGAAGCTGGATGGGTGGGGGGCTTGGGAATGGAGATGGTTGGGGATCATTGATTTGAGCGGTCGCGGCCACGAATACCATTCCCATCACTACTAACTTGCCAAAAGTCTGCTGCGGTTCGGGTTGGGTTCTGTTCTCTTCTGTCTAGTTTGGCGTTCCCAAAGAGGATGCGTACTTAGCTTGACTCGCTTGGCGGGTCTGTTGAGGTTTGTTTCGGGTGGGTTTGGGTTGGTTCGTTGCTTGCCCGGCTTTGGGGTTGGTCTGTTGTTTAGAGAGGGAGAGAGCTATCACCGGTGTCTCGCCTACGATGACTGCAATGTCGACATGATGAAGATATCGAAATAGAAGGTTCGTATGCATGTCTATGCGTATCGTGTATAATAGTAAATAAGATCTTTTATTAGCTGGGCTAGTTCCTATCGATGTTATTATATCACGTTATAGTCTATACTGACAGGAGATATCATTGATCAATCACTCCGAAATCTGATGTACAATATGTGATACGCGATTTGTAGTATTAACGCGGTGTAAAGCAACGGAACGCAATATAATGTAATGTAGAATAAACAGCACCTGCAGGATATGCTGCGACCTTCCTCCGCTCTCCAATACCCACGCACACCACTCCGCCTCTGCCCACAGAACGCATGTCACTCACTGATCTAGCCTGGAACTGCCCTGTCGTCGAGGCCAAACGCGCCGGCTCTCCCTCCTACAGAAGCCGCTCCCATCACGGCCCTGCCTGTCCACGATCTTGGGCAACCCCACGAACCTGTTGATCCAATTGATCACCACGAGGTGCCACACCAGGCTATTCTCCGGCTTCAACACCCAGTGGTTTTCGTCCGGGAAGCTCAAGAACCGGGACTCCACGCCCTTCATCTGCAAGACGTTGAACGCCGACAGGCCCTCGGAGATGGTCAGCCGGAAGTCGAGGTCATTGTGGATGACGAGCATGGGCGTGTCCCAGTGCTTCAGGAACCGGGAGGGGTCCCACTTGTCGTAGACTTCCTGTCTCTCCCAGATGGGGCCCCCGAGGTCATGCACGGGGAAGTATTGTTCCTCGCTGGCAAGTTGGCCGGTCATGCTGAAGACGCCGTCGTGGCAGACTAGGGCCTTGAACTTGCGGCCCAGGGCGTGCCCTTGAATCCAATTCATCATGTACCCGCCGTAGGAGGCTCCGAGGGCGACACTCCGCGAGGTGTCCACGAATCGCAATTCCGCCTCGATGAACTCGAATCCCTTGACGAGATCTTCATACGGGAGCCCACCCCATTGGTTGCGGATCGCGTCGGTGAAGGCCTGGCCATATCCTGTCGAGCCAGTCGGGTTGGGACAGATGACGATGTAGCCTTGCTCGGCGAAGACGGCAGGGTTCCACCGCGTGGACCACTGGTCGTTCCATGCGCCCTGGGGGCCGCCATGAATCAGGTATGCGAGCGGGTACGTCTGGTCGGCGCGGAAGAAGGAAGGGCGCATCATCCAGGCGTGGACCGGGTGGTCGTTGGCGCCCTTCCACCAGATCGAGGAGACTTGTTCCGGGGAGAGACCGAACATGGAGCCATTCATGCTGAGCGAGGAAATGACGACCGGGGCTTGAAGCTTGACCAAGGGGTCTGGGTTGACGAGGGTGTAGACGCTGTTGTCGACCAGATTGTTGCTCGACACGATTAGCAGGTTCGAGGTGGCTGACAAGGGAGCAAAGTCGATGATGTAGCCGCTGTGCGTTAGCTGCCGGGGTCGCCATCCCGGACCGGGCGTGACGTTCAAGTCGAGGGCAAAGAGGCATCCACGCCCGGTATCCTCGGCCTCTAGTAACAAGATATTGCCATCGAGAGACCACTTCACCGAGGTAGGAGACCGGTCCCAGCCGCCTTCGCCGTTGGCCGTGCGCATCAGCTCTGAAGGAGACACAGCCCCGCCGCTCTCTAAATCGCCCAGCCCGTGCGCAAGGATGATGTGATTCTTGTCACTCTCGTACCCATCTGTAGCCATCTGCAAGAAAGCCATGGACTGTCCGTTGGGTGAAAAGACAGGGCACGAAGCTGCGCCGTCGAGACCAGGAACGTGTAATTTGTGAAAACTCGCAGGAGACACGTCCATCAGATCTTTCTTGGGAATGAACCACGCGTCGCACTTTGTATGGGTAGCCGGATCGAGCTGGGGGTCCTTAGCCACAATGACCAACCCAGTAGGGCCAATGTCGAAGTGATCGACTCCACCGAACGGTGGGATGGGACACTCCAGCTTCGTGCCCTGGAGGGCATTCTTGAAGCCATGCAAGCTATACCGTCCCTGCCGCGACGTCACCACCGGCTGCGACTTCTGCAGGAGAGCCGTGAAGAGTGAGTTTCGCTGCTCCGTCACCCAGGAGTCCCAATGGCGCACGAAGAGAGAGTCATACACCCGAGCCGAAGTATGCGACTTGGGTGCGTCCTTGGGGTTGAACAGGCTCCCGTCCGGATTAGCTTGGCCGGCGACTGCAATGGCGACTTTTCCAGGCTCAATGACATAGAGCTTGAGGCTGGAGACGGGGCCTGGCACCGTGCCGGCCGTGTAGGACTTGCCCGGAAGGGTGGCGTCGGTGACGACGAGATTCGTGTTGCCGTTGTCGGTTTCCTTCAGCCAGACGACTTCGTAGGCCGTCCCCAGCCATCGCGGCTCGCTGGCTTTGGCGTCCTTGCTGATCGTGCTCTCCGTGCCTAGAGTGAGGTCGAGGGCCCGGATCTCACTCGTCCGCGTGTGCGTCTCGAATGAATAGCTCGACTGTGTGAAGAGCGCGAGCTTCCCATCCGGGCTAGGGATGGCCGCGGATCTGCGCGGAGCGCTCAAGAGGATCCTAGAAACGATGAGTACATACTTGTTGGTACGTAGAGGAAGAGCTCGACGGGCAGCTTACTCAGGTGTGTATTGCTTTCGGATAGTCATGGCTTTGACACCTGAAGGTTGAACAGGGCCACACCGACAAGGGACGATGAATGGAATGACAGACCAGCCGAGAACCGCGGTCTACAACCAGAGCCCGGCTTTCGACAATCCACGTCGACTGTCTTCGGTCTCCCTTTGGAACGCGGTGTGAGTCTGCGGTGAGGCCACGGTGAGGCCACGGTGAGTGTGAGCTTTTTTCGCGCCCATTCCCAACGGAAAACGCGGGGGGAGCTAGCCCGGTTCAGCGGCGGTTTCTATTCTTACGTGCTGCAGATTGGTGCATCCGTGGTCTGGGCCCGCACGTGCTCATGCTGGGCGTGGAGGTCGTTCGGCGCTCGGTGGTCACCGCCATTGTGATATATGCCTCAGAGGGCGCGGGTGGCATGTCGTAGGGACATGGATGAGTGAAGATTGACGTAGAATCAGCAATGAGGTAACAAGGCTTCGGATCACGAATTATTCACGGCATCTAGCAGACGACTCTGCGAGGAGACAGACCGGGCTGCACTGCCGTCGGGTGAAACAGGAAAGCCGGAGCCACTGAGACGAGGCCGGACAAAGCAGATAATCCGATCCGGTCGTCGAAGAAAGGGTGACACCAGCTCCAGCGGCTCATATTAATACACCTCGAATAAAGACAGAATTATGTAGCATTAGGGTCTGCCAATGCACCCATGGAAAGCCCGCCCCGTCATTTTTATACATACCCACACTCTCCAAGTCATCAACTTGCCACATTTCAGGACATTGGGACGCCCAGCCCTCGATTCGACTTCGACCCAGGAGTAGCCGTCGCAGATGGCTCCTCCCCTGTGTCCGCTCATGCACAGAAAACAGCCTTCGCATCGCCTAATGTTAGATGTGACCAGATTCAAGAAAAATCTCGGGAGCCTCTCGCCCGCCGAGGCTCCAGCATCCCCTAAAAGGCCTCCTCAACCGGGCAGTCCACACTGTCATGCCCGTCCTTCTCACAGAGCGCGCACCATTTCTCCGGGTCTATGACGCCGGTCGTCCGTCCGGCTAACATGCCCGCTTGTGCGCCTGTCCCTTCGACCAGCTTGGGAGGTCCAAGAGCGGGTGCAGTAGAGGCGACCGGTTCGTCGACCGGATGCGGTGAGTCTGGGCGTCCGAGATCATCGGTCTGATGCGGCGGTGCAGGTAAATCCTCCTCCGGAGGAGGATTCAATGTTGAGTTGATGTGTGAGGTCATGGTGTTGTTCGTGAACTTCCGACTCATCAGCGGAGCAGGCCTGTCCGGGTCGATGACCGCCAAAGACTCTTCTTCAAATTGCCCACTGCGTCTGAGCCCCTCCTTTGCCGCCTCCCTGCCGGTCCTCCTAGGCGAAGATGGTTTGCTGGTTGAGGCTTTTTTGCCCGGACCGAACATATTCGAACACGTAAGGATGTCATGCCCTCCTTCCTCGCAGATTTCACACCATAGCACTGCGCTTTCAGACGTGCTCACGTCCGTGACACCGTCTTCCGACCGCGCGCGTCCTTCGTGAATCTGTTGTATAGGAGAAGCACCTCGGGACGGAGCATCATGCCAGCTCTCCGGCCCCATTGTTTGGCTATCCTTTCTCTCGTGGCCAGTTCCACCGTTGCTCTTCGCGCCAAGCACAACGGTCCGTTGACTTCCTACCGTGCCAGTGCTGAGATGCTTTCGGTCCAATTCGTCGCTGTTTCCTCTCGAATGGGGACTCCGCATGGCAGTGTGCAGTCCAAACGCCGCTCCTCCCATCGGCATGGGGAACTTGCTCAGCGTCACGCTATTCCTCAACTGCTTTACTTCCTGCGCTAGTTCCTCTTCATGCGCAGATTTCTGCTGCAGGAGTTGTTCCAGATCGCGGATTTGCTTCTGCAATGCGTCTTCTACCGCCGTACTGTCGTTGCGTTGATGTCCGTTTCCAATTCCGGGAATCGCGCCATTCGGTCGCTTGGGGCTGGCGGCGTTGAGGTTCTGGATGATCACTTTTAGGCCGCGGATCTCGTCATCTTTGGCGATGATTTGTGCTTCTAGAGCTTGAACATCTGAGGGAGATGAGTACCCGCCGCCGCCATTCAGCTGTTCTTCAGTTTTCATCCTTTCACGTTCTCGACGCAGTTCACTTCGGGACCGCTCAACCTCGCCGCGCAAGAATTCTACCTCTCCTCTGGCTTCCGCTTCTCCTCTTCGCGCGTCTTCCAAGCCTTCCTCGAGCTCTTGGACGAGCTCTTCCAACTGCTTAAGCTGTTGAGCGACAGTCTCGACGTCCTCGGAGCGGTCTTGAAGGTTGCGGACCTCCTCGAGGAGTTCGTCCACCCGTTTCTCATAGACCCGTTCCGTTTCGGTACTCGCCATCTCCAGGGTATCGATGGTGGAACGGAAATCCGCGCGATTGGCGTCGAATTCCGCTGTGAGGAGCTTAATCTTGTCATTCTTTTCTCGCAAAGCGTCTCGGAGAGAGACGACATCGCGCGGCAAGTCCTCCTCGTCTTCATCGCCCTGGCGGGTCTGTTTTCCTTCCTCCAGACTGGGCATTAATTTCTGTATCTCATTGAAATTGCGCTCCATCTCGGCAAAATTAGTGCTCTGGTCGCGTAGTTGCCGTCTGGCGTCGGCGAGTTCTTCATTGAGGTCTCGTATCTTGGTCTCGTACTTTTCGACATCGACGTCGGCTGCTGGTTTTCTACTGAAATTTGGCGTCGGTGTCGGCGTCGGCGTGAATTCGGCTTCGTTTTCAGGAATTTCGTCGAAGCTCGATTCGGGGCCTAGCGAGGGACTGGCTGCTGATACTGAGTTGCCTTGTCGTAGACTCTGGCTGAAGTTATTTCGTTGCCCTGGTCGGGCGTAGGGCCCGCCGACTGCGCCTCCATTTGTGCTTTTTGCCAGCCCAATGCCACTAGGCCTCGTTTTTGGCGTCGCCAACGTTCTGGGAGTTGGAGTATTCACTTTGCGGAGCGGACTCGACGGCCGTGGAAGAGATTCTCTTCTGAGGGGTGGCTTGAGTCCCGGGCTGGCTGCACCCGACGGTCTCATTGCTCCTGGACCGATGGATTGGCTGAAACCCGGTTTCGCCATGCCTGTTGTTCCCGGGGCGGGTGTTCTTCCACCCTGATTGAAACTTGCCAGTCTGTTGGTCGGCGTTCCAGGTCCGGGACTCGCTCTGATACCGCTGAGTCCCAAGCCTGCGCCTCCGCCGCCGCCTGCGCTGCCAGGTTTTTTGACGGCTTTTTCAAGTGGAAGAAATATGCCCGACCCGGGAATTGTGGTTCTGAAATAGTGTTTCCCATCTACTTCGCCTGAATTCTTGCCTCGTCCAGCGTATTCTGTCGCGAGTTGGACGCCTGCGAATGTTCCTTTCTTGCCGGCCACAGGCCCAATGAATTTGACCGTGCCATGCATGTCTCCGGGCACCATGACGGTGTCTCCGACGTTGATGTTCGCCATGCTCGGCAAGGCGTGTAGAAGCGACACTCAAGACTGAGGTCGCACCGAGAGGGGCGGTTTGGAAACCTCGATCGCCTTTCAGCCACACGTCCTTGTTCAAGGTTACGGGGCACCTTAAGCCTCGACGGATATTGCGGTACCCATCAACCCAAGCTGGATCTCGCCAGGTGCAGCCTGGGACGTGCTGGTTGCCGGGGTAGACCTCGAATGGTCCTCGACAGGGATCGGAAGCGAATACACGGACTTGTTGGAGACGAGAGGAGGTCTCAGAGGGAAGGTTAGGTGCGCTGATCCTAATGCAGGCGCGGATTGTTGCGGGCAATTGCAGTTGATGGGAAATATTAATGCCACGTCGCTAACATGAAAGTGTCCAAGAGGCGTGTCAGGGTATTGATGTCGTGGCGGTCGTCGCCCGGTCCACCAGGTAAACAAAGACGTAGCAACACAGCAATGGGTCGTGCCGATTCGAAGTGAAAGGACAAGCAGAAGCAAGAGCCGGTTGACCGCTGACTGGTCCTCGCGATTCCGTGGTTACGGGACCCTGCATGCGCCTGCGAAGGGGACAGTTGAGAAATTATCTGATTTGCTTAGCGATGGCGAGCTAAATTCGGCTGGCGAAAGGAGCGCGACCCGGAAACTGCCAGGTTACAGACACGCTTCAGTCTTCGCTTACTCGTCGCCTCTCCCCGGCCGCCTGCCGCCTCCTCTCGCCCGGCACCGAAATTGATCTCGCCATGAATGAACTTCTGTTCGCTAACGATGCCTCAGCCTTGCCGACGATGAAGGCTAATCGTGCGCCACAGGACACAATTTCCACCCTTCTCGGGACACGCGCGTGGAACACTGAACAGAACCCGGTAAGGGAACGCCAGACTATTTTTGCCTATGACAGCCTGTGCTCGTAGGCACCTCAGATTGAACTTTTGCGCACCTCAAACCTACAACTGCAGCCTGAACGTCTTGACCTCAAACGGCCGCAGCTCAATCGCAATGCTGATCTTGTTCTTCCCCGAAATCGCCACCTCTTCGCCATCATCCTCCAGCACATTCGTCTCATACACTTTCTTGATAGGCAAAGTCGTCTCAATCACTCCGCGACTCTTCCCACCCAGACTCTCGTAGATCCTCACAATCACGCTTTGTCCCTTGCGCCGGGTGAGTTCGCCGCGAGAGACATCCTCGTCATCTTCACCGCGCTTGACGCAATCGAGCACCAGTGACTTGGCCCCCGCAACCGACACGGCATTGAACAGCTCTTTCACCGGCTTTTCATCAACCAGAGACACCAATGTCAGCGGATGGTTTAAGTTGTAGGCCGCCCGGACGGTATCGCTGCTCAGAGCTCCTTGGTGAGGCATGATTGCCCATTTAATGTGGTGACGGCCCATATCAGCGTGTGCGTCGGGAGCCTTGGGCGCCCGCAGCAGCGACAGTCGCATGAGATTGCCACAAGTTGCAAATCCGTACTTCGAGTCGTTCAGGATGGACACACCGTAATCTGCTTCCGACAGATCTGCAAACTTGTGGCAGCACACCTCGAACTTGGCCATATCCCAACTATGATTGTCAGCATCTGCTTTCGACCGGGGACGTGTAACACTTACCTTGTATTGTAATGCGTGGGTCGGCGAATGATACCATATTGCGTCTCGTAGTTGGCCTCCGTATTCGTCACATCGACAGGGAACTCCACCTTCAAGAACTTCATGGTCTCGCGCCACTCAACCTCGGCTTCGACGAGGAGGTATCCGGCTTGGCCTTCACTGTCGGTTGCGTCCAAGCTGATGGTAGTCTTGACCCAGCTGTCCTTGCTGACTTGGGTTTTGGTGGCGACACTGACCCTGTATGGCCCGTCTTCAACGATCTCGGACGCTTCTGACTTCAGCTCTTTCCTGGAATTCAGGTGGAATACCTCCACGTCCCACGCTTGCCAGTACAGTGGCTTGTCATCAAAGATGACCAGCTGGTTGGCTTTGCCTCCTTTCGCAATAACCTCTCTATTTGCTCTTAGATCAAACAACGACGTGATGACACCAGCCTCAATCTCGACCTTGAAGATGCTGTTCTTCATGACAAACACACCCTTTTTGATTTCTTCGACCGAGGCAGTTGATCGAATGGCCGATGCTGCATGCGTCTTGCATATGCCAGGACCACCGGACACATATGCGTATTTCTGCTGTTGTGACCTAGCACTGGCATGTGGAATCTCGACCAGTTCGGACCGCGCCCAAGGTGCAGTATTGACAGCTGCCAACTCAGCGTTGGCCTTAAGATGTCGTGATAGTCCCAGGACCGTGAGCGCTTCCTCCTTGACCTTCTCCCCCAGTTTCGCATTGTGGGCGTATAGTTCGTCAGAGTCGTCATAGCACATTTCGATCGAGCTGCCCGGCAAGCAGTCGTGGAACTGGCAGAGAAGTACATTTTCCCACATTTCATCAATTTCCTTCTTGGGGTACTTGTAGCTCTTGCTCTTCAGACTGGCCAGGGTTGCCAGGTACTCGACGTCGTGGAGCATAACCTCCTGCTTCCGGTTATTGAGCTTGTTGTTGGCTTGTGTAGTGTATGTGCCTCTGTGGAGCTCAAAGTAGAGCTCGCCATACCACGTAACAAGTTCGGTGCCCTCCGCAATTTTCTTTTCAAGGTTGGCGTAGAAATCGTCCACGGAATTGCCCATATGCACGCGAGGAAGAAGACCAACCGTGTCGCTGATACCGCGACATCTGCGCAGCTTCTCCAGCATTTCCCACGTTGGACCACCTCCGCCATCTCCTTTGCCGAAAACAAGCAGAGAAGTATTGTCCTGATCCAAGCTCTTATGTTGAGTGACACTCCGTCTGACGTCCCCAAAATGAGCATCCGCTGTATAAGTCTCGCTGGGAGCCATATGGCAGATGACCTGGCTTCCGTCCAAGCTCACCCAATTGAACGTTGTGTGCGGGAAGTTGTTGATGTTGTTCCAACTCAACTTTTGGGTGAAGAACCGGGTCATTCCGGCCAGCCGGCAAATCTGTGGAAGCTGACCAGAGTAACCAAACGTATCGGGAAGCCAGAAAGTCTGGCATCTCTCGCCAAAATTGCTCTCAAAAAACCGTTGACCGTAGAGAAATTGTCGGACCAGGGACTCGCCGCTGGGCATATTGGTATCATGCTCAACCCAGCTGCCGCCGATGGGATGAAATCTCCCTTCCTTTACCTTTGCCTTGACTCGGTCGAAGACATAAGGATAGTAGGCCTTGAGCCATTTGTATTGTTGTGCTTGACTGACGGCGAACCGGTGCTCAGGGTAGCGATCCATTAGGTCACATTGATTTGACCAGCTTCGCGCAACTTTGCGCTTCGTCTCGGCCCATGGCCATAGCCAACATGTGTCGATATGGCAGTGCCCTATGCCGAAGACCAAGGGCTTCTCGCCGGATTCGTAGATCTTGGCTGAATCGACGTTCTTGCCAATATACTTCTGAGCGATCTTGCGACCCTGTTCGATCGAGGCTTGCGATCCATTGGCAGCAATGAATGTATCCATGATCTGATTGCAAACCTGCAAGGCCTCGTGCTTCTCCCAGCTGTCACCGGGGAATTCCCGGGCGGCATCACCGATGATCCAGAAATCAATGTACAGGTGGCGAGCTGCAAGGTTGACATCCACGATCTGCGCCTTCCACAGGGTGTAATGCTTGTTCGGATCCGGAGGCTGGATACTGTCCCCGCCGGGCGCATTGCCAAACATACCGTTGCAGGCCATTTCAATGTAGAAGGTATGTTCTTTGCCATCTCGCCAGCTGTTCGGTAGTATCCATTCTGTTCGGTCACCTCCTGTCAAGCCTTGCAGAGGCTTGCCATCGTGCGTCCACACCATTCCTTCATTGCCTGCATCCCAGTGGAATTCGAGATGTTCGCCATCGCGCATATGCTTGGGTACCGTCAATTGGACCCTGAACCAATGAGTTGCCCATGCCGGTCCGAACGATTCGCCCCGCCGCGTAGGCTTGAAGGTATGTGAAGTAGCGTCGTCGAACGTGGGTCTCGTGAGATTTGGAGGCGAATAGACAGACAGCTTCACATGCTCGTCGTCATCACAGCGGTTGTGATACAGTTTCCTTGGGACAGTTTGGTCAGCAATCCTCCCTACTGCATACGCCGAAGTTGGCTCACCCGATGAGGTTCTGCTGCTCATATTGTCCACCAGAACTGAACTGTCGTAGACGGTCCGTGTATATCGACTCGATTTGCTTTCCGACGGGTCTCTCCACAAGTTTCGGGTAGGAGCTCGTGGCACGGGAAGACGTCTCACCTCCCATAGCTGTGGCTTCTAGCTGGAAAACAGTGGAAAGAGTGAATGGAAGGGCGCTCAGGTGCGGAACAAGGTACACGGGGCTGAGCTTGGGACAAGCCAAGTGTCGAAGCTATTGGGTGGTGCGGGGTACATAAAGTGCGGTGTGAGCGTCAGTGTCATTGTGTTTGGAGAAGTGTTTACCTTAAAGTCGTTGCCGGAAATCCGCCTGCGGTTAAAGCAGCCTGCTGTTTCGGGCATGGTCGCGGGCGCTAAGCAGAATTAGAACTTTCAGACGCTGCCTAAACTACTGTCCATGTCTATCGTGACTGCGAGAGAGACCGTGCGAAACGCCCGGCATCAGGTCAACCTCACAGTCAGCGCTTGCAATCGACATTATACACTACGCGCGATCAAACGCAACCTATGATCACGTGACTCCCCACCGTTGCCCTCGCCGGCTTTGGTGCGGGAATTGCTGCCTTTGGTCGCGAGAACAAGTCAGTGATCATGCTATTGATAGACTCGGACTCGCTTTCTTTGAAATGACTTTCTTGCTTGGGTTGCCGCGTCAGGGGATCCTACACGATTTTCATAGAAATCTAATTCGATTAAGGGACAATCTTTCCGCCAAACGTACCATGTCGAACAGCGCTGGCCCAGCCTACTATTGCGACATTGAGTCGGAGTCTCTCGAAAGGTACCGTCCTGGGGGCTATCACCCCGTCAATATCGACGACACATTTCATTCGGGCAGGTACCGCGTCCTGCAGAAGGTCGGATGGGGGGCTACTCTACTGTCTGGTTGGTCTACGACTCCACGCTATCCGACTGGCTGCACTGAAAATCGTGGTCTCAGAGATCAGCGAGACGTCTAATGAAGTTCGAATACTCCGACGACTTGGTTCGATTCCGGCAAAGCATGACGGTCGACGCCATTTGCGGAAGCTTACTGATTACTTTTTCCACGACGGCCCGAATGGCAGACATCAGTGTCTCGTTTTTAATGTCGATGGTGTCAGTGTTCCGACGCTTACGACTCGATACGGTGGCGATGCGAGACTGCCGGGACGCTTAGCCTGGCAGCTTTCAAAACAAATTACACTTGCATTAGACTGTCTACACTCAAACGGAATTGCACACGGTGGTAAGTAATATCCCCTTTTCCTCATAGGAGTCACATTCTAAGTAAAGTTAAGATCTCTATACCGGCAACATCTTAGTTTCGCAAAGGGAGGGACAGTTCTCAGACCTAGGGTTATTAAAACACCTTAGACCTCCAGTCCTAGTAGATATTAATGCACGGCCTGGTTACCAGATTACTAAGAGTTTCCCACGGCATATCGCGGAGCCAGCTTTGTTTCCTATCCCAGCTCTCGACGGACAGGTACACGCGATGCTCATCGATTTTGAGCAAGCATTCCTCTCTACCGATCAATCACTAGCAAAGGTTCGTACCCCGTTGATCTTCAGAGCCCCAGAGACGCTGCTGGATTCGAGGTGGGACATGCGGATAGATATATGGTCTCTAGCATGTACGATTTTTGAGCTTGTTACAGGACAGCCACCTTTCGACAACTTCATGCCGACGAAGGCTCCCTTGGTACTAGAGTGGATTGCAAGTTTGGAGACGTGCCGGAACAATGGAGGAAGCAGGCGAAGGAAGTTGTGGGTGACTGTAGGGATGATATAGATGGAGGCTCACTTTCAAGCTGGCTTTGCGAAACTTACTTCAGCAGCGAGAGAAAGGCGGAGTTTGGCAAGGAAGATATCAAGCGACTGGGTGATCTGCTGACTAAAATGATGTGCTACCTGCCTAGGGATCGACTGTCAGCTCAGGACATCCTGAAGCATGAGTGGTTCGTAAAGAACCCCTTAGCTGGCGAGAACGAAGAATGATATTCCTGGTGACGAGGTACTATAGCTCCATTGAGCATGTTGAATTATTGTCCTTCTAGGGGTTTGATGGTTGTTGAAGGGTATGTACATAGCAGCCTTTATGTTGTACTCTTTCTGTGCCTGCAGTGTCCGCGGAGGTGGGAGCCAGCTGTCGAATCCTCGTACCTTCCTGCTCGCTTCGGCCGCTGGCAGTTTGCGGAACCGCGTCCGATGATGTCGCTACTCTGATCACCCCTTGCATAGGAAACCCACTGCATCTTGTGGGAGGGATTTTCGCTCATCGGAGGTCTACTCCGTATAGGTTCACCTGTGCCCCGGAAGCCTATATGACTTTCCCTCTAGATCCAAGAGTCCTCGGTCTCAACTGTAACATGCTGCAGGGCGTTTATTGCGCTGCTTGTCTCGGCGATGCCCACCAAAATGATGCTGTCTTTGAGCCTCCGTTGCCTCTTCTGCGATGACTTCCTCGTCAACTTCCGTAAACCTGCAACAAGGCCGTTCTGTCCTTTGTGATATGCCAAGGATAGACTGACCGATTTCCCCCTCTGGCGACGAGCACGCTGAGCTTGCTGAGCCTGTAGTTCAGCCTCTTTCTGCTGTTTCTTCTGCAGCTTGCCCGAGAAAATTTCGGCACCGTATACTTGATAAGGTGTGGCAGGAATAGCCAGCTGCCTTTCGCGTGGCGGATTGCTATTATCCTCGGGCCATTCTTTAGTCTCTGCCGCACTCTTGCGAGACAGTGACCGGAGTAGGCTGCCTACAGCCTGCTGAATACTTGATCTGGCACTGTTGTTACGTGCATTCCTTTGACCTCGACTGTCCCTTCTCGTGCTCTGTCGTTGTGCTTCAGCGTACAGTGTGACAGACTCTCTCACTTTCAGCGGCAACGGGCTGCTGGGCCGGAAACTCAGGCCTGACAGCAACTCTGCCGGAGAGCTTTCCGGGCTTTGACTCACAAAGTCACCCTCCAACCAGTGTTGTGACCAGCTCTTGTTATGGCTATGACCTTGATGGCGTGCAGGGTTAAATTCAGCGGGTTTCTCCCAATCGTCAAAGAGCAGGCTCGGAAGGCTGGAGCTGCTCATGGCTAATGGGGGCGGGAGGAGATCAGAATCACTGGCATCCGATATCGTCACTGACATCGCATCTGGCAGAGGCGGGGTGTGGGACATCGATATGGACATCTCGATAGATGAAACTTGGGCCGAAGGAGGAGCCAACTGGTCATATGCCTCTTGTCGAAGTATGCCAGTTGACGAGACCGACGGCGGTGATACCAGTTGGTCCCTGCGTTCCTGAAGCAGACGAAAAAAATCGGCAAATGACGGGGCGTCATTGTTCCTGGGTATTCCATCCGACTGTGCAGTTGTAGATCGAACGGATGGGGTGGATGGTGCCTCGTGGGGAGCATCTGTCATCATCGGTTGTGGGGAAGGACTCTGGCTCAGACTCAGTCGCCTGATGAGGAGTGGTGCAACAGTATCTCGGTAGGCTTGTGGTTGATGCAATACCGGCATCCGTAAAATGTCTTGAAGGTCACGGTATTCGCCATACAAGCTGAGGATATTGGTGATAGTAGTATCGGTACTGTCGACGCTACCCCGGTCAACACTATAGACGCTTGACGACCTCCGCTTCTTCTCCTCGGAGGGTTCAAGTGGTAATGGTTTGTCCAAGTCCGAAGGCGTCGATCGCCTAGAAGCATGATGTGGTGCTACTCGGAGAGAATTTGATGGAGGAGAGACTGCGAGTTCTAGACCTTGCTTTTGGAGTTCGAGGAGTGCTTGAGACGGAGGTGGAGAGGTCAGATACGTCCGCAGGGTAGAACCTGGACGTGAGTTCATTCTGACCAAAGATCAACAAGAGCCGGCATAGCATCCTTCCCGTACAATTCAAGATATTACCCCGTCAAAATACTTCAACTATCGGACGCATATTGGTTGAGGCAGGCAGTCTCGTTCGTCGCGGACGGTGACTCGGTTTGCCAGCTGCAGCCGATGCTGTGCGGCATAAAGACAAAGAGACCGTTTTCAGGAGCTCCCGACATTCAGTCCCGTACTCGGTGCGTCCTTCATTGTTCACAGGGCCGCCACCGATACCAGAGGCCACTGAAAGCCTGGTGACGGCTGCGACGCCTTAAACAAAGATGGATTGATTGTTGAAGGTATTTTTAGTGTCGAGAACAGGAGAGGGTTGCCCACATTCCCCCACGTGGCAGTGCTAGGGGTGAAGAAGGGCATTACTATCTGCAGCATCGGTGGCTTACAGATTGGCGGCTTTCCGCAAATCTTCCTTTGTCAACTCATCTGTCGGTTTCCTCACATCGCCCAAGCGCCCGACTCTTCGCAGCCGACAGATCATGTCTTCGTCGCCGAAATGGGAGTTATGTTCGAATGTTGGCTCTTGTTGATACGCATAGCGTGCGGCGTCGACAAGGATCCGCGCTGTCATGCCGAACACGCGGTACCTGGAGTACTTGTCCAGGCGATCAGCAGCGGCCTTTTGCCCTTCACTCTTCTTCGGCTTTGAGACGATCTGATTGGTGACAGGAACAAAGAAATTGTGCATTCGCCATTGACTTTGGTGCCAATCTGTCCATGAGCCCTTGTACCAATCTCCGGGCTTGCCAGGAAGATTCTGGCCGGGCAAGTCTTCCATGTACAAAAAGTTCCTGATGATTGTCAATACTGCCCATCTTCCCCACTTCCCACGTGGATGCCTACCTGAAGGGAGCCGAAAACACAGCGGCAACCTCCCTTGCATCTAATCTCGGAAGCAGCCTTTCTGCAACGTTGGCATCCTCGCCGGTCTCGGGATCGTAAGAGTGCAGAAAAGCAACGCAAGGGCGCACAACAAGTTCCGTCTTCGCGACTATGTTCCCGTTAAAACCTGCGCGCGATGACACGAGTGCAGGGGTGGGCTGCAACAGGACGCAAGGGTTGAAATACTGTCCCATTGGTAGGGGGCACCGGTTGACGGTCACTACTGTCACCTGTAAAAGTACGTACGATTTGTTGGCATCTCGCACAAGTGCTCGACTCTAAAGGGCGGAGGCAAGGCTGACGCTTTCCTAGGAAGACCTATCTCTTCCGAGGCCTCGCGCCTTGCGCACTCGAAAGCTGATTCGCCTTCTTCCGCCTTCCCGCCAGGCAAGGCTGCGTGGCCGGAATATGAGCTCAAGGTGCTCGCCCGCATGGTGATGACCACTCTCAGCTCGCCACTAGGATCCGCAAAAAGCAGGATCAGAACAGCTGCTTTGCGGGATAATGGCATTGTTGGCCATACTGTTTCAGGGGATTTATACGACCTTAGGCGGTCAATCGCTTTCTACGGGGCTGTCAGTGCTGACTGAACAAGATGGTAAGGGTACATACCGCTGATATCGGGGACAGGCGCGGCATGGTGTCGGTGTACGTGGCGCTGCTCCTGCGCAGCGACAGCAAGATATGTCGAGGCTTTCGGACAACTGCTCGAAGAAGCCCGGGACGCATTGGATGGTTATATCAATGCGGTGAGGAATGGAATTGATGGTTCCAAGAATGACCAGAAGTAGCACATAGCCGAGGCAGCGAGGGGCTTATTTGCACTCGGGGCCGCGACGCTGAACCCCGAATCAGGTTCCCCATCCACAACCCGTGCTCGCACGTGTCGCGCTGTTCGTTGTGCTTGTAGAGCGATCTCATCTGCTGTAGTGATGGATCAGGTAGAGGACCTCAGGAATGTCAGTGCTGTAGAAGACATCAATGTCGCCCATGCGACTGTTGGTTGCCTCGGGACGACGCATCTGGTCGCATTCAGTCATCCTGGGTACCTTTCCGACCGCCACCAAAGGTGATTTTCTGGCGCTTGTTCAATCTTCCATCCGTCTTGGTGTCCGTATCGTCTTCAGCTGCACCAGCCGTGCTCTTTTTCTTCTTCTTGTCACCGGTTTTCTCTGCTGTGAAACTGCCTGTGGGGGTGGATGCATGATTTGGAGTGCTCGTTGCGCTGCTAGGAGAGTCGGAATCTCTCATATAGGAGACAGAAGATCTCGAGAAGATGCGGTCGGCGTCACTGATGGCGGCTCTTCGACGTGCGCCCAATCCTCCGCCCAGTGCGCTTCCTGAAATCGTCCCGGCCGAAGCCGTCGCCGAACTGGATGCCTTGATATAATTGTCGAAGCCCTTCACAATGTTTCCTGCAACGCTCGTTTCTTCCAGGTATGCGCTTTCTTGACGGTGGATCTGGTCTTCGATGGAAGCCTGGACTTGGATGAGCCTATAGCTGTGGAAGCGATCAATAACAGACTCACCAGGTTGCGATCTAGAAGCCTCTTCTTCTGTAGCGTGTCCCGAAGGTCTCGTCGCAGTTTCTCGTAGTCTACACAGCCGTTAGAGACAGATCATATTATAAGAGAATGCAGAAGACTCACAGGGCAACCCAGGTCGATCAGAACTCGATCCAGGTTTGGATGCTGTGTTTGGCGGTATGTTCTCTGCCATGCTGTGTAGCAGTTACGCCAGAGACAGATCACTTCGAAGTGAGCTTGGCAATAATTTTATGGATAATAGACGTCGAAAAGTCCAGGTTGGTGAGGAAAAGAGGAAGTTGCAGTGGGAAGATGGGCCGCGTCGCATTGTGACTGACTGCGCCCTCCGCACCTTAACTTCGTAAAGTATCTTTCCTCACGTTCACCGCGTTGAAATACATTACCATCGGCCACTCCCCTAACACAGCATTTCGACCCTGACTGGAAACGTGAGACGTCAGGCCTTTTATTATTATTATAGACATGGACCACGGGCACATGGGGCATGGAGGGATGGACCACGGCGACATGGACATGGGTAATCAGTGCAGCATGAACGTGAGTCTTATTCACTTCGATCTATTTCCAGGTCGACGCTGACCGCAGCAAGATGCTATTCACTTGGAATACCCAAAACCTCTGCATCGTATTCCGCTGGTGGCGCATCGCTGGTCCTATGTCGCTGGCTCTGTCCCTGCTTGCGATTGTTATTCTTGGCGCTGGGTATGAAGCAGTACGAGAGGTCAGCAGAAGAGTCGAAGCCCGACAAGCGGCCCAACTGAGTACACACAGCATTGGCGCATCAAGTATGTTTCCCCTTGCCAGCTATTGCTGATGGCAACCACTGAGCAAGGACAAGGTGAACACGAGTCAAGCTCACTGCTCCGAGTAGGGAGAGATTACAAGGGGGCAGCAGAGCGACAGGGAACCATCATCCGGGCCACGCTATATGCTGTTCAAGTCTTCTATTCCTTCTTCATCATGCTGCTATTCATGACCTACGTGAGTCAAGCCGTCTTTGTACATTGCGACGGCGGTAGATGCTAATAATGGAGCAGAATGGCTGGGTCATGCTAGCGGTTGCGGTCGGCGCTTTTGTTGGTTACATTGCCTTCTCGAACAAGCTGCGGTCCACCAAGACAGTCGCGTGCCATTGAACTCATTGGTCAATCGAAGCGGAGAGATCTTCTTATTCTGCGTCGTCGTAATCGTCGCCATCCCCGAAACCAAAGCTGAACCCTTGGCGCTCTCCGTCAGCACTGTCGTGGTCAGCCACTACCTCCTCCCATTTCCGCTTCCTGTTGTCGCGCTCATCGAGGGACGCTGCAATATCGGGATAAGACTGCCTCAACCGCTCCATGAAGAGACCATATGGGTCCTTGACGTCGTCCTTGAAGCCGGAAACCTGGTCTGGTTTCTCTCTGAGGAATCGGGTTGCTGATCTGACATGAGCCCTGGGGACGAAATTCTGTGTGATTGCAATTGCTGATTCGAGGTTGACGACCAGATGCCACCAACCACTTGGCACATGGAGGACTTCGCCTTCCCGGCAGATTCCTTCAATACAGCCGGTAGTTTGTCGAGCTTCGGCGTGAAATCCGAGTAACCATTCGGCTATACTCAGCGGAGAGGTTACTTCACTCTGATCTTCGGACATGTAGACACCAGGTGGTAGAACAGAATTAGGAAACATGATCCAATACTTCGAGCCTCGAATGACGGCGTTCCAGGCTGACGTCGCGTTCGGGTCTTTGTGAAATGTCGAGCCGCTATATTTTGGTCCGATTATAAGCCATCGATGATCCGGACGTTGGTCCTTTAGGAGCGTAAACAGATCTTCCTGGAAAGCAAGCGGGGGCTCATATGCGTTATGCACCGTCTCATCTTTGCTTCCAACTTGCAGGCCCATCTTCTCGACAAAGCCTCGGTCAAAGAGATAGAGGGGGGACTCATCTTGAGTAGTGTTCATGTATTTCACGTACTTCTCAAGGGGCCAATTGACCGACTCGCAGACGAAGGATACGTTCCCATATTTCGACAATAAGTAGGCTTCGTCCCATAAGTCGAAGACCTTCCATGTCTTCACAGGATGCGTCAAGATGAATGGCTTATCGACCCATGAATCGTTGAACTGGGCGGGCGACAGGTCTGCAAGGCGCACAATCTCATTCTGCCGAGGTATGTTCGAGACGTACGGGGTCAGCGAGATCTGGGAGCACAGGAAGGGCTGATAGAGGGCATCAGAGAATAAGGATGAGCAGTCGATATTGGCCAGTCTCGCTGAGGGAAGGCACCTGAGAGATGCTCGAAAACTGCCTCGCCACTCATAGTGCCGTGTCGTGTTGACTCCGATGTCTCTCCACAGCTTATCGTGTGCAGAGTAGGCATACAATCCTCGACACGTCGACCCAAGTGCGACTAGGCCCTGTGAATCTAGATATTCCAAAAGTTCCAGCAGTAACGCACCGGGCAAGCGGCCAAAGAAACCCATGAAACCTTGGGCACAAATTTGAGAGGCACCCAGCGTCAACTCATTCCCAGAGGGTTTCACACGTAGCGGATGTCGACTGGACGTATTCTCCGCATTTTCCAGGCTGATTGCTTCCTTGTCTATGCCGGAAGCACGGTTGGTCTCTGCGGGCGTGGCCTGTGTTTGCAAAAGGGTGGTTGCACTCATCTGTTTGGAGTGCTGTCGGTATTTCTGGGAGGCGACAACATGTTATGTCCGAATCCAGGACAGCTCTCTAGTGGCTGGATGATGGAGAGATGAGTCACTGTTTCCATCAAAGCCCATTGATGTCTAGAAGGCGGTAGACGGAGTGCAGAATTTGAATGGCCTGCCTGTCCTTGGATCGGGATAGGCGCCACCCTGGTGGGGAAAAGCCAATGTGTGGCGCCTCCCACTGGCACTCGGTCTACCTGCCAAGATTTCTGTCGGCGCAGATGATACAAGTCTCATTTTTTTCTTCAACCGCGCCATCACAGCACCTTCTGCGACAACACAAACCACCACACACATCAACTCGGATTCTCATTCAGAGAATTCTTTGACAAAACACAACACCACACCTCGACAACTCTCAAGTGATTTCGACGCTCGAAGCCTCGAAATCTCCCATCAAAACCGCAATCATGGCCGACAAAGGTAAGTTTTCCCTCGTCAGTTCAAACTCAGTTTGCCTAACCAGCGCAGGTCTCGAAGAAATCAATGAAAGCCAGATCGAGTCAAACTACGATGAAGTCGTTGACAGCTTTGACAACATGAACCTCAAACCAGAGCTCCTGCGTGGCGTCTACGCATACGGCTTCGAACGCCCGTCCGCCATCCAGCAGAGTGAGTATTATCTCAAAACCATCTGAACGAAGGCTGACAAACCCCAGGAGCAATTATGCCCGTCATCAAGGGGAGCGACGTGATTGCGCAGGCACAATCCGGCACTGGAAAGACTGCAACCTTCTCGATCTCCGCTCTCCAGAAGATTGACCCCAATCTCAAGGCGTGCCAGGCTTTGATCCTTGCCCCTACCCGTGAACTCGCTCAACAAATCCAGAAAGTCGTGGTTGCAATTGGCGATTTCATGAATGTCGAATGCCATGCTTGCATCGGCGGCACAAACGTCCGGGACGACATGAAGGCGCTCCAGGACGGTCCTCAAGTCGTGGTTGGAACTCCCGGCCGTGTCCAGGACATGATTCAGCGACGTGTCCTGAAGACCGACAACATGAAGATGTTCATCTTGGATGAGGCCGATGAAATGCTTTCTGTAAGTCCTAATCAGCCTAGTCCCTGTTCAAAGATTAATTTTTGATCGCAGCGCGGTTTCACCGAACAAATCTACGACATCTTCCAACTGCTTCCGCAATCCACCCAAGTCGTTCTCCTGTCTGCCACCATGCCCCAAGACGTTCTTGAGGTCACCACCAAGTTCATGCGCGACCCTGTCCGAATTCTCGTCAAGAAGGCTGAATTGACCCTTGAAGGTATCAAGCAATTCTACATTGCCGTTGAGAAGGAGGAATGGAAGTTGGACACCCTCTCTGATCTCTACGAGACGGTTACCATCACCCAAGCTGTTATCTTCTGCAACACTCGCAGGAAGGTGGACTGGCTCACCGACAAGCTTCAGGCACGTGACTTCACAGTTTCCGCCATGCACGGCGATATGGAGCAGGCTCAGCGTGATGTGATCATGAAAGAATTCCGATCGGGTTCTTCCCGTGTCCTCATTGCCACCGATCTCCTAGCCCGTGGAATCGACGTGCAGCAGGTCTCCTTGGTCATCAACTACGATCTTCCCGCTAACCGCGAGAACTACATCCATCGTATTGGTCGTGGTGGTCGCTTCGGACGAAAGGGTGTTGCCATCAACTTCGTCACGGCTGATGATGTCCGCATGATGCGCGAGATCGAACAATTCTACAGCACTCAAATCGAAGAGATGCCCATGAACGTTGCTGGTAAGCTATCTCCTCCCAACTTGTGGTATGCCGACCTTTTGCTGACATTATCTTGCAGACCTCATCTAAGTTGGCATCCCTCCTGCTTGCAACAAAAGCGATCATCCCCGAGCTTGGCATGTGATGGCGTTTGTTGCTGCACTTGTTCGCGACTGACTGAGAAAAGTGGGATGAAGCTTGTCTCTGACTACTTGGCTCAAGATATGTCGCTTAACTGAAAAGTCCTGTATTTTCCACTTGATTTGATGGTCACACGGACGCTTCCCATGGGCATACCAATCCGGTGATACCATATTCCGACGGCCGAAGTGTCCCATGCGTGGCAGATATCGCGGGCGTTTCTGCTTCCTAATTTCTTAGCTGGCAATGGCTGTTGGCTAGGGTTCTCAGACTGCACAACATGGATCTGCACAGCATTCTGATGTGACACGAATGGGACGATGGGCTATTGTGCTTTATGATAGACAGGTAGAGAAATCCATTCGGACATTGAAATCCAGTTCGTCAGCCCGCTTGTCCGCCACTTAAGCTCATTGCTCTTTCCTTTGTGAGGAGCCAACGAGGCAATCACGCGCCTTAGGTCTCTCTGATTCTACCTCTCACTTTTCTCTTATTCTATCGTCAACCTGCTCAACCTGGTGCCAATCTCCTTTAGATCGCCCACCCTCTTGGACGCCACCTTAAGCTTGACACTTGATTCGATCCCCTCACCGAGGTGGCATATGGTCACATCGATGCCACTCAATCCACTGTCAGATCGGCAGTCAACTGTCGCCTATGGCAGTGACCTACTCAGAGCCCACAAAATTTGCCGTCAGAATGCCATCTTGCAAAAGCAGCTCATGGCTTGCCTCGAACAAGTCACCGCTCTGCGTGACGAGGTGAGAGAGTTGAAGGCCAATAATACCAGCGCTATCAAAGCTGAGCATGCAGCCAGAACCGTCTTGGAAGCACAGGTCCAGACATTATCAGCTGACTTTCAGAATGTTGTTGCTGCCCAGCAGCAGCAACCACGACACATTCAAGTCGCCTTGGAAAGCTTTCAAATTGCTCTCGATGGCAAAGCCGATGCATTAGCGGTTGAATCCCTGAAGAATCGAGTTGATCAGCTCCGCATCAATTCCCTGCCAGTAAATGCCACCTTGCCGCCAGTCAGCCGTGTTTCTGAGTCAATTCAAGTCTTGGACTCTCAAAAGCATAGTCATCACGAAGAATCATGCGAATCGCTAGTGGCCTCCGATCGGCTCGAGGTCTATCATGGGCCCCATGAGACAGTGCCTGACGATCTAGATTTGGATGCGAATGCAGATACGATCAGCTATGCCGGTCACCATCAATACTCCCCTAACAAGAATGACTCGCTGAACATGTTGCCCCCTCCGACCGCCGAGGCCACGCAGCTTGCCAGAATCAAGACGCTTCGCCAGAGGAGATTCGATGAATGGACTTCCTACTATGATCAGGGCCTGAAATTATTGGAGAGCTTGCCGAGCAGTTTTGAAGAGACAGTCGTGCGCAATTTCGCAGGCGGAATCTTCAATGAATCTCATAGGAGACAATGTCAGCAATGGCTTGATGCGAATGGATGGACCTGGACCAACGTTACCACATTTGGGAATCTGTGCTCACAGGTCCTCGCGAACAATGCGACACACCCAGCGGGTAACACGCAGGCACTGTCCTCATCCCCAACGCAGATGGAGGACATGTCTGCCACTGCTGGCGCGCATGACAGCGACAACTGCCGCACGAATAGCAAGAAGGCCCAGAGACCAAAGACTCAGCGGGCAACTGGCCGTGAACCCTTGCGTCGAAGTCAACGTCTTGTCGAGAAGAATAGGTTGACCACATCTTCACACGAAATCCCTGCTCCGGCGGCTAAAGCTGTGCACCCAGCAAAGGTTAATCACCCTCATTCCAGCGCGCGGGCTGATGACCTGAGCTCCAATACAAAGCTCCCCGCGAAGTCTGAAGCTCTAGCCGAGAAGAAGAAACCACAGCCTAATGGAGCCGGGGACAAACAAGCTCAAAATTTCCAGCAACAGCAAGCTGAGAACGGTTCTGCTAAACTTCGAGTCGCCGACGTCAATTTGGAGACGTGGGTGACGCGGCCACTGGGAACTCTCGGCACTAGAAAGAGAGAAACCAAGTCCGTCCACGCTGGACATCCAAAAAAGCGATTGAAATCAGAGGACAAGGTCAGCAATCTTAAAGATGTCAAATCTCGAGTGCTGTCAGCAACGCAGGACGCGGCAAAGGTGGCAGTCGAAAGCAGCGGCGACGAGGGCTTTTTGTACAAAGCAAATCGCCCTAAAAATCTCATATCCCCTAGACCGGGCGCCATCCTGAGGAAACGAAGATCTGCCAAACGCTGTGATAATGGTGCACAACGTCAACATAAAACAAATAGAAAGCAGCAACGGTTGCCTCTGCCGCCGCCTCCTGAGATCCCGATCTTACCTACCACGGATGAAGAGTAGGAGCAGAAGGTAGTTGCACAGCGTTTGAACGCCTTCGAGGATGCGATGAAGGCATCGCCGGCGTAGCATCAAGATGTCCATTTGATTCGAGGTGTGACATCTCCAGGTGAAGACCCAAGAGGCGTCTCACGTCTCTTTAAACACGTATCCGTCCACGCTCTCATCATCGACAACTTCGACTTGAATTCTTGCCTCGACCACTTCATGATTGTCTACCTCCAGCCCACACTTCACTACATCTCCGCCCTTCATGGGGCCGACACCTTTAGGTGTACCTGTCAAAATGATGTCGCCTTCCTCGAGAGCCATAACTTTGCTGATGTCGGAGAGCATTCGTGGAATATTGAAGAGCATCAGATTGGAGTTGTCCTTTTGCCTGATTTCTCCATTCACACTCAACCACAAAAGCACATTATGCGGATCTGGGATGCGATCGAAGGGGATCTCATGGCTTATTGGTAGAAAGGTATCAAAGCCTTTGGAGATGCTCCAAGGAAGGCCTTTCTTCTTTGCCTCATCTTGCACGTTTCGAGCCGTCACGTCAATGCTCAAGAAGTAGCTTTGAATGTGGTCGAGAAACTTTGAGTCATCTGCCCGCAGGTTCTTCAAGGGCTTCGGGGTTTTGCCAATGACAAGGCCCAACTCGACTTCATGGTGTAGAGTAACGCCGCGTGGGCGGATGATAGGGCCCTTGTCCGGCAAAAGGATTGAGGAAGGCGGCTTGAGGAAGAAGAACGGTTGGGCTGGTCGGGCTGAGTTCAACTCGGTTATGTGGTCCCTGCCAACACGACGGTGTTAGTTGACGGGGAACCAAATGACGAAGAGGGGGGGTGGCATACGCATAGTTGCGCCCAATACAGATGACCTTGCGACAATTTGCTTTGATGCTGGCCATGGCTCACAACCACCACTGCAATGGCAAGCGAAAATGATTATCAGTCCGGCTCGTGTTGGCAAACTCTGCAACGCTCGAGAGGAAAGCCGCAAAGGCGCAACGGCTTCCCCTCACCAATACGAGGGACCAGGACACCCTGAGCTGATCGACCAGCCCACCTCGACTCACGGGATTCGCTGTGCGGATCGCGATACGGTGCCTTGCATCTGACAAACCCTCGGCCACGCTTCGGAATTTCAACATGCACACGAGATTGCGCGCGTCGCTCTCCTCCCTCGCTCCTGCGGACGAGGAGATGACGGCAGGAAACCATCAGTCAAAAGACCAGCCAGCTTTCCTTTTGTCCATCCCACCTTCCCTCTGGTCGACCTGTTGATTCCGCCGGCTTTCTACGAGCGGAGCCGCACGTCACGATCTTCGACGCCTTAAACTTGGATTCTTGGCCTGCCGCCCCTACGAACACCATGGAGGTGTCAGGGCCACCTAAAGCGGCAATCTCGATCCGACACTCCCGCTACCTCAAACTTTCTCCGTCGCTCTCGCTCTTCTTCAACTGACGTCTCTGACGCTGGGTCCCGACGTTACAGTGTGCATCGGCTGTTGGGCCGGTCCCCAACATCCATCGATCAGCTCACAGGTATCCGGCCCGAGTCCGGTTCTCGAAGCGCAATCCAACTTTCCAGTCCTGCTTCTTGTCTCCGTGTCTGAGAGAAGCCACACCTGGAGCTCAAGGATTCATGACCAGATCCGAGACCTCCAACTCGGGTTCGTATTGCGGCATTAACTGAGCGATCATCTCGACCAGCGGGTGTCGTCAGCAAGCGCAAGAGAATGCAGTGTTGTCCCTGTCGGGTTCACATTTGGCCTCAAAAGTTATCCGTCCTGTTGGCTGTATGCTATGGAGCCATTCGAACATGGCGAGGCGGTTATGGCCGCGGCCTTTGCGATTCTCGTACACAACAGCGACCGTCAATTGACGTTACCTCTCGACAAGAGGCGGTTAGTACGTGTCGGGGAGACCAGAACTGCGGGCGCACCCACATTCATTTCAAATCCGGTGGAGAGAAGTTTCTATGAGGGAGTGAGATTTTCTCTGCTTTTTGCACGCCATTTGACGCGAGCCTAGTAGATGTTATACGGTGACGTCCCCAGAGGCGCTGAGCCCATGCGCGACGTCATCTTCCGGGTCGCAGCGAGGTGGGTGCGAGGGAAATGGGCCTTCAGGCAATAGACGCGACGTTTATGGCTCAAGTGACGCTTTTTTCGCCAATGAGCACCTATCCAGTGCATTCCGGAGAAGACACAGGTCACCTCTCCTCTGCTTGACAAGCTGGAAACCCTATTCTCCCAGCTTGGCCCTTTATATCTGCTGTGTGGCAAGATTGACCGCCGCTTGGGGACGATGATCAAGCTTGATATTGGGTAGATCGTGTCCGAGGAGACCGCAGCATATCGCGGCTCTTGTTCGGGATCCTTGGCATATGTATCCTGGCTGACTAAACTGTAAGTCGGCTTCCTGGCTTCTCGCAGCTGCGTCGTCTCCAAATCCCCTCATTGGCGCAAGCCACGGCAGGGGATTTGGAAAACGGAGTGTACAAGAGCAGTGTACGATTTCGGATTAACAATGATGCAGCACGCACGACGGGGTGGGCCTGTGGCTGAACTATGTGACTATCTACGAGAACTGGGGGCAGCATGTGTAGTGAACGTGGTTGGTTCGCTTGTGCTGCGCGAAAGGACCACCCCTGTCATCCACGGTCGCTATGTTCCGTCCGATGCTGCCGTTGAGATTCAACGCCAGGCAATACGTCAAGGCGGGTTCCGCACTTGCCTGCGGTTCTTTCCCGTTGCGCTATTATGTCGATGGCATCAGAGACGCCATTAGTCGAAGCGTGCTTTCACGAAGTCGCCTAGATCTCACGGCCCTCGACAATGGAACCCTCCTTGCGCTTGCTTACTGCTGGTCTAGCCGGTCTTCATTCGGCATGACGCCCAAGACGCTCGAACTAGATATGGACATCATGCCCGTGTCCGCCTCACCGAGGAGCACCATGGACACTCTGACATGCATATCGTACAATGTCACGACGAGGGC
Source organism: Phialophora expanda (assembly GCA_016109585.1). Lineage (NCBI taxonomy): Eukaryota > Fungi > Ascomycota > Eurotiomycetes > Chaetothyriales > Herpotrichiellaceae > Phialophora > Phialophora expanda. The sequence goes on from JADWPR010000002.1 coordinate 276,770, forward strand.
GAGGACGAGTCAGCAGCACCAACCCAGACTTCCTCTGGGTCAACAGAACACCCGACTCAGAGAGACTCTCGGCAACTCGACAGGAACGTGATGAACTTCGAACAATCACCAGCCACGCGCGGCAGTGGCGTGCCTCTTTACGGCGGCAGCAACGGCTCTACAGTGCTCAGACGCAAGCAACGCACGCACAAAGCATTGTAGGTTGGGGAAGGCAGGGCACCATGTCCGAGACGAGTTCTGCTGAGACGTCGGCCGCTCCATCACCTGCCGCCATGACGCAGATCACCGGCAACAGTACAGACCCCTTCACTCACCTCGAGACGCCAGACGATGCCTGGTGGTCGCACCATGCCTTTCAATACGCGGTGGAGAGCTGGCTCCCTTCCGTATTCCAAGACTTGGGAGTGCTGGACGAAGCATTGCCGGGGTCGGATTCCTGCCTTGCAACGATCAATCGGATCGTACGAGGGTGTCTGGAGAACAGAATGCATATGTTCTCTTTGCTCGCGGCCAGCAGTGGATTTATGAAGTTCATTCTGAAGCTGCAGCTGGACAGACACGACACTCCCGAATACTGCATGGGCAAGGCTCTGCAACATCTACGCCACCACCTCGCGGCCAGTGATCTCCGGCCGGACGAGAGCCTCATATTTGACCTAAAGGCACTGTCGACATTCGAACGATACGTGGACAACTTTGAAGGGGCCAGAACGCATTTACGGATGGTGCAGCATCTCATTCAATCAATCGGCGGGTTGGAAGTGATGGAGATACCGATGCGGCTGGTGTGTTGGCTGTGGGACCTGCTGGTCGCCGGCGGTGCTGGAGAAACTCCCTTGATGCCGCTTACTTGGGATCCTGGTTCACTGCCACCGCAACGCATGCAGACCGAAATACTCCCAGACCTGGCGCAGAGCGGAGTCATGCCAAGTGGCTCAGGGCTACTTCAGTACGGTCCGCTGGTGTATCAAGACCTAGCCTCCATCATCGATGACACGGTTCACTGGTTTCAAGTCGAGCAGTACAACCATATCCACAACTTTACCAGATCCTCCATCGAGCAATGGGCTACAAGACGATCATACGCCCTTGTTCATCGCCTGCTTTCAATACCACCAGCTTCGCCGAGCGATCCACTCCGAGGCATGCTCTCCGAATGCATCAAGCAGAGCATCCTGAATGTGATAGCCGACATCGAAGCTGTACGACGATCTCGAGCAGATACAAGCTCACTCCGAGATCCCACGATCGCCTCATGGTCAGACGTCAGTCGCCTTCGCCAGCTTCTCTCGATGCTTGTCCAGTCCGGAGAGGACTGGCAGACCCAACACGAAGAGCTAGTTCTCTGGATGGCCTGCACCGGAGCCCAGCAGACAGGGTCAGCAATGAGGACGACACCGACCCAGTCGCCACCACCAAGTAGGCAGGAGGACGATCATCACGACTGGTTCGTGGCGATAGCTAGGCAGACCCTCAACAGTCCGCGCCGGCAGGGACCGCCTGGCCATTACGCCACGGCAGACGAGCTGGTACAGGTCATGAGCCGCTATCTCCATCGGTGTGAACCTTCCGGGCGACCGAGCGTCGACGGGCTCGAAGAGGTTTTCGAAGCATGATTAGATCGGGTGCCCTCCAACGTGGTGTTCGATTCCCAGCCCCATTGTCCCAAATAGGTTTCCGCACAAACTAGATGGGCAATTACACAGTACACCTGCTATACAGAGAAAGCATACAGCTTGTCGTGGACAGTTCAGCGATCCCAATGGGGTACAATCTCTCATGTCATTATGTCATGACGATTTGATCGACGACGTTATGCCCTGAGGTTTGGATGCGGCCAATCCGGGAACAAGCGCACCGTGAGCCCGGGTCTTCGGTTATTGGAAGCTTCTTTCCATTCCTTTGCCGACCCGGACGATATTCCCTGTTTTACTTTAATTTTCAACAAGAATGTATTTCCGAACGAGTTCGGAGTACGTACAGGACTGTTCGTGGTGGGCAGGATGAGGATGGATTTTGGTCGAGGTAAGAGCAGCACGAGGAGGTGAAGAAAGTGTGAAGCGGATTTGACTGATGACTCATGCCGTCGAGATTGTGGAGAGACGCGAACGATACCCCATTGTAAAGTTACGAGTATGTACATATGCTGATGAAGTGCTTAACCACACACATGTATACTATATTATGTGGATGTGACCAGGGTAGACATGAGCTGAGCTGAGGTATGAGTTGAAACCATCCCCTCCAGCGCAGACGAGTCACAGTATTACTCAATCTAGATAAATTGTACAGTAATTACATCCCATTCGTACTGCCCTGACTTGTGGTTCAAAGGTAACCTAGTATCAACAAGGGAATATTAAGGCTGGGCAAGAACGGGAGTGGTCAAATAAATTACGACTTCGGCGAGAGGAAACGACACCCGAGAACCTGCCTGGAACATGACTTTCACGCATGCAACCAATCGCTCGTACATACGAAGTATGTACTCCGTATTCGTCCAGTTTCGTACACTGGGGGAAGGGGGTCTTGCTACCTACAGTACGAGCTACTATTACGAGTATCCTATGTGTGTGCCTAGTACCGAGTACGTACCTGATGACCTACCCAGTGTGTACCCGATCACCTACCTACTCTGTACATAATTACCTGCCTTACCTCGTAACTCGGACCCTGGTATCCACATGAACTGCAGCCCACATGGACTCGGAAATCATGACCAGCCACACTCAGTTACTGCAGGGACTTCTTTAGTCTTGCGGACGTAGGTTGGAGCTTAAAGCTTAAAGCTGAAGCGATGCCCCGGGGAGCAGGCACGCTGCACGACATGCGCGATAGGGCCATCGAATTAATAATAATTAATTACTCACTCACTCACTCACTCACTCACTCACTGTCTCCCTTCACCACAAGTCCCCGAAACAGCACCGAGTAGGGTAAAACGAAAGTTTCTTATTCTTATTCTTATTATCAATCATTCCCTGGGTCGGGAGATCGCGAGGGGACCTCCGGGACTTTGAGGACCCAGTCTCAGTACGGACTACACACCAACATACATGTGTACCTACATACATGCATCCCTACATGCAGGCTGAGACATTGTTACGGCCCGCACTCTGTACGATACATACGAGGATCCCTTGATTTGGAAAGGGCATATGGACACTTACCAATGTGGGCACAGTGTACGAGGACGGTGGGGCGGGGGAAACCAAAGGTTGGGCGGATGGCTTGGTCGCCGACATACACAGGCCACTTAGACTGGATCTGGCGCGTGCATCGGTGGGAGGCATTGGTGTATTTCTCTGCATGTCTGTCCGTCCGCCTGCCTGCCTGCCTGTCTGTCTGTCTGTGTGTGTGTGTATGCATGCATTGTAATTTTGATATCCTGGACTGCAATGGGAGGATTGTCTACTCTTTACGGCGTAGTTGGCTCGCGTGACATATCTGATCCGAATTCGATGCACCCCCCCCCCCCCCCGGGGGAGGGGAGGGGGGGGGAGAAAACTCCTTTATCCTGCATGTCCCGCGGTCATTCACTTGGGAAGGGTGTGGCTTGCGCGGGATGATGGACTCCGGTTCGTATGTTTGGACGCCGTCCCAGCGGTATGCGCGGGTAGGTACAGTAGGAGGCAACTAGGTACAGGAGCTTGTACTACCAGACTGCCGGTAGATTCTCGCTGTTATTCGGTCGACGTAGACCTTCCCTGACCTGGATGTGGGCCGGTGTTCGGTATGCGAAGTGCTTCATGCGAGGAGGACGAGACGATAAATCGAGACACGGGGGACGGACGGGAGCTGGCTCAGGATCATCATTACAGTACGACTAGTGGGTGAGTGGACAAGTCGTTGGTCCGTGATGCCGATACTGATAATGATACTGTAGCGTAGCGAGCTGGGGAAACCAATCGAGGCAGAAGGAGAACTGGATCCAGCTACGGGTGCATGATGAGTAATAAACTGGGATGAAGAGCTCAGTCTCCTAGGCCAGGCGCGGCAATACTAGGCCCTGACAACAGTCGAGCACTATCAGCGACTTCTCAACGTCCCCAAGAGGTGAATGCAATGCGAGGAAATCCCTCGAGACCTCGGTCGGACAATCCCTGGTAAGCGGCAACAACATGCCGCAGCGTCATGGGAGGCAACCAGCTGCAAGCACGCACATGTTGAAGGCAAGATCACAATTCTCTTTTGGGATTGGAAGAACGTGGAGGGCAGGCGGAAGGGCTTAAGTTGTGGAAGAGGGTGTTGCTGTAGAACAGGAAGACTAGGGAGATAGTGTCTGCCTGAAGATAACCATTTCTCCTTCATCGTTAGCGAGCGTTGATTCGATTTGTCCAAGTAGACGTTCCCTGCTCGATGAGGTATCAACACCGCTTCCATCGCCATCGACGCTGAGCTGTGACTGCCTTAGTCGCATGATGTCTCACCGATGGTAGATGTACGGGTATATCGACGTTGGCTTCGTCTTCTCACCCTTTCTGGTATGCTCGGCAATCCACTTGGTCAGCTTCGTGATTGAACCAGCGTCACCTATCGTAGATTTGGAGATAGAAATCGACGGGATGTCAAAACAAGATGCATGGGCGTACATCCGTGAAAGAGAAGAATGCAAAAGGTGTAGGGAGATGACTATGAAGATTGAATGCCTGTATTGCAATAGATGTTGTCTCAATATTCGAAAATATACATTGTTATATCCCTCACGGTCAAGCCAGGAGCTGTTGACTCCATCGGTCTTGTCGACAGTACTCCGCTGCGTGGTGATACCGTATGTAGCCCGAATGGAGTAGGAACCGAGATTGTGTGGTCTAGACAGACGAGATGATGTCCTTCGACATCTTGTTTGTTGTCGATCCACGGGCTCCAGCTTTGCGCAGGCCTTGAAATGTCATGAATGATGGTGTCGGGTCACGGAGGCTTCAGCCTTACTCGGTCTTCAAACCTGCAGGCGCTGCCAGGTCACGCAGGCGCAGCTCTCCCACCACCCAGCTCCCGGCACGTGTAAGCTTGTGACCATCTATCACTCAAGATGGAAAGACGTCCATCAATGTCTCTCATCATGCGCCTCTGGGGCAGATGTTGATCGAGCATCTTGGTCATCGGAACGAATCGTCGGCCTAGCGCCATTTCGCCAGTTGATCTGGGATAAGCGGTGGCAAAGGCCTGACGCAGGTTGACGAGCTGGTTTGCGGTATATTTCGCAAGAGGTCGGCAGCTTATGTAAGGTTGTACAAACCTGGTTGAGCTTGTACGAACTTTTGTAAGACGTTCGGCGCGGGTCAGATTTCGTGCCTTCCTGCTGACCGAGATTGCCGGCAAGAAGTTCAAACTTTCCCATGAGCCATTGTATTTGGAATTGTTCAGTTATTGTCGTCATTCTTGGGCTTCAGGGAGCATCGGCCAAAGCCACGGCAACGGCAGCGCCGAAGACAGCCGCCTCATTCGTGGGCTCCAGCACAATTTTCTCAGCCGCAAAGGTGCTCGTAGGCGATGATGCTGCGTCGATCATTTGTCTGATCAGTCCTTCACATCGATCTTTGAATCCCGGGTATTTGAGGATGACGCTCCCATTACATGCAATTGATGTCTTCGGAGTCCCGTTTGGCGTGGTGGGATTGACGTCGGTGTCTTTCTGTAAAGCCCAAAGCGCATGCACTGCGACTGCCATATAAGCAGATGCTCGGTACGAAATTGACTCGGCCGCAGCTCGCAGGAACTTCACTTCTTTTAATGAGGGGGCCTTCTTCAGCCCGAATGCCTTCTTGATCATTGCAATGGACTGCTGCATGGTCTTGGTCGTGTCCATTTCAAGTTTTGCCATGACCTCCGTATCCAAGGAATAGCCCTCCCGCAACAGCTCGGGCATTACCCCACCGAAGAGCTCTCCGGTCTCGATAGCCTCGATGATGATTAACCTCAGCAACTCTCCCAGGTAGCGGCCTGTCGTCATGTACTCGAGAGGCTGAAAGTCCGGCCTTTGGTGCTGTCTGTTGAGCAATTCATCCCAGCGAGTCTCGGTTAGAATAGATTTGCCAAACATCGACACTTCCGTGTTCGTGATGACCCGGTCAGCCTTGTCGAACCATGATTGATCCCGCGCTCCGAATTTTGACCTGCCCATGCACCCAGTCGGCAGGTATGCAGCAGCATTCGTTCCAGTGCCCAAGATCAACGCCATCGACGTAGCGGGATCGAGATATGCCTGGGAAAGAAGAGTGGCGGAAGAATCATTGACGATGGCATTAACACGGACATTCAAATCCCTCCTTGCGCAGGCAGCTTCGATCAGCTCACCCAGATCCATGCCAAGGGTCGTTTCCGCACAAGCGAATCCTTTGCCCATTCCTTGCACTTTGCCGCCACGGTGGCTTGTCTGTTCGATCGGGAAGCTCCAAGCCAGGCCCAGTGGTAGTGTCGTCTGAGGCGGCCACGCTTCCTTTGTCTGGTCCAACATATCTGCAATCTTGCTGGCCATCCAATCGAAGAATTCCGTGCCAGGGAGTCTGCGGGTTTGTTCGTCGATCTTGGAGCTTGTGATATGCTTGATCACCATTGGATTCGGCGAATTCCTTCCATGCAGCTCGACCAATGCGATCCTGAGAGTCGACCCGCCAACATCCAGCGAGATATAGGTCCCCGTCTCTCTGCCATCCGGAAGGGCATGGCAATAGGAAGGAAGCATACAAGCCTCGCTCTCCTGTAGTTTTGCCTTGTACTGGATGCGAAGGGCCGAGGACATGGAGAGCATTCGGCGTACGGTGCATGGGGATCGGAAGATCCGCATGACTTCGTCCTTGAGTGACTCGAGGGTTTGGAGGCTGCCGGCGGTTTCGACGATTGTGACTTCGGCACTGGAGGACTTGACCGAGACCGACATGGTCTTGAATGCGGAAGGGAAGATGATCCTTCCAAGGCGCCGCAGGATGCTGCGGAAGAACTCGAGGAGGGTCATGGTGAAGGAGGACGAGGCCGGTCTGGTTGCCTCACGGTGTTCAGCTGCCTTCCTAGCGGTAGAGGTAAATCATGTTGGGCTTGAAGCCGACTTTTGTTTGCGGTGGAAGACAGACACAAGTGGGAGCGGAAGTGAGGTGAGAGCGAGGTGTCACAATAGCGAAAATCCTCCCTGTGACATGGACCTCAGGATACTGCGACCGACACCGTGGGAGGCGGAGCGACGCCAGAGTGAGAAGAGGCAGAGGCTGAATTGTGCAGGTCGTGGTAGCGGTAGCATAGCATTCATGACAAGACAAAATGGAGCATTGTCGTCAAACAAAGGTTAACCTCGAGTGAGAGGGCACGGCTAAATGGAGACGGGTGCAACAACGATGATAGGCCTGCGATAAACAACGTGTCGAGGCGAACTCGGCATCGTGGTGAGGACGCAGAGGAGAGCACGAGGAACCTCACATGGTGACGGTGACGGTGACGGCGGGCTTCGTCGGGCCTTGACTGCGTTGCTTTGCGTTGCGTTGCGTTGCAATGTTGCTGGAGAGGGCAGAGTGCTACGGTAGAGTCGCAGCTCGCAGCCCAGGCCCAAGCCCACTCTCGCTTGCAGGCCTAGAGCTGCACGTTACATTTCAAGGTCACGCTCTCAGCACGTCGGGGAATGCAACTCCTCCGGTGACGACTGTTCGGATCGACAAGTTTGCTTCCGGCTGCCACTCCTGCTCTTCTATGTCCTATGTACAGAGTGCATTCAATGTTATGTCTGTCTTCTCGGAACCCATGTGTCGGCTGCTCAAGCATAATTGATGTCTTCCTTCGCTCTTGTTGCAGCTTCCAGGCTGGCTGGCACGTGATCTCTCACCTTTTAACCGGTGGCGACGAGGGCTCTCGTGGCTGGCTGAATCCTGTCTCGTCAAGGAAGACTGCAGAGTCGACACAGCCTTGTGGGCATTATGGCATGTGCTTGATCAAGCCTTTGATTCATGAGCGTGGTGTGCTGCTTTTGAGACAGGAGAGAGGGGCCGAAAGATATGACTTGAGGCTGGCCGGCCAGTTCGAGATCAGCCTCTTTGGAATTCCAGCCTCGTCGAGGATGACGACCAAAGAGGGGGAGCTGTCTCAGTCTGGATAGGAGTAGGTGATCTGCACAATGCTGTGCAAGCCAGCTGCTCCATCTGCATGCTAGAACGTAGGTGTCATTATCGTACAACCCCAGGGCTCGTGCCGTGGTCACACAAAACGATCTGGCCTAGAACCTCTATGTGCCAGACGGTTGTAAACGGTGGTGATCCTTCGAATACTCAAATACGGACTGAGGCGCGGACAGACATGGCAGACGCAGGTAGAGATACCCATCCAGTCCGCCATCCCAGAAACCGTTGCCAATCGAATACTCGCGGGTCGCAAGGATACATTGTTGACAGCGCAGCTGTCAGGCGCACTCGTCTATCGATCGGGCCCTTCATGACAATTTTGGCACGGCTGAGTGACCCCCCAGCTGGACCTTCTTCGGATCCCAAGTGGCTTGTTCTCGATTGATTTGATCTCCAATTTGACTGAGGCTGTGAAAGGACAAAGACCAAATTTCGATGCTGGCTGTATGCAAGAAGCCGAAATGCCCATCATCCCATCTCGGCCTCCCTCTGACCGCTCTTCATGGTGGTTCATCAATTGCAATTCCATTATTAGTGTTCATCCACGATTTCGAGGCAGGCTACAGCTCCGAGTCGCAGTGGATGACTATTTCTCTCGCGGTTTGGCACTGCAGGCTGAGCGGACTTGACCTGAGCGCAATCATTATCCGGAAATGCACCATGATGGGTCCTGCCTGTCAAAGCTGCACTTGTTAGGCAAAGCATGTTGCTGCTCGCCGTTTGGGGACTGGATACGGGGGTCTTGCAAGCCATGCCCATGGACAAGTACCGGTACACAGCAGACCCGCAAACGTTCCCTGTTGCGTGGGAGGGCTACTACTGGGCGGTCGAAGGCCGATCGACCAGGGGTGCCACAAGTCTCATCGTTGAGCAGTTCATCCACGGTTCGTCATCCGGCTCGCCTCCATTCGCCTAAGCACGTCTCGGCCGCGGAGCCACAACACTGGGCACCTTTGTCGCAAGAAGGGCACCCCGGCTTCCTCAAATTGGCCCTACGAGTGCGCTTACTACACCATCGGAAGTTTCCTGCTCTCGCAAGTGACAGCACAGTGCGAGCACATAGCATAGTCCTGCTTACCCGCCGTTGGTTTGCAAGAAGAAAGATGCCCAGTCTCCAACTCTCTTCGCCCACGCTCCAGACGCGTGCAAGGCTTTTGTTTACTCTGCTTCGTGTTTCGACGCCTGGGGTGGTACTGTTGCAGCTCTCGCATCGTGCTAGCGGCATCACCAATGCGGCTTGCTGGCCAGTCATTGTGCGTTTGGGCTCTGGGTATGACAACTTCCGGACCGGTTCCAAGGACCCCCCGTGGAGCTAAGCAACAACCAACCACCGGCTTTCAACAGCCTTGTTGTGCCTCGTGTGATATCACCCCGGTCCCTGCCCCCTCCGCGCTTCAGGCTCATACCCTGTCTGATGTTTGACTTCCGAAAAGGCCCTCGTCTACCTCGACCTTCCAGCATCATCCTCGCCCGAAGCCCGAGTGTGGGAGATTTGCTGAGCCGTCGATAGCTCCTTTTCTCCTTGTAAGCCATGACCTATCCTCCTCTTGCATCTCGAACGTGCCCTTTTCATTCTCGACCAGAACATGGTGTTTCCAAGCCAGCGCATCGTTTCTGAAATAGAATCTGTGTTCATCGACACCAGCGTCCGCTAGAATCCGGCAGTCCTGTTCGACCAACACGTCAATGCCCGTTGACATGCCAGCTTGACACGGAAGCTGTCCGCGAGCGTTCAAAAGGCACTTTGTCGAGACCAATGTCAAACCAACAACTGTAACCTTCTCACATCATGGAGTCGCGGTTGCGGAAATTGCTTTCACCCAGGAGACACAAGGCTCGACGCAACGATGCCACTGCCGAGTTGGATCTGCAGAGCATACCATACAGCCCAGCTCCGTCGCAAGGCCGACTACCTGTGCTCATCAACCAAGCACTCAGGAAATCCGGTGCAGTCAAGCAGCGCGACGGCAGACTGCCCACTGACCCGCTCCGTTCCTTCTCCTACGAAGAAGCCGCGGCGGGCAAGCCTCCCCAGCTGGGCGATCGGCCTCAGCGAGGTAACGGGCCTGTCAAGCTTCAAACCAGTCGCCGCCTGAGCTCCGGGGAGCTATTGGTCACTGAGCAGGACTACGATCGCACGTTGGAGGAGATCCGGGAAGGAGAGTATATCGTTGGCGGCAAGGAAAGGAGGGCCTCCAAGTCTTCTTCTCAACCCAAGTCGCCCACGGAACCCACCAGCCTGAAGTTCATCTCTACGGCTCCAAGCTCTCCGAGAGAACAACTTACTTTTTCCGGCCCAATCTGGCAGCCTGCATCTGGACTCGGCGAGTTTGCGCCAGTTGCATCTCCTGTTTCGGCCTCGAGCATTTTCCGTCCGCCACAGCGCTCGTACTCAGCTCAAGCATATTATCCAGACTACCGCCGCGACGGCCTTGGGACTTCAAGTCCAGCGCCGCAGCTCTATGCTCGTCCCATGACGTCAAGTACGTCTCTGCTGGAACCTCATGAAGAGCACAACCCTACGATCCGAGCACTTTGGAAAGCCGAGTATAGTCGGCTGATGTCCATGAGTGGGCCGACGGGTGTGGACAATTGCACGGTGGAGCTAGACAATCACCACGGTGATGCTCCTCTACCGCACGCATCGTCCTCCATGGAACACCGCAGGTCTTACTCGTACTCGTACTCCTCTCGGTCAGTGAGCCAGCCGAATTATCTCCCGACCAGTCCTACAAGGGCCGGGGCAAGTTTAAGAATGAACGCATCGACATCCGTCCTCGACTTGGCCTACCGTGATGACCACTCTGAAGGGTCTTCACACCCGAGATACTCCCACCTCTCCTCGAGCGGTGCGTCCTCATCCCTCACCACTCGGACAAGCATTGCCGAAGAGCCCGGCACTACCAGAGACGACATCCGAAAGATCGTCGACGACATGCGCACGACCTATCTCCAGGCCATTGAAGCTCAGACTCCCCCACTGCAGCCTGTGTCGAGTCCCCCCATGGATAAGGCTCGATCTAAGACGCGAACACCTTCCCTCATGTCGTACGCCTCTGTTGATAGCAGTCTGAGGTCAGCCAGTCGACACTCTACGACCCGCACCAAGTCATGGCAGTCGAGCACCTCCCACTTCACCACCGCTCGGGCATCTGCAACCTCACCCATGATGAAACAAAAGCGTCCAGGATCCGCAACAAGCCGACGGACCTCTGGCCAAACCGCAGCCGGGATCGCCACCCTGACGCCCATTGAAGCGAGCCCGGCCAAGTCGGCCAAATCGAGCCATACCAAGAAGGTCCACGACGGCGGTTTGAAACGCGCCGACTCGACGACATTGGGCGTGATGGCCCGGAAATTGACCCTCGTCGACGACCGCCCCTCGACCGGCTCTTCGCAGCCTGGGACCACCAAACCGGCGCCGACCTTCTACAACTCGTCGGAAACCGACTCGTCCTCGTCCTCGTCCGCCGCGTCGTCGCCCATCAAGGTCTCGTCCGTGCAACACACGCCCGAGAAACACAAGACCGCCGGACGGCAGCAATCGCCGCTCGCGAAACAGCCGTGGCAGATCGACGTCGATCAGATCCTGCCCGACGAGGACCTCGAATTGGCCCTCGACATTGACGAGTTCGAGACGCTGTGCGACGGCCTGTTCAACTCCCCCTCGGCCTCGACGGGGGTGGGAAGTGGTGGGGGAGGGGAAGGGGCACTCGGCATGTTCCAGACGTGGGACGGTGCAGGGACGACACCTCCCCTCCTCCACGGCCGCGCGACTCCCTTCGACCACGACGTCTTCGCCTCAACCACGCCCGCCGAGTTGAGGACGTCCAAGTTCGCCAAGGACAAACTCCAGCTCGGGCTGGGCTTGACGGGCCTTCCTGCCATGATATGACATGATCCGCCACGATTGATAAAACCTTTTATGATACGACACGGCAAATAAACGCCTTGATGTTTGACGGCACGGTGCCATGATTTCCTTACAATACCCTTGGGGTCTTGAGCGGCGAGTGGCGCACAAATCGTTGGGAATGGGGAAAAAAAAGTCGGCACTTGATTTTATTCTATTTTGATTTTCAATTCCATACCATTTCAGTTCAGTCCATCTCACTCACAAAAACACCACATATACCACCATCCGCGCATGTTATACGACTTCCTTTGGGCTATCCATTTCGTTGTATCCTCGTTTCGTTCCCACATCCCGCTTCCCATCACCAGGGAGATCCACTATCTAGGGTATTGGAACTATCACGACAAGGCGGGCTTTCAATTATTATTTCTTTCCGGTTGTGCTCTTTCGGGGGATGTCGGCGAGTACCGCAAGTACAATCAATGGACACGGGAATATGGTGTCAAGAACACACACGAACGTACGCACGCACGGGCGCACGGCAACGGCTAATGCTGAGGGGCGGATGGAAAAGGCACGAAATAGAAGGATGATTCTCACGCCGACTCCCGTGTACATATACATACGTATGATACACATACAAGAGCGCACGCTCGGACGAGGGGGCGCCTCGGGGGGGTTGGAAAAGACAAAGCACAGCGTGTCATCAGCTTGGGCGAATCTTAAGACACTTGCGTCTTGCGGAGACCTGGCTCGGGGCTCGAGTACACGAGTACAGGACTCCGTACTATAGCAGGCATCACTACATAGGTTAGGCTATTCAATGCAATGGCGAAAATACGTTTATCGCCACCACAAGCTTTGGGCGGAAGAGGATGTAAGACTACAGGAAGGGACAGACGCTCCGCATGGTCGGTTGGTCGGCTCGCCCTGGTTACTTCGCTGCATTGGCCAGTGTCAGTGCTCCTGATCATCTATGCAGGAGGATCTCGCTGAATCACAAGGACGCCAAAATAACCTTGCTCGTCATTTAGTCTTTGTTCCCAGACGCAGGCTGCATCTTATCGAATATAACATGCTCTGAGGGGCTCGACTCGGGATATTGTCCGGTCGCGTTATGGTATTGTCGCCTCTACAAGGTTTATCTCATGCGGTGATGGTGAACTGAATGAATGGCGAAGGGGAAACGAGAGCAAGTCAAACTGAGGACATTCAGTCGAAACCAGCGGCTGGTTCAGGAGCCGAGCAGGCTGCCAACTTTTGGGATTGTCTCTACCTATGGACAGACGCATATTGAGCCATGTTGAAAAGTACTCATGTGCTTGTGACCGGCTCGAATCCCTCCCATTGATCATGGGATCCTGGTTCGCCAGCTTCACCCAGCAGCAGACTGCGTCAGAACATTGTTCTCGTGAATCGTTTCGTCATAAACTCCTCCCTTCGATGCCGGGGTATCATGTTGAATTGAGCACTTGCTCTTCATGCCTGGGGGTATCATGTTGAATTAGATACTTTTGGATGTTTGTTGACACCTTTTTTACACCCCAGGCTCACCAAGCGGTGAGACCAAAATCACGCCAGAACTCCATCCTGGTCCCCACGAGCTAAAACGCATCCAAATGAGCAAGAGTTGATCATGCTTGTGTCTCGCTAACGCCTGCGGTCAGCACGGAAAATGATTAGAAATTCGAGAAAACGCCGGGGACGCACTCAGTTCTTGAGTGCAACTCCGTTTGTCGGGAACGGCACCTTGCGTTCTTCTCCATTCGCAATGCTCTTTTCGACCTCTGCAACCGGGGCATCACCATTCAACACTTCTTTGGTGCCGTTGTTCCCGTTTGCGTGATCGCTTGCATCAGTCCCATCGAAGACCGAGTCGAGGTCCCGAGCCTCAAGGTCCTCAAACACCTTGAAAATCTCATGGGTCTGGTGAAAGTCGTTGTTGACGATGTTGACAAGATAACATTCGCCCATGATCGTCTCAATCAACTTCCTGCTGCTCGAGCCGGCTGGATAGCACTTCGACCAATCCTGCCCAAGGCGGAAAGCTTCATCCTTCCAAGCCAAGAAAGACACAGTTTCCACGATTGTTGGTTGCACGATCTCGCGGTTCGGAAAGATACCCCACGTGACGGCGTTCGGGCCTTCGTCTTTGGTGTTGGTGAGCAGCTCTCCTTTCTGATTCACGGCATAGTAAGTGAGGTTCTTATTGGCGTCAAGTCTTTCCATGACTTCCTTGAATATGGATGGGAAGACAAGCAGCTCAAGATATGCTTTCTGGTACACCCAGCCGCCGGCGGGACCCCAGCCGTGGACTGGATGCGTAGAGGAAGCGCCGTCAATTGCTGGTTGGGAATTGATGGTCAGGAATCCGCGCTTGTTGAGGCTCACAAGATCGTCTTTGATGCTGTTGGCCTCCGCCGAGATGGCGCCTTCGCTCCAAGGCAGCCGGTCGAGGTCGCCCTGTAAATAGCGGACGAACAATGAGGTGATCTCACGCAGAGACTTGGGCTTTCCCCACAGTTTGATGTTGGCCTCGTTTGTGCCCTTCAAGCCAATACCGTAAGCATCCAATTCGCCAAAGGCAGGAGATCTACTGTCGCCCCAACGCCCATTAGGAAACTCGTCCCAGTCGGCCGTTCTCGTAATGTATGAGGCGTTGCGGTTTCGCCAGAAGATCGGTCGGACCGTCTCGTCTCTGCGGTTGAGACCAAGTGACTTCCGCCAGGGCAGGGGTTTCTCTAGGGCCATACCAGAAGTTGAAGGGGTGATAGACAAGTCTTCGAGGACCATTCGAGTTGCTTGGGCAAGGTTCATGGTGTAAAAATGAAGATGCAGAATCCCTGCGTCCAGGATTTTCCGACACATCTCAGCGACCAGTTCCTTTCCGACCGCTCTAACAGCGGCATCGTCGTTCTTGACCGGCTCTAGAGCTTTGTACCAGTCTTCTGGGATATGGCATTTCGTCCATTGGGCTCGCCTCACAAAGGCAGCGTGGGTATGGATTGGCATGATTCCAGGAATGATCGGGATGTCGATGCCTCGATTGCGACACTTCTTTACCCAATCTAGGAATATGTCTACATCGTAGAACATCTGGGTGACTACAAAAGTCGCCCCGGCATCCACCTTCTCCTTCAGATGGTCGATTAGGACGTCCACATCCCGGTGGTCATCGCACCCTTCCGGATAGCCGGCGACGCCGATGTCAAAGTGGTCGCCGTATCTTGTCCTGATGTATTTGACGAGGTCCTTTGCATACCGGAAACCTCCGTCCTTTGCTTCCCACTTTTCCTGATCTCGAGGCGGATCTCCCCGGAGAGCCAGTATATTTGTGCAGCCGGCCTTGTACGCCCGTCGCAGGGCGTCGTCAACCTGCGTTCGCTCCATATCCGTGCATGTCAAGTGCATGCATGTTTCGAGTCCATAGTGACTCTGAGCAGCGTTGACCATTTCACACGTCAACTGTGAGTGTCTTCCGCCTGCGCCCCAAGTAATGTCAATGAACGCCGGTCCCAAATCATGCATGCGGTCCATGCGGTCGTAGAGGTTTTGAACGCCCTGGGCCGTCTTGGGAGGAAAGAATTCGAAGGAAAAGGTTGGCTTGTTGCTCTGGTGAGCCTGTGCGAGCTTTTTGGAGATGTGCATCCTGGCGATTTAAAGTGAAGACCGAATGAGAGTGTCCAAGGGTGAAGAAAGCGCCAATACAAACAAGTAAAAGATGAAGAACAGTGAAGACTCGGATGTATATCAAGCGGGACGGTTTGGTCTCGATCGCGCCTTCGCTGGCTGTGTAACTGCCCGTTTACACAATAATGTCCTCCTCTTGAGTAGAAACAGCTCAACCGAAGTAACGGTTGCGAGCCCACCTGTCGGCCAGTTCTCGCGGCATTGGGTGCTGGACGGAACTTAAAAGGGTGTGTTTCAGGCAGAGGTGAGGTGTGCAAGACTGTTGAGAAAGCCAAAGTGGAAAACCGAGGACAGTAATGCTCTCGACAAGGCGGTCAATGACTGGGATATTTTTCTCACCTGGTCCCCGCCTTTGCCTGGGCATCCCACGCCCGGAAAACTAGTTCGAGCCACTTGCGTGCGCGCTGTGGCTCGTTCTTGGCAGGCACCGTTCCAATCACCGACTGATCCGTTGTTCGTGCATTCGCTTGCGAACATGAGGAAAAACTGCTGGTGTACTTGCGCAACGCTGGGGCTGCAGAGGGCGGGTAGACCGGATCATGCGGAGAATGTTTCCAGTCGGCTTTGCACGTTTCCTGCCATGTACCTGCTTGCTGGCGTACAGTAGTTCACAAGGTCCAATGCAATCGAAGTCACGGCCGTCACCGTTGGACTCTTGACGATGTTGGTTGTGTCAAACTCTCCACCAAGGTGACTGTCGCAGATCGCTAATACATCCATGTCTCTGTCACGAATACGTGGTATGAAGTAAGAGTTAAGAGCTGGAGATACCCTGGGGTGGGGAAGGGCTTTGCAATTGATTATACCTGTGGGATGGTCGACAGACACAGCATGTAGCATGCATTTATCTGGTCAACACCCACACTACTGATCCTACATGTTCTGTTCCGCTAGGAAGACCCTGCACCTCATGTCTTCAGATCTGTATGCAAATAGATACCTCGCAAGCAGTCATACGCCTGCAGGATTTGATATAGAGCTATCTATCTGTGACCAGAATGGAGGAAAGCAACAGGTTCCAGGTTCGCGTCTTGCAAGACCCAGGCTCGCCTCCACCACGACCTCTCGGATAAGTCTTTGAATTAGCGCGGGCGCAGGAGTACTGGACGTAAAGTAAAATTTTCTCGGAAATTCAGTTCAGATGTTCTTGATTATAGTATCCAGATTGGGGGGGAATGGTTGACACTTCCGTAGAGCAAAGTGAGTCGCACGTGAGCGTCGGGCACATTTTTTGCTGCGAGGCTGTCGACTGCGGGCAGCTTCAAATTTTATGCATGTCGAACAACTTTTCAAAACGCCTCAAAAATGGCGACGACGACGTCCTACAAAGACACTCTTCTCCCCCTCTTCCTAAAGGCCAAAGTCCTCTCATTCGGCACGTATACGCTTAAATCAGGACGCGTATCCCCATACTTCTTTACGTCAACTCTGCTCCATACCGCGTCCCTTCTGGGGGCTCTTGCCCGTGGCTTCGCAGCTGTCCTGACGTCCCCTCCTTTCTCGCTGCCACTTGGGACCGAAGAAGCAGGTAGTGATGCGGACGGCTCGCCGTCACCTCACTTCGACGTCATCTTTGGACCTGCGTACAAAGGGATCCCTCTTGCCGCCATTGTCGCGAGAGAGCTAGAGTTCAGCGGTCACAATTTCGAGGGCGTTTCCTACGCTTTCAACAGGAAGGAGGCAAAAGACCATGGTGAAGGAGGCACTATCGTTGGGGCACCTCTCAAGGGCAAGAGGATCATCATCCTCGACGACGTGATGACTGCCGGTACAGCGTTACGGGAGGCTGTCTCAATAATCAAGGCACAAGGAGGTACTGTGGTTGGCGTCGTGCTGCTGCTCACAAGACAAGAACGGGTATCCGACACCGAGCCTCGAAGCGCCATGAAGGTTGCCGAGGATGAGTTGGGAGTGCCTGTCAGGGCTGTTCTCAAGTTCGAAGACCTCCTGGAGGCCATAGAAGCGGGTAAAATCGAGGGAGCGGGGCCCGACCAGCTGGATCTGATGAAGGCATACCGGGCGAAGTACGGAAGCACAGACTGAACCAAAGCCTACAGGCAGGGGTTCAGGCATGGTGCGGGTGTGGGATAGGTTGGAGCGCACGCGATACCCAGATGCACCACAGGCGTTTACGAAATAGACAGCAGCAATGATAGACGGGGGTTCGATACACGGCCATTATGACTGATGGTATAAAGTCAATGCCAGCACTTCCCGGTTTCCTCCTGATATGCATCCATCTCTCCCAGGCACAACATTCCCCTCTCGAAGTCGCGGGGCTCGAGCGTACACGCCTGCGGACCTTCGGGCGGATGAAAAATCGCACTTCAATGTCTCGCATCGTGCTGTGGAAGCCACGCGGCCAAAACTGAAGCGTCCGAGCAGTACGGAGCAAATGCTCGTGATCGGCCTGAAGTCTCGCTGACAAAGCCCAGCCGATTGACTTTCGACAACTGACACCGATAAGGCCGGTTTCTGACTTTCTGATGGCCTGCTGTCTCCACCACATCAGAAGTAACGCACATTTCTGACACCAGGGGAAATTCTGGCGCCCACCACCGCAGCGTCGTTCGCCCATTGGCCGGACGAACCTGCACGGAGCAATATATGCAGATGGCAACGGGCGGTGCGGTGAAGGTTCTCTAACACCAGGAGCGCGCTGAATTACCAATCCTCAATATGGATGCATGTGGCCTGACCCACATGAAGCACCGCCAACCGTCCGTATATGAAGTCGAGGAACGACACGAGAGACGAAGATGGCATCGGTTCAATCCGTTAAGTTCAGTTCAGTTCAGTTTCGCCGCACCCAGAAACAGCGTTGCTCCCCCGTTCCTCGCTCAGGCCTCTGCTTTTAAAGGATAAAACCAGGATCCAGATTCAACCATGACGGTGACAACCACGACGACATACCTGATTACGGGTGCCAATAGAGGTGAGCTGCCCGGTCCAAGACCCCGTGTGCATCGCGCTCAAGTCCACCGTTCTGGGTCAATCCACTGACAGATCACCCCGTCCTACAGGCCTAGGAGTCGGCCTCGTCCAAGCATACCTCGCTCGCCCAAACAGCACCGTCATAGCTGCCGTTCGCGACCCGTCCTCCGCGAGCAGCAAATCTCTCGCCACCCTCTCCCGCTCATCCACCAGCCGCCTCATCGTCGTCAAGATCGAAAGCACCTCCGCTACGGACGCGGACGACGCTATCGCCACCCTGAAGCAGGTCCACGGCATCACAGCCCTGGACGTCGTGATCGCCAACGCGGGCATCGCGAACACGTACCCGGCTGTCCACGAGGCCACCGCCGGGCCCATGCTCGAGCACTATATCGTCAACGTCGTTGGGGTTGTGACGTTGTTCCGCGCTGTGAGGCCGCTGTTGCTCCCCGCTGCCGCCACAGGCACGAATGCCAGGACGCCCAAATTCGTCACCATGAGCTCGAGCGCCGGTTCGATCGGGGGGCAGGACCGCGCCCCCGTCCCGAATGCCGCGTACGGGCCCAGCAAGGCGGCGTTGAATTGGGTGACCATGAAGATTCACCTCGAGAACAAGGACCAGGGCCTGTGTAGCTTTCCCATTCATCCGGGGTGAGTGGCCATTGCTTCTTTCGTCCCTCGCTCCTCACTCCTTATCCTCCCTCCCACAGAACGCATCACATGCAGGTACCGGGTATAGTTTAGTTACTGACGTTTCCTTGCCTTCATGCCTACAGCTGGGTCCAGACTGAAATGGGCAACGCCGGTGCCGTGGCTTTTGGTCTGGACAAGGCGTCCATCACGCTGGAGGAGAGCATTCCCGGGATGGTTGACGTGGTACGTAACGGTCTTGTGTTTATGCTTGTGTTTGCGTCTTTTATCTGTTCCTGTGTCTGTTTTTATCCCGCATCGCCCACCTCCCGGGTCCACCACTATCTCTTCTATGAATATGAACCCGGAAGGGAGGGGGGAGGCCGGGGCGCGACTTGGTTGCCAGAGAGAAAAAAGCCGGACTGTCGCACAATCAGTCCAATTTAACACGTCGCCCAAGTTAGTTCCCGGTGCTCTCTGCTAACGGTACGTGAATGACAGATCGACAAGGCGACAATCGAAGCGACGGGCGGGAAATTCATGGTCTATGATGGGACGGAGTATCCGTGGTGAAGCATCGCCCTGGTGATTTCCTATCCTTGGGTGTTGGACATTGCATCTTGAACTGGGATCCGAGACGGACGCTAGATGCTGAATCTTGGTGGAGACGGATAACGAGGAAACGCAGGGTTAAGAACTGACTGGGCCACGGTCTCGCTTTCTCGCTGAGTCGTTGGATTGCTGATTACTGGGTTGCTGGGTTGATGAGATCAATCGTCTTGCCGCTGCGTCGCCGGGTCGATATGTCGGCACGTTGTCGTCTCGTCGCTTAGTCGCTGGCATGCTTCAAACCTTCCATGTTTGTTTGTTCATCCGTTCTCTCCTTCATTCTTCGCTATATCTTCCCATGGGACAGACAACCCACCACTTTCTCTGAAGCCCTAAGCCCAGCCTCTCTTTTTGCCTGGCCCTTCTTTGTCCCCATCGCGTCTTATTCCCGGCTTTGCCAGCAATCGTTGAGACACCGCGACCAACGAAACATGGACGTCCAGCAGTGTTGTTCCCTCGCGGGCCTGACGATCTCTGCGCCTACCGAGCAAGGTCCAGACCAACCCCCCGGTCAAACAGCAGCGGCATCTGGCACGGACAACGACCCACCCGAACAACAACCAGCACCACCACAGCCTCAGGGCCAGGGTGAAGGCCATGAGGCGGCGCCCTCATCTTCCGCGGCAGCGGCACTGATCCTCACCAACAATGCCTTCTGCTCGAAATGCCGTGGCCACGGCCATTTCTCCCCAAAGTGCTATGCCATCACTGACGCCTTCGCTGGCCGCAACCCGGAGCACACAAGATACCTCGTCAAAGCGCCGAATCTGACCCCCACCCGGTTCCACCATGGCCTCCCGTGGTCGGGGTTGCCGTACCGGCAACTAGAGATGATGAAGACCAGCAGGGGTGAATGGAAAGCGAGTAGCAGCAGCGGTACCCACGGGCCCCAAACGTACGGCGACGCAGTGGCGCTGATGATGGCGTGCATGGAACACCTTGGACGGTACAACACCTTCAAGCCCGCTCAGTACGAATTACTGTCCGACATGGGCGCGGAAGTGGAAAGACACTGCCGTCACTTAGGACGCCAGGCCAGCCGCGCGCTCACCAAGACCTGGAAGACGCATGCCGAGCAGACGATCGACTTGGTCGAGCGCTTCGTCTCCCACATGGTGCTCGCGATCCGCGACTTTGAGCGAACCGCCATCCTGGTCCCGCTGGCCGTGGAGATCAAGCAGTACCGAAAGGACGTCGGCTCGACGCGAGACGAAGTCACCTACTCGGACGTGTGGGAGTACGTGATCGCGCACCTCGACTGCGGCAGCCAGGAAGACCAAGGCCACGGACAAGCGAAAGAGGCGGCCGGCATTCTGGAGACGCGATCGCTGGACCCGAACCACGTCCACGACCTCACGAGCACGATGGCCGCGTTGCGGGCCCATTACGACGACTGCCTCCATCGCCTGCGAGACTGGAACGCCGAGAAGAGCTGGTGGCCCGAGGTCGGCGTGCGTCTGCGCATCAACCGAGTCCTGGAGATGGTGTTGCAGATACCGCCGCGCCTCGTCCCGACAGTCGGTGAACCTGCCTTCTCTACTGCTTTGGACGTCCAAGATCTGGAATGGCCCGACCTCGACGACGTGTGGTACGAGTGGCGGCGGGTGAAGCGGCAGCCGGGCCGTGTCATTCCACGCGATTAGGAAAAGAACGAGAAGAAGGGAAATGCAAGCACTTATCACCAGTGTGGAAGGCAACATACCGTTTCGAATGGCAGTGGCATTGATTGGAGATGCGAGACTTGCAATCTCACATACGCGAGCATGCACTTGCCTACCCCAGCCTGCACGGCATGAGCATATGCACGGCAATGAACACGGCCGCCATGGCGGCAGTGTGCGCAGCCTGAGGAGCAAGTGCGGGCCGATGAATATTGGAAGGGCAGTGTCCGGGTTTCAAGCGTACAGCCACTGATCATTCACTGCTTGATTGATTGATTGATTGATTGATTGATTGATTCTGCCGACCGAGGTCGGAAACACACATGGCTGTTCAGAGGAGGAGAACATCAAGGCATTGGATTCCTGCATTGGATATCGTGGACTTGGCACGATTTGTATTGATGATTGAGCTAGCTGCTACTCAAAAGCACATGCAGCAACTGCGTTGCCATTGCTTGGACGGACCGGTGTAGAGGCTTCGACTAGCCATAGCTATCAAGTGTATCTCCCATGTTGGACGTGGAGTTGCAACGATCCAGCGCCAGGACGAAGATGCCAAGTTTAACAATGCTTCAAGGTCCAGGTAGTCGACTCGCGAAGTTGTTCACTCCCCTTCTCGTCTCGCTCTTCAAGGCCATTCATGCCTTTTCAGTGTGATGCACTTCCGCTACGTGGACATCCTCGCCCGCCAACTTAATCTCCATTTGCTCCTCGAGAATGCCGTGACCATCCTCGGTCAAGTGCACGACGACTTCATCGCCGAAGAGAGCGCCGATTTCTTCGACGGGGAGGCGCTTCGTCTCGGGGATGTAGAGGTACACGATGATGGTGGAGATGAGGCACAGGCCCATGTACAGAAAGTACATGCGGTATTTACTTTGGGACAACCCGAATTAGCCAGTTTCCACAGCGGCGCACCCTTTTCGAGAAGACAAGGTCTCGAACTCACATGTTCTTAAATGCCAGCGCCGATGGAGTGGTGTAGGTGATCGCACCGACGAAGTAGGAAAAGAAGCCCAGTCCAATGCCCCGGCCTCGGATGTTCGTAGGGAAGATCTCGGCCATCCAGATGAAGGAAGGGCCATCCACGCACTGATACATGACAATGTACACGTAGATGATCAGCACACAGCCCGCAAGTCCAGCTTTATGGTCGGTGCCGAGGTACTGCCATTGGAGGACGCCTTCGAGGAGAAGACAAACGGCCAGAGCCGGGAAGCCGATGACTGTACGTCGATAAATACCATTAGAAGAGCTCAGGGACCGAGGGGATGCATTGGTACTCACGGAACATGGTTCTCCGGCCAATTCTATCGACCGTAAAGATGGCAATGATGACGCACGTCGTGCCAATTGTGGTGTAGACAGCTGTTCGGAAGCATCAGGCTGTATGGTCTTCATTGGACCGAGGGAGGAAAGAACGTACCATAGAGCAGCAGGGGCATGACGCCCGTCATTCCCAAGCTCGAAAAGATCAAGACCAGGAAGTTGGCAATGCCTAGAATCTGTGTGATCGTCAGCTGAAGGTCGTGAGATGCTCGCACAGAAGACGTACGCCTGTGGATTGAGCGGCGAACCTGGAGCACAAGTCAACCTCAGGCAACCTCCAGCATTGTTTCACAGCATAAGGACAGAACTGACTGGATGAAGATGGTGAGCAAGCTCCTCTTCCGCCAAGAGGGCTTTCGGAACATTTCAATGTATCCGGCTTTTTGCTCCTTGTCGAAGTCGACCTGCCGGGTGATTTGCACAAATTCGGCATGGGCTGCAGAGTCGGCCTCGTCGTCCGGGTCATGATGGATCTTGCGGAGCACTTCCCACGCCTCGCTGGGTCTGTTCTTCAGGCAGAGGTATCGAGGTGACTCTGACAGCTCAATCAGCTCCGTTTCAACAACAGCAGGAGAGAGTGAAACGCACCAGGAATGAAAGGCAGCCCAACAAGAAGGGCGAGCGGTCCGACCATGGCAAGCGCCAGTGGCACACGGACCTGGATGTTGAAGTCTTTCGCATAATAGGTGCCGATGGAGATCCATCCACAACTGGGACATGTCAGCGTGTCTGGTGTTCGATGCACAGCAGGTTGCACGTACAGGAGATACCCCATGGAGAAGCTGAGCGTTGTCAGCCCACTGAGCACGCCGCGATGACGTGGAGGCGCAACCTCGGTCAGGTAAAGTGGCACCAGACAGATGAGCATCCCCAGACCAAAGCCATGCAGCAGACGGACGGCGATGAGCATACCGATCGCCATCGAACCGGTGATTAGAGCGGCTCCCACGAGGGAAGATACGGCTGCAATATAAAAGGCTTTCTTCCTCCCGATCACATCAACCAGCCAGCCTTGGGCCAGGGCACCGACAGCCAACCCAAAGTTGAAGAGTGCATTGATCGCTCCGAGGATGCTGCTGAAGTATTAGGCTCTTGCACTGGGCGGGGCGTGAGAACGGGCATGACTTGCTTAGAAGTGTAGTTGCTCGTCGCTGTAAGGCAGTCAGGACACGCGGATCGGCGTGGAAGGAGGACCAAACTCACGATCGAGATCGAAGTACTCATAGAAGCTGGGCTGTCCTAAGCTGGTGACAAAGATGGCGAAGCCATAGCCATAGGAGTACCCTCCCCAGGAGACAACCAGGCAGATGGCAATGTTGAACCACGTCAATTTAGCCATGTCGAATATGACGGTTCCTGTACCTTCCGACCAGGATGCCCGAGCTTGAAGTGAGTATCTCAGAAGTCCGGTCGGCACACTCGTCTCCTTTATAGTCCGTGGTGTCTCGAGTTCTCCACATGGATTCGGATGCAATCACGATACTTCTCCGGGGAATACGAGAGTCAGAGCAGTACCCCGGACTTTGATAGCTCGGCTCTCGTCTGTCTCCACGAGAATGGATGTGGGGAGCATTGCGAAAAGTTCCGCTGGGCTGCGTCGGTTGGTTGTGGCTCTAGCATGGGGTGGAGGGCTCCGAACAAGAGTCTGGCCAAAGGCATTTGGGGGCTATGTATCGCTGGGGAGGCGTATGAGCGTGTGGAGCCTCGACTAGGCGGGTGTTATGGTTGTGGCATCGTAACCTTTCTGACATTGTCCACCTTCTTTCTGACATTCGGCTCGTCAGAAACATATACCACGGCAAAGCAATCGGGTATGACAGGGGAGGTTGAGCAGTGATTGGCTCGTCGGTGTGGAACATGTCTCCTTTTGGCCCTTAACCAAGGCATATGGAGATCCAGGGGCTGCAGCATCGGAGCATGGTGGATATTCGCACTGGAGTGACTGGTGTCAGAAATACAAGTGAGACGGCCGTGGAACCAGGTGCCAGGCTGGCACGTACCTGGATCGAATGCTCGACCGTGGTGGCAGCGCGAGTTTACGGTGGGCCACACAGCCGCCGACACGCTCCACCAAGTCGACGACTCAGCGACACTGCTCATGCACCTCACTTCTCACTCCGACGTGACTGAGCGCTGGACTGTCTGATGTCTGGACCGCAGTCATGGCTTATCCACGCCATCGGCCCCACGAAGTGTTGAGTCCGCGGGCCTTAACCCGGGCCTGAGCCATCAAGCACCAAGACACGACGGCACACGAGCCATGTCGCTTGCTCTCGGTGCTCTCATGTCCCTCCGCGCCGCTGGGGTACAGCTCCAGGGCTGGGCGCAAGACGACTCGGCCATAAACTCAAGTCAGAGTCAAAGTAAAACCACGACATGGCACGTCCATCTCCCTCACGCAGTGGAGCCTGACCCAGAGCTCGGATCCTCTCAAGCGCAAAGAGCACATTCGCAACCCGTGCGGACAGACCACGACACCGCCGCTCAAGGTCGACGTACAGATCTTCAGGATGATCACGACCATCCCGACTTCGACGAGCACAGCAGGTGGCCGCGGAGACTGCTGCACGTACCCACAATGACGTCGTACCAGTGGCGCCCGGACAACAGTTATAATGGAGTGAAGGCCCCTGAGTATGCTATCGTCAGCTACACATGGGGACGCTGGCGCCTGGCAGATGCACACTTGGGGGTGGAGGCGCTTGGAGTCAGAGGTGTGCCTTGGGAGATTCCGAAAGTCCATCCCCATCACTTCACGGCTACGCAATTCCACCAGGTCTTGCAGGTGGTCGTTGGAAACTCTGCAAGAGAGTCTACTGGGGGCGCTGGCCAGAGGGACCTATCGCCTTTCGTATGGCTTGACGTTGCATGCATTCCACAGTGGCCGAATAGTCCTGTTGCGGATTCAGAGGTGGGTCGTCGTAAGTCGCTCCGAAAGCCCTTCCGTGCAAGCAGCAGTCAGTCGCTGTTGGAGTTAGGATTTCAGTCAAAGCCGGTATGAGTACGTTCCCGCTGATGGATACGCGCAGAGGCCCGAATATTCCGAGGCGCCCGGACCGCGTACGTCTGGCTGACGACGCCGGACCCGGTCCAGTTGGGTCAAGCATTCTCCAAACGCGACGACAAGAGCCCCCAAGATATCGCGAACGATGTCGATATTTTCTGCAAGCTTCTCCAAGACCCCTGGTTTGGGTCCATGTGGACGTTACAGGAATCTTTCATTCAGCAGGCGGCCTTCATCGTGACCAACTCCGGACTGTGCAGTTTGTCGGACCGAAAAAGGCCACTAGACCTCTTCTACGTTCGTGGAGTCGCTATAGACCTTATTGAGGGAGCATCTCATCCTCAGCACGGCGACATGACAGAGCTCTTGTCCCGATTGAAAGACCTCTGGTTCCGCGCTGGCTTACAGGGTCCTTTGAGCACATCCCCGATGCAGGTCCTGGCCTGTGCGCGGTTTCGGACCAGCGAGTTCGAACTGGACAGAGTGTACGGTATTATGCAGGTCTTTGGCGACGAATTTCGAGTGGGCAAGGCGCGAGTCGGCAAACCTGGACGAGAACCCGCCGACACACAGTCCTTCACGCTTACACAGCTGGAAGATGAGCTGGGTGCTTTGATTCTGGACAAGTTCCCCTCTACGAGCCAGCTGTTCCAACACGATGCCCCCGCCCTGGCTGGCAGAGCATGGCGGATATGTGGCGCGGCTTCCGTGCCCAGACAGCTGGGGTACGCGTCGGGTTCGTTCAATGATGGCCTCTCCATGCTCAACAAGGACGTTTTCTTTCCCAAGGCCCAGTGCACGTTATCTGCAAGACATGGCCGCCATGCCTCTGCGACGTGGGCGGCTTTCCGGGGTAGAGTTTGTCCATTCGACCGAATCGTCGCCAACTCTCGCTCGACGCAGTTCACGCCGATTTGGACCGAGTTCCATGTATACCTCGATGCGGGGTCAGATTTGTCCGCCCTGGGCAACGCGGCAGATCTAGACCAAGCCGCTGAGGAATCTAAGTCCGCCGCAGATGTCAGCCATCTGATCAGGCAATTCGGCCCCTATTCGCTGACGGTCCTGCTGCTCTCAGTTCGAGAATCGCTAGAAGTGGGCAGAACGATCGACTTCGACGGCCTACTCCTGCTCAAACCGGGGCCGGAAGCCTCGACCGTCCACAGAAGTCGGCGGCAGTGGCATTTGCAGACCCAGTCGGATATGGATGTGCTGGACTTTCAGGCGTGGGCTCGTGTCGGCGTGTGCCAGATGGTGTGGTATGAAGAGAGGTCGCGTGATGGCTCATTCATGTCCGGGGTCGAGGTAGATACGCTGCTTGGCGCGTCGGAAGCGTGGGTCGAGCAAGAGGGAGTATGGGGTTGAGAAGGTACACAAGTACAGAGATAGACGCTCCAAGTGCACGCCCTGCTGCATGGCCGGGTAGGTAAGACGGCCGTGATACATGTCCGTCAAGAAGGACGCGGACTGTATCATCAAGTTCAAGCTCAAGCTCAATCTCTGCTCCGACATGGCTGATCGCTCGCTACCTCACACGTTGCAGCTGTGACTTCACAAAAGCGGGAGGGGAAGTCAAATTGGTCCCATCCTAAGCAGATGCTCTGACATGCTACTGTTGACCTGACCACACCTCCTCGTCCTCCTTCTCCCAGCTGCTATATCTTTCTCTATCGGAACTACTCCTTCCTCCGCCGGACCCTCACCTTGGCCCCCGTGGGCGGGACACGAACCGACCCTACCCAATAACACTCGGGCCTGATGCCCTTGCCGTTCCAATTCCCTCCAACCCCGCCCTCCATGACCATTTGGATCTCATACCTGCTCAACACGTACGCGAGCAACAACTTCAGCTCCTCGGCCATGAAGAACCGTCCAGGATAGGCGTGCGGGCCGTGTCCGAACCCGAGAAACGAAGGCAATGTGGTGGCCAGGGACGAACGAGCAGGCAGGCCGTCAGGGTTGCTCTTGTCGTTCTGACGCCCGTTTCCATGGTCGTCGTCGTCTGCATCTTCACCTGTAGCGTGTCGGATGTTCCGGTTCGCATCCGCGGTCTCGACGAACCGAAAGGCCTTGTATTTTGCAGCGTCTGGATAGAGCTCCTCGTCGTGGTGAACACCCCAGCTGTGTGTCCCGACCATGCATCCCCTGGGGATATGCCAGCCTTCGGGCGTTGTGACGCCGCCTGGGGCGGTCACCACCCGGGTGAGGCCCACGCCAAGTATGCTTGCGCGACGGGAGCTTTCTCGCAGGGCGGAGTCGAGGCAATGCATCTCGGAGAGGCTGGTGCGGTGCCACATTGTGTCGGCCCCGTCCTCGTCCCCGTCCCTGGCCCCTCCCCGGTCCATATTGTCGAGGGCTTCTCGCCGCAGTGTTTCCAGGACGCGCTCGTGCCGCGGCGAGGCCAGAATATCAAGCAAGGCATTCGTGGCGATGAAACTGATCGTGGGGATGAAAGCGAAATTGGCGTGTAGGAGACGAGCACAGAGAACCTCCGGGTCCGTCTCGTCTGGGTTGGAATGAGAACTCGTCTGAGTTTGTGTAAGGAGCCACTGGAGGAGGTCGTTCTTGGAGTCTTCCTCCTTTCCCTCAGAGGCTGCATTTCCCCCCCCGTCTGATGCCTGACTTTGACTTTGACGTCTGAGGATCTGGGGAGTTAGAATCTGAGTAAACTTTCGGGCGTGCTTGCGGATGCTATACGTGGCTAGCGGGGCGATCAGTGAGCGGATGACGACCGGAATAAGAGATAATATCGCGGCGGAGAAGGTGACGTTCTCGGCGAACCCAATCGCGTTCTTGAGATAGCTCTCGTTGCGGCCTGGATTGGGGAGCATGGAGCTAGATCAGTCTTCCGTCGAAGGCTCCAGAATCAAGCGGAGGCTTCCCACACAGGACCAGGGGAGGAGAGAGCGAGCACTCACAAAGCGGTAACCCTACAAACACCCTATTGCTCACTCTGGCCGCAATGTTCGTCATACTGTCAAGCAACACCACAGTCTTCCATCCGCCAGTTTCCACCCTTTCGTCCTCATCCTCCTCGGCGTCCGGATCTGGCTCTACACCCCAAATCCGATCTACCGCTGCCTGCAACTCATCACACACCTCCTGAGTGACGTTAGACTTTTCGCTGGTCAATTCCGAATCAAGGATGTCACAGTGAACCGGCCGATCCACTGTCTCGGGCAGCGGGAATGTATATTTCGTCTGAAGGATTCGGTTGCGTGCCTCACTGGCGCTGAGGATGGTGTCAGGCTGAGATACCAGCCAAGAAGTGGTAGAAGGCGGGAGGAGGACGACTTCGCCGTCAAGCGTGGCGAGTACGCAGGGTTTGGAATGTCGGGCGAACTGTGCGGACATGGGTGGGTCAGAGAAGGTGATCAAGGGAACGAAGTTCAGACACAGCGGTCCCATCCATAGGCAATGGCAGGGGTTTGCATCCATGGGAACCTCAAGATGCGAACAGGATGCCCTTCTCACCAAGCTCAGACAGACAGAACAGACCAACCCACCTACATACCTCATCATACGCCCTCCTCAAGGCCTCCTCGTAATTCCACCAACACCATATCCTTGTCCGCCAGTCCCGTAGAATCCAAACGCCCTCACGACGCGCCACCCATGGTAGATCCGGCATTCTGGTGGCGGCATTCTCGCGCCATCTCCACCAAGCGATCACCCCTACCAGCACGGCCAAGCACATGGCCATTATCTGTGTGGTCGGGGTGGTTATTGCTGCAGAGGAGGCCATTTCGCAGGTTGGCGGAAGCGCGTGGGAGAAGAGGCGCCCCGTTTCGTGCGTCCTCTTCTTTTTTTTTTCAATGAGGAATTGCTCTTTCCGTTGTTCGTCCTACTGAATATCAGGGCTCGGGACGGAAGACCGGTTGGTGCTTACAGGGCACATAAAATGCACGCTCGTTGAAGAAATGAGAAATTTCACCACACTCCGATTACATAGCATCCATTGCATTGCACAGCTTTGCTTTGGCGCATTGCCATCATATCGTCCTGGAAAAGAACAGAACAAAATAAAAGAAAGAAAGGAAAGAAAAAAAGATGCTGGGATTGCTGCAGCAATGGCGGCCCACGTGGGTGCTAGCCACGTTCTGTGCAGCGAATAGAATGGCGAATGACGACCGTTGAGTACATCAGTCTCCGTCTGTACGGTGTCTAAGTGTTGTACATACTTACATAAGTCACTTCCCAGATGCTATGGTGGAGGCTGGGTTTCAGTCAGCAATACATATTTGATCCCATTGCGACGCCACGTTACACCATATTGCACCACACTATACTGTAGCTGCACCACCGCTACATGTCTATAGGTTATTAGCACAGGTAAAGGTAAAGGTAGAGTGAACATGAAGGTAAAGTAAAGGTAAAGGTGAAGTGAAGGTGAGTGATATGTTTTATTGCGTAGAACAGAAGACCAGCATAATCTTTGGCAGACCGATGCAAGGGACCGAGGCGGAGATTTGCTACTGCTGTGTGCAATATCATTATGTATGTACTGTGCGCGTGTTATGGCGAGCGCCAATAGACTTCCCCACAACATCTCCGGTCAGCAACAACTACTGAGATCCCACTGTGCCGGGCGATTCGAAAAATCGAGATCCCCTGTGGTCTGGCTGTACCATCTGCGTCGCCTCGTTCCAGATGTCCCGGCAACGTGGCTGAAGGATGTAATCCCACCACAAATAGTGCGACATTACTGTTTGAAAGACGATCCAGTTGAGGAGTCGTCCGTCCTCGCGCAGCGCTTGCGTCAATCGTTCGACGAACCACTCCTGATGCACTGTGCCATAGGCCGCAATCGCCCCCATGGTTGTGCACCAGATTATGAGCTCGGCTTCGGCTTCGGCTTCACGTGGAGATCCATGTCCTGTGGAATGCAGCTCTAATGCTTTTCTCAGGTCGTACGCAAGCCGTGGTTTATTACTCACAGAGTCGCCCAGCGGAAATAGGACGAAGTCGCTGTAGATCAGCGCGGCGAGACGTACAATGTTGTAGATCGAGTCGTCATGAGAAGGAACAAGTTCCGTTGGAGGGTCCAGGCAGCATAATTTATGCTGGATCGCGTTTCTGACCTTGGCTATCTCCCAGATCGGGGGGGCGAGATCGACTTTGCGATGATGGAGGTCGAGCGCCAGCGTTGCTCGACATGAGAGCATCAAGATCTGGAGAAGCTCGCGGTGTTTCAGGCAGGAGAACCCTTGGCCCATCACACGGGACAGCTGGAAGGCATGGGAATCGAGGACCAGGTCATTGAACGCGTCAAAAAGGTATCGCAAGGACGTCGGCCAGCCCCAGACGGGACGCACCCCAAGCCGGGATGACACGAACATGTCAGCACTGGAGGCAAAGATCAGCCATGCTTCGTCAGAATGTGCTCTTGGAGCCTTCTGCGACCTACAGAATTACCGCGTGCACCCACTCGTGTTGAGACACTCCGTCCACGCCACCCCGGGTTTCAAGAAGACGGCTCATTCTCTGGATCTGCTGTATTCTGCCGGGTGTTACGTCCAGGTTCGAATAGAGGTGTAGACTTTGAGCGGTGGCCAGCGGGGATGCAGGGTACTTGCATACGTAGGCATCGTAATCACCCGCGGGAAAAATGGTGATGAAAAGGGCTAGCAGAACTCCATCAGGGACTGGCCCCGTGTGGCCTCTCAATAGGTCTGAGATGACTTCCAGAGTCTTCCGTTCATGGTATGACCGTGCCTGCGTCAATAGGGTCCGAGCAGGGTCGCCCGGGGGGTGGAGGCGCAAGTTGTGCCCGGCGGCATTGGCAATATATGCGTGGAGCATAAACGGATGCTCTCGAATGGCCTGTCTTCTTGTGACTGCAAGTTTGGCTTCTGTTTGCGGGTCTGAGCAGCTCAAAGTCGGCCATACATTGCGGAAGCCTGTTTCAGCACAGAAGTATCAGTATCCTCAACATGTATTGCTTCAGGAGGCCTGTTGCGGCGAGGCTCTAGATGCGGCAACCTCGGCGACGTCAGGCTGACATGGCCCAATGGAAGGATCGGCTCACAATAATCCAAAATGCCATAAATGAAAGGAGGCAACCCGGTGACCGAGGCGGTGTCGAAAGGGTCATAGTTGCCTTGTCCGATAGAAGGCATAGTGGTCACGGGCGCCGAGGAAGGCACTTCAGTCGTCGGGGCTCTGGGCCGCACGGCCAGAAATCTCTTCCTGGACGGCCGTGCGGACGGAAGATCATCTGGTGGAACTTCTTCAACTGAATGTCGGGAAGTCTTCTTCAGCAGTCGGCTCTTCGGGGTCAAGGCAACATTGTCAGTGAGAGGAGTAGAACGCTTTGATCTAGAGTTGCGTGCGGCGTGAGCTCGGCGGTCGGCGTCCTGAAGCTCTCTCTCCCGCTGGGCCTGGGGGCCAGAAGAGAAGGATTGATTGAGAAATAGAAACTGCTTCCGTCGGTCGGAAGCCATATGAGTGTCGCTCAAGCGAGGAGTGGTTCATGATGTGGAAGCGCGTCTTGGAAACGGTCGAACCCATTAACCCAGGGAGGCTACCAAGGAGGCAGAAGGAACGAAGGTATTTCTTAGGTGCGCACGATCCTAGTGCTAAGCGTCCTGCTATGTTGGAAAGCGAGCACGCGCGGGAGGAACAAAGGGTGATGGAGCCCTAAGAGTGCTTGCCGCATGCTTGGATAATCAACCGGGGCAGGGCTGGCACTTCTGCTTTTCTCGCTTCACACAGGGGGTCACGAATGACTAAGCGGCGCCTGCAATGACGCGGCAGGCGCCTTGACTGAATTCTATTCTCTTGTGTAATCCCAACCTTAGGGATCCATATCTAAATGCTTGTCGGTACTCCGTACGGCAGTCACATACGTCTTGCTTTCGAGTGGAGAGCTTGCTCCGCTCTCTTATCAACGATCAGATGGGGAAGAGCGACCAATCAGGCCCCCGTCGAAAATCTACGGGTCGGGGTCCCATCAGCTTCACTATAGGCCAGGCAGGCGACGTTCCGCCCGTACTGGAGCGTGCATCGAGTGGACACAACCCAGTCGCGGGGACGAAACGTAAGCCCACCGCTCGCATCGTACGCATCATCCCTTGGCATCTTCTCATTGTGGACGTTATATAAGGCGGAGGAATATGCGTTCCCATGTTGATCGAACCGGAGAATGTATCGTGAGGGCCACAGGCTCGAATCGTATTTGTACGGAGGAGCGACCTTTCGGAAGTGTAATGCCGTCCAAAACGATTGACCTTCTGAGCCTCCGATGCGGAGACTCGATTCGAACGAGCCTAGTGTTCGGATGTGATGTCTCCTTCTCGAGCCCAAGAAGGGAGCTTTGCCACTGCACGCTATCGCATTGCATTGTATCGGTCACGTCTCGAGCGAGCCTTCCTTTGGCAGGCTAGGTTTGCTTATCCCAAGTAGCACTCTCGGTGTTGAGAGCTTGCCCTGAAGGATCCCTCAGTCGACCAGCCACCTCATACACGCTTATTGGTGGTGCTCCTATCCTGAGATTGCAACACTGGCTGAATCCTCTTCAGTCATTCGATCTCGAATTGGAGTCGCTGGATCCATTCAGCTCGTCATTTCTGAATCTCCCAAAATCGGTGTCGGTCGGAGTTATGGAAGACATTCTGTGCTCCTGTGCTATCTCACGGCGCCGCAAATCTTGTGCGTCCATTCGGGGCAAAGTGGCGATGGTTTCTCTTCCACTGGTGGCCAATTCAAACATTGACGAACGTTTGTTCTTGGTGCGCGTGAATATGACCGGGAGATGAGGGGTTATCACAGGTTTCCATCCTCTTTCGTGGATTCGGAGGTATGGTAGCCCAGGACTTGGTTTGCTCAGTGTCCCATTGGCGACATTTCAGCCCAGCAACCTTAGTAACGACTCCATAAGCAACCTTCGATCCACAGGCTTCGCAATATAGTCGTTCATGCCTTCGGCTAGATATGCTTCTTCATCTCCTTTCAGGGCATTGGCTGTCATAGCAACGATGGGCATGGAATGACCTGCGGCTCGGATCTTCCTTGTGGCGGTGACGCCGTCCATCACAGGCATGGAAATGTCCATCAGAATTAGGCTGTATGCCAGGGGTTTCTGTGTGACCATCTTCAAACCCTCCGCGCCGTCGGCGGCCACATCCACCTTCTCGAACCCGAAACTTCGCAATAGGCGAACCATGATGGTCTGGTTGATGGCGTTGTCTTCAACCAGCAACAGATGCGTCGTATGAGCCAACTTCTTGAGTTCGACATCGGGCGAAGCCTTCGCAAGTGGTTTTATTGGCGTCGCTTCAAGTTTATTAACTTTCGTCGTGAAGAAGAAAATGCTGCCTTGGTGCAGGGGATTCTTCATGTACCCGACGTTACCGCCCATCAACTCAGCCAGGCTCTTGCAGATGGAGAGACCAAGCCCCGTGCCCTTGAATTTCTTCGTTGAGGAATTGTCCAACTGAGTGAAAGGAGTAAACAGGACGTTCTCGGCCTCAGGCGTCACGCCAATGCCCGAATCGATCACTTCTGTCTTCAATTCGAACGTGGCTTCGTCCTCGCGAGTGACTGCAACTTTGACGCGGATATAGCCTTTGTCTGTGAACTTGACCGCGTTCGAAACCAGGTTCTGCAGGATCTGCCGGTATCGAAGAGGGTCTCCTTGAGCAAAGGCTGGCAGGTGAGGGTCCAAATCGACCTCAAATCTCAACACCTCGGTAGAACCAATGTTGAAACATCGTCGTACCGCACCAACTATATCAGCAATGTTCATGACCTCTTTGTTTATGGAAAAGGAGCCGGAGCTCAGCTTTGAGTAGTCGAGGATGTCGTTGATGACCTGCAAGAGGATGGCCCCCGATTCGTCAATAATATCGGTCAGTTCCTTCTGCTCTTCCGTGAGGCCCGTGTCAATGAGAAGCGACAAGGCTGACAGCATGCCGTGCATAGGCGTCCGGATTTCGTGACTCATGTTGGCTAAAAAGTCTGACTTCATCTTTGATGCTTCCTCGTAAGCAGCAATCAACCGTGCTTCACCGGCTTTTCGTTCCGTTAGGTCTCGTGTGACCTTGCTGAAGCCTGTCAAGACACCATCTCGGTAGACAGGAGATATGATGACATTCGCCCAAAACCTAGAGCCATCCTTCCTGACGCGCCAGCCTTCATCCTCAACCTTCCCCTCCCGGAGAGCCACTTCCAGTTCTTTTTCGGGCTTTCGCGTTTTCCGGTCCTCTTCGCTGTAGAACGTTGAAAAATGCCTCCCGATAATTTCTTCCTCTTTGTATTGTTTGAGAAGCATAGCTCCAGTATTCCAGGTCGCTATGCAGCCCTTGGGATCGAGCATGAACATGGCGTAATCTCTGAGCGTGCTGACCAGGGTCCGAAAGGTCTCTGCGGATGCAAGTTGAGCGTTTCGCTCTTTGGCCTTTTGGAGCTCCTCGGTGATGTCCAGGCATTTAACTACGACATAGACGAGGTCATCGCCCTCGAAAATTGGCAGAGCTTCGACCCGCCAAAAAGTGGCTGTCTCGGCGCCTGGCACGGGCTCGGATTTCTGTTCCTTGCGGCTTGCGATGGCCTCTTGGATTATCTGGAGGATGTTGTCGTGAGCTGCAGGCAGCAGCAAGTCGCCGATCGTCTCCGCAAAGTTCTTGCCGCGAAGTTGATCGGGCTCGACATTGGCCAGCCGGGTCCAAGAAGTCGACATGATAATTATCCCAAGGTCCCTGTCTAGGACGATGGTCGGGGTCGGCGACAGAGCGATGATTCGATCCATGCCGGCGAGCTTCTGGCAGCCGCAATTCGAAGACGGACTGAGTGGCGGACTGAGATTATCGGAGGTCAGAGGTTTCGTCAGCGGGGCGACAAAATACGATTTGGTTGCCGCCCTGACAGCGCCATCTGGATGTGATCCCGCGGGTCGTTTTCGCGACGTCATCTTCGCCGGTTAGTGCCTGTGCATCTTGTTCGGACGTAGAAAACAGGCTCTGGGCCAGAGGGCGTTGAATGACTAGGAAGGTGGGGGGGAGTTTTGGAGGTCGAAAACAAAAAGTGATAAAATTGAAAACAATCGGTGACCCATGGGTGAAGGGACGAACGCGCTGCGCTGGCTTACCTATGAATAAGTGCAACGAGATGCTACGCGAGATTCAAGCGGGCGCCACGGGGCGGGATGCCACCTGGACCTTGTTGAGACTCTGGCAGCAGCACCCGCAGCGCCTACTTTGGGCGGTTCCTGATGATCGGACGCTCAGGGATGAGCGAGCAGGTCTGTC
Source organism: Phialophora expanda (assembly GCA_016109585.1). Lineage (NCBI taxonomy): Eukaryota > Fungi > Ascomycota > Eurotiomycetes > Chaetothyriales > Herpotrichiellaceae > Phialophora > Phialophora expanda. The sequence continues at coordinate 312,832 of JADWPR010000002.1, forward strand.
GATGCAAGCTGATTCGAGAGTGCCTCGAACAGGGTATCCTGTCTCCAGGGGCTCTCTACAACGATCGTTGCAGAAAACTCTATCTAAGCTGCACGGTGCGTAGGACTGAGCAGAATTGGGATTTCGGATCACCAGGACCTCGAGAAGGGTGCAGATGGTACTCGGTGATGCAATTGCTGTTAGCTGTTCGCTTTTCGTGATGCATCCGGCTTAAGGCGGATCTGCGACTTGTTACACAACATAAGAGGTTTGGCCCATGGGCGGATGATTTTAGGCTTGTAACAAACGCCTGGCGCTGGGTAATCTCAGGGGTTAAAGGCCACCGCCCGGGGATCCAATTCCTCCGCCAGTGAGCATACACCAGAGCCGCGAATCTGGACATTATCCATGATCCTGGCATCAAAACTGTCTTTTACAGCCGTCCCTCCACTCGGACCCGACTTGAGATTTTCTGGGCGTGCAGGACCCTGCGGTGCGTCCAGCGGGTGTTTTGCTGGCAAAGGTGCCAGGTGGACCTGAAACAGGTTGGAGGGAGGGGAAGCTGCTTCGTTAGTGCTGCATGCCCGGGCAGCAACCCCCGGGGGATTTTTTACTGGGCCTCTTCTTGCTTAGCGACCCCTGAAGAGCCTCCAAATCCTTGGGTACGGAGAACGATGTTTTGCCCAGCAGGACTGGACGGGACACTAGCGAGGGAGCGCCAACGAAACAGGATCTGAGAAGCCGGGCGCAGGTGCGGGATAAATTGCCTCAGCATCGATAACCGACCAGCAGGTGGGTCACATGTGAGACGTCGGATTTGACTCGTCCTCGTACATAAGCTGCGACGCAGCCGAGTACAAGTATGTATTTCCTGGAGCGGTAGCCCAGCAAGCAGAGCCTTTCAGGTGCATCATGACGCTATAGGAGGGCAACGCTGCATTGCGCATACGGCGACGGGGACGGCCATTCGTCGAAGGCATGCAGGAAGCAGATGTCGACGGGGCGATTGGCGGTAACACCTCGGTGTGACATATCAATCAAGACGAGGACGCCGCAACCCCGTTCCTACCATTGTGATTCTGGCTACATTGCAAGAGTCATGGAGTGTTTGCTGGCAACGAATCCCGTCACTGGTTTGTACAAGCACCAGTCACCTGAGTCCGCTCCAGGTGGTGGATGGATTTTCAGGAGAGGCAGCCGTCGCAAATATCTCGCTCGATCTCGGCTCATATGTGTATTGATACCTAATCCAGCTTCGACTGTTACGGACATAGTACATCAACCGTCTTGGGCGGTGATCTGCATGCACTCCCCGCCCACACCTCGCACCTGCGCCGTTATGCACATGTAACATGCCATAATCAGCACCCAAGAGAGATCCCAGATTCACTTGCTCTGTTACCAACCCTTTCCAGTATTCATGCTGCAAGCAATGGATGTCATTGCCCGTCACTGGTCCATTCCCGTACGGGGAGACGGTTTGTTCTACGGAATCGGGCAAATCGCCTAAGCAGGTTGCACACAGTCGCACCAAAGTTGGTGATCGGCCTTCGCGAATACTCGCAGACCAGAAATACCATTGTAGCATATGATGAATCACGTCAAGGCACTCCTCCGGTGCATGTTCCTATTTGCATTTTGTCTGACCGTCAACGCCTGCGACGCCTGTAACAACTTCCGGCAGTCTTGGTCCTCTGGACACAAGCGCCAACCGGCCAGTCTCACATATCTAGCTTTCCATACCCTCCTATGCAATGCTAGGGTGAGACGGCAACTGATCATCGGCCAACTCGGAAAATACTCCTCTGAGCGTACAATCTTTTCAGGCACTCTCATGTATGACTAGAGAGACCCATAGGCCTCGTGAACTCTGGTTGCAGTGTTTTGACACGCTTAGCTTCTTCGCGTTTGGATGGTCTTGTATGAGAGGGCGTCGGCCCCGTCTTTGATTCGACTCATCGGCTCCAAAGGATGTTCAAAGGCTCAACCGGTCCAGACTGCGGACTCTCCTCCCAGTTCCACCTGTAACCAGCCCCAACTTGTAGAATGTCTCTTCACCCGCAGCGTTCCGACCACCAATGTACCATTTCTCGGGGCCCAGTGCATCTATAAACCCCCCCGACGAATTCGAGCTGTCGCTGCCGCGCCGTTGCCGGCCCCTCGTCATCGGAGTCGAGGCCCCGGGTGGGGATATTGACAGGTTAGGATTTGCGTGTGCTGAGTGAGAGGTGGGTGAAGTTGTCCCGGGTGACCGCGACAGAGGAGTTGCATATCTGTGTGAAGTCGGGTTCGATGAGAATGGCAGAGGATTTGTGGCATTAGGTTTGGTTTGCGGTTGTTGTGATGGCGTCGTGGTCTCCACAGGCGCCTTAGTAGTGATGGTTCTTGCCCCAGATGAGGTCACCGTCGCCGTGGTCGTGGAAACGTGTGCAGCAGCGACGAGCGAGGCCGATGACACTGCATCGTAGGCCGGGCTGGATTTTGCCTGAAACGTCGGGTTCGTCCTTGCTCTGAACGTGGAGAAGAAATTGGCGAAGAAGGGCCGGTTGGTGGGCATACTGACTGTCAATCAGGCTCTGGCTGGCGCGCCAGATGGCACAGGCACAATGATGTTGCCTTTGGTTATGGGTGATGTCTTATACGAGATCTCTGATACTCTCAACCGATTAGGAATCTATGGGCACAGGCTGCGATAGGCTTGAGACGGCCTGCCCCTGTACCTTGTCCGCACTCTTCCGTAATGACTCTCCGCACCTTTTACCCTCTTGTGTCTGGTTTGGAGATCATGTGCGTGGCGAAGGTCAATCAGGACGGAGCAGGAAGCGCCTTGCAGTCTGCCACGGCTAGACTGGGCTCGAAATCGTGGGGATGTGCTCAGCAGCGTGCAGCACAAACAACCCAATGTCGCCGTTGCGGGTCCGGGTTCGGGTTCCGAAATGCAGCACGGCTGATCGAGGCTTGTTTCTGAGTCTGATCAACGTCGAGGCTCAACACAGTGACAGAGGGCGGTGCGCCGGCTTCAGTGGGACAGCAGAGGACGATGGTATGAATCATGGTGAATGAAGAGAAGAGCTGTGGGCCATATCGTCACTTGCAGACAGCGGCCATCGGGCGATGATGGAACGAGGAACAAACCGGGGGAGTTTCGAAGCGAGCTGCCTGGCGCATGAGGTGAGGGAAAAGGCGAACATATCCCGCTGATGTGATTGGCTGTTCGATCTGCTGCTTCCTCGGCTTGCTTGCCCACGTTTCGTCAAGCATGGGTTGCAACCTTAGATCTCAGCCCACCAATAATCCCAGACTAACACTTCGAACAAGAGAGGGACCGCCTTCGGAGACATCAATCCATGGTACGGAGTATGTGTAGTCTCTCATTTTCTGGTTATTGCAGCCAACGAGGCCAGTCGCAAAACTCCTCCGGTTGCACAGAGGGTGTGAACCGTACTTTGCAAAACTACTTGCTGGATCCTGGTACTCTCTAGGTCTCGGACAGCCCAGAGGGCTTCCTTTTGAATACCATTGTCTTGCCTGAATTATGCCCGAGACAGCCGTCGGCTTGTAGTGGGTATTGTTTCGTCAGGCATCATGGCCTGCAACAAAAGCCATTTCCCCTGTGTCCATATCACGAGTTGTTCACTGGTCCACCATCGTCGTGTCATCATGAGAGCTTCGATACCATCCATACGAGCTTTGAAATGCCTTTGATATGCAGTTGGTCACAGTGGCAATGCTCTCGGCATTTATAGTCTCTGTAACAAGTGCCACTAATCATCATCCTCGTGGTTAAATTCGAGAATCTGGTCGAGTTAGTCATGGCCACGCCAAAATCAGATATCTCAAAGTCGTACCATGTTGTTCCAGTTGCCGCCGTGAGATGTGACTGTACTGGGGCCCATGTTCTCAAAGCCCAGGCCTCTGTAGAATGGGACAAGATGATCATGGGCAAGTAAGGCTATCCGGTCGGCGATCTTTGAATCTTTCATACGTTGAATGTACGACTTCATCAGTACAGAGCCCAAACCCATTTTCTGGAGCTCGGGCGCAATTGCCAATGAATGCACGCAGATAGTACCGCCCAGGTCCTGATGGCCCAGAGGCTCCTCGTCGTCGCTGGTCGGTAGCGAAGATCTTCTCGTCCTCCAGTTTGAGGGAACGCCCATCGAAGCCTCGGTGACGCTAGGCGCGGGAGTCCTTGTTGAGACAATATGCCCGATTAGTCGTCGCTGAGCGGGCTTTGACGAATCCTTCAGTTCGGCTTTTGTGGGTTGAGTAAAGAGACCAAGGCTCAACTCAGGACATCTAGTGAGCCGGTATTGAAACTGGACGAAAATTCGTTAGTCAGGAGATTAAAATTTTGAATGCAGCAATATTGCAGAGGTTGAGCTTGTGGAGGCTATGAGGGCTGTACCTTTTCCCGCGTTGCTCTCTCTTCAGGTGGGAACGCCTCTTCTTCGAGTGAGGTGCATTGGTCTACATTCGATACCGACAATGCTTGGTTCTCGGGATGAAGGTAATCCCACTTGTGCGAGGAACCGCGTCGGCGCTGCCCCAGCCTCCCTGTAAGCATATTCAGTAACGGATGGTTGGCCATGATGTCGTGCTCGTCTTCCGAGTCTTCTTCCTCTTCGGGCGCTTCCTCAGCTTTATCGGAGTGACTGAGGCGCTGAAGAGCTAAAGAGTCAGAAGACGGTTTCTGGGGTGGCGCAGCAGCGTCCGAGTCACTATCTTGCATTTCCACGTCGTCGGGTTGAATGTCGACGAAGCCATCTTCGTCTTGTGAGCGCTGACCGCTTCCGGAGTCTAACTTGGCAGACGTCGGATTGGCTGAATCTTCTGATTGGCTCGATCTATCCTGGCTTGGGGGCATGTTGAATGGACTTCGGGCCACGAATCAAGTTGGGTAGACAAGCCGCCTGTATTCCTGCGGAATAGCTGTTTCTCGCGGGATTGGTAGCAGCTGAGGCTGGATCGGTCGACTGATGGCTGCCGATGATTGAAGAACTGGGTGAGAACGCTACTCGTATCTTTGAAGGGGAGGAATGTTGGAGAGCAGGAAAATTGCGATGATGGCTCTAAGGAAAATTCGATTTGCCTCTGATCGAAGTCGGACTAGTGGATCAGAGTCGCAGTACCTCGTAGATGCAGCTGCCACGGTCCACTGCAGGCGAAATAATGCTGGGGAAAAGATTTTAGAGCTATGCTGTTAAATCCACTCATAAATAAAGCAGAACGAGATTTTTGAGGATGCGAACTTCACGCCTGGATTGTCTGAGTGAGATGAAGAGAGTTGGCTATGGGCACGCGACTGCCAGGCAAAGCGCCTCCAAGGCTGACAACATCCCACCACCGCCACTCCTTCGTGGGGGCTCCCTAGGCGAGAGCACTATTTGTACATTATGTACTGTTTTTACTTGTTATGCAGGATCACACAGTAGTATTTACTACAATCCCTACCTGGACCCCCTTCCTGCATTGTTCAGTTATCGGAAGAAAGCAAAGACCTTGCAGGATCAGCTACAGAAACCGTCCGTCACTGTACCCTCACAGTTAATATTTCAGGAACTGTTGAGGCATACCCCCCTCCAGTCTTGAACGCGACAAACATGAAAGACCTATCATCGGTCAGTACCCAGTAGAAGCAGAACGAGAGTCCTGCCCCGCAAACATCAAGCACGGTTCTTACGGAGAACCGAGTTTGCTAATAGGGATGCTTTTTGGACTGATGGAGCCGAGTGCATATCCCAAGGGTCGCTTCTCGTAAGGGCCCCTCACTAGTAATAGGCGATGTGGAAAGGTGCGTCATCGCAACTTGTGCCTGGAGTAATTATTTCCATGAATATCCAATTCTTCCATAAGGCGATTTGCTTCATGTACACGGTGATGAGAAATCAGCTTTAAGGCGTGGCAGTCTCTTCCATACCATCATTCACAGATAGCTCTTTACTCTACTTGCCGTCAGGTCTCAATTCCAAACTACCATCCAAATCTCAGCGATTTATCTCACACAAGGCTCTGCTCATTATAACCGTTTGAAATTTGAAAAGAGCCGCTATCATGTATGTCCAGGCTGCTTGTCAACACTTGGCTATACCTCAGAACTGACATGTCAACAGGCTCATCTCGATAAGCATTGTCACCACCGATAGAGAGCTGCAGACGGACCTCCTCACCTACGATGTCGCGCCTGATATGACCCTCAACGATCTGAAGATGGTCGTCCAAGCCGAGACCAACGTTCCTCCCGTCGCTCAGATATTCCTCAAAGATGGAAGACCGGTCATAGACAACTCGGTAACTTTGGCTCAGTTTGGCGTTAACGAGGGAGATCTGATAGCCATGGCCATCAGCACCAACCCTCCAAGACGGCGACCCGTTGACGGCACTTCCGGCGGCGAGTCATCAGCCCAGAGAGCACGGAACGCTAGCGGCCAAGAGCAACTGAGACTCCGAATTCTGGACGACCGTGCTGTAAGAGCCGAAGTTGAGAGACAAGATCCGGAACTCGCGGCCGCAGCTCAGGATTCACAGAGATTCCACGATCTTTGGGAATCTAGACGAAGACAAAACGAGCGGTTGCAAGCGGAAAAAGATGAAAACATTGCACGGTTGGAGGCGGATCCCTTCAATCTTGAAGCCCAGCAAAAGATCGAGGAAATGATTCGTGAAGAGCGTGTTGCAGAGAACATGCAAAAAGCAATGGAAGAGTTTCCCGAAGGTAAGCGCACACTGGCATGAAGAAGAGCCACAGCTGACGTTGTTCTCAGCTTTCGGCAGAGTCACTATGCTGTACATTGACGTTGTTGTCAACGGCAACCCGATCAAAGCCTTCGTGGATTCGGGCGCACAAACTACCATCATGTCCCCCTCCGCTGCCGAACGATGTGGTATTCTGCGACTGGTCGACAAACGATTCAGTGGTATGGCAAAGGGTGTTGGGACTGCTCAAATCTTGGGTCGGGTCCACTCAGCGGACATCCAAATTGGCCAGTACAATCTGGCGAGCAGTTTCACCGTCATGGAAGGCAAAGACGTGGATTTACTATTGGGGCTTGACATGCTCAAGCGGCATCAAATGTGCATCGATCTTAAGAACAACTGTTTGAGGATCGAGAGTGATGAGATCCCGTTCCTTCCCGAGAGCGAGATACCCAAGATGATGGAGGAAGTCCTGGAAAACGAGCCAAAGGTGGAAGGGCCAGGTGGAAGCACAATTGGCACGAAGACCGGAACTGTTATGCCCGGCACATCGGCATCATCGAGTGGTGCGCAAGGACAAGGGACAAACACAGCCACCGCTCAGTCATCCGCGTCAACCGCCGCTGGGGCATCTCCTGCCGCACCCGCTTCAGGTCCTGGTAGCTTTGGACAGCCGCAACCAATTACAGCGGAGTCGATAGCACGAGTGACCGAGCTGGGGTTCTCACGAGAAGAAGCCATTGCAGCACTTCGACAAGCAAATGGCAATGTCGAACTCGCGATTTCGTTATTGCTTTAAATCCATTGCAGGGAACAAGCGTGGCGTTTGGGCAAACGGCATTCACACACGACATGACTGGGGGGAAAGCATCGTCTTTCACTTCATAAGCGCCTCTAAGGCTAGCGCGTCTAGCATCAGCGATGCATTGTAATAGATCACGGCTCGAGCATGCACTGCAGGGTCAAGATAGGCACGACAAAACAAGAAGACACACAAGGTACAATACTTTCACTGTAGACAGTCGCTCTTGATGATCATATCCCCAGGGCTGTGTGATGCGAGGTCGGGAAACCATTTGTCGGTGACTTGGGTCGCCAAATGTGTCGAGGTGCCAAGCCCGGAAATGATATCCGGAGTGCAACTCCGCTCCTGCATCCTGCGCTTGAGCCTCGAGACATACTGCGGTTCAACCTCACAGCTCCCAACATCAAGATACACCCGTCTAAATTGCGCGTCAATCCATCCTCTCCTGCGCTAGAGCATCCGCGCTCGGTGCAGATCCCCAGTCAAACAAGACATGAACCGACCAGGTGGGTTTCCACTTCCCTTGCACGCCGTTTTGATCCTCAAGCACTCTTTTGGCGACCATTTGGGTGGGAACCTGTCCAAGGGACATGCGACTCCGGTATCAGATGAGGCAAGCCCTGTTATGCGCCGGCTGAAAGAGGGGGAACAATGCACGCAACGCAAGGTATGGGAGGATGCGACCACGAAATGGCTGCGAAGTGCTGTTGGACAACCCGGAGCTGAAGCATGCATGCGCGCTTCAGAACGCACCACCTATCTCACTAGTTACCGACCGGGCTTGGTTGTGTTGTTGAAATGCGGAGGAACGAGCCCAATGCGCTTGGTTAGTCGCAGAAACAGTCGGGATGGGAGTGGCGATTCACACCCAGCTGGTGACATGGGAGTGCTCCGGAATAAGCCTGCTTTCGCGCCGAATCTCCCTTTCATGGGATCTGGGCTCAGAGAGGGCTTTTAGGCGTCGAATCCCGCTTATGCGACCGATACGCTTCCTGATTTTGTAATGTCACGGTTCTGAAAGTCTTCTGGCAGCGAGGGGTCAAGATCAGGACCCGAATCTCCAGCTGAGACGAGTCAGTTGCGTGCATTTGCGGCACGGATTTGTCGCTCGGTTGGATGATCGCCTCATGGTTTCTATCTTCGCGTTCGCGCATTCACGGGCTCTGAATGCTAACCTATTTGCCTTTAGGTACCGGACGTCAACTACCCGCTGTGAACAACATGAATCAGCACACACAAAGTCGAACGCCAAACAGCAGCCGAGTTGTTTCAACCAAGCCTGGTATGGCTCTCACTCCTCCTGGCAAGCACGAGTTGACAAAAACAAAAGGAGCTTGGGGTCAAAGTGGGCTCCCAGCACCGACGCAACAAGCACGAGATGCGATAGCACCGGATAGCTGGGCACAGGCTATGGGCTCCAGGCCAACTAACACACAACTCGATCTGTCCGCATCATCCTTTCCCAGTCTCAACAACGGTGGACTGCAATCGCAAAGCCATAATGTGGGTTCGAGTGCCTGGCAGACGGGTCCGCCCCAAAACGAACAAGCACAAAGACAGCAGATTCAATCGACCCGGTCGCATATCGCCTCTCGACAGCAGCAGCCTGCGACGGGCCGAGACGGTTTCTATCCCACAGATACTTACTCGAGGAATGCGCCCATGGAGTTCCCTTCGGACACTGCCTCGCAATCAGTGCGCCGAGCAAGTCAGGCCCCTGGTGGGCCCCCAGGACTGACTCAGCGGCAACCCAATCAGGGAGATAGCACGCCTCAAGATCCTAGTAGGGTCACTTCGCCATCAGGGCAGACACAAATCTGTAGGTCTCGTTTTCTACGGGACGGTATTGTTGCTGATGATGTGTAGCTCGATCTCCCATATCCCAGAGCCTCAATGCTGCCATAGGACAAGAAAGATTCCTAGGGCAAGACGGAAGATCGCAGCTACAGGAGTCCCCACCCCAATCGCTGGGTTTGCAGTCGCGGGACATGTTCGGTGACCGGGAATCAAGACTAGATCATGATTCGGTCTTTGCCGGCATGACAGAAAAAGAGAAGTTCGGCATGAAGGGCTATGTGGCAGAGCAGGATAACGCAAGTCCAGCAATGAGGAGTCTGATGAGAGGAGTGGATTTGTCGACCTTGGGAATCAACATGGGATCTCAAGAACCGTTATTACAATCGTATCCTGGACCATGGGCCGAGCCGAATGCTGCCCCTCTACGACCCCTGGACTCAGAGTACACTATCCCGGATTGCTACACGGTGAAGAAGATCGCGCCTCTGTCCAGTCGGATCACCGGCTTCGTGGATGAAACGCTTTTTTTCATTTTCTACACCATGCCGCGAGACTACATCCAGATGTTGGTGGCTCAAGAGCTAGTGGCACGGAAATGGCGATATCACATGAGAGAAAAGCAGTGGCTGACCAGAGATGATGCATCACCCAGTCCGGTGCTGCTGGACGACAAAGTGAGCGAGCAGGGCTACTACATTTGGTGGGACACGAAACTGTGGAAGAAGGTTCGACGGATCTACACGCTGAGATACGAGGATCTGGAAGAGCAACCCAGCATGGGTAACCGACCGATACACGCAGGCGCCATGGGTGCGATGTCTGGCGGCCTCAACGCAGGAATGGGCGTTGGCAATTTCAATGCCGTGCCGAGTCTGGAGAGGATGGCTGCCAGTGGGCGCGGCTTCTGAGCGACGGGTGACGGGCTCGGATGAGGTTTCGTCAACCTCGTCGCCATCGCAGGCATTTATTTGGGGGCTGCGCGTGCCTGATGACGATGGCAATTTTCCGGTGGCCAGACATGCAGAGTGCAAAGTCGAAATGCATTGATTTGATCTGCTCCCAATCGTCTTCTTGCCGTGGTAGATGCTTCCTTTTGACTCTAAATGCGCTTTGAATGTGCCGTGAACAGAATCCCGAGCGAAGCCGAACCGGGACCCGAGCTCCGTCGTCGTCGTGGTCATAGTGGCCGTAGTGGTGGTGGTGGTGGTGGTGGTGATTTATCTGAGACCGGAGCATCCAGCGGCTTGACGGCCTCGCGCTTGACTTTCATGTCCGTTCGCCTCCGTACCATTTTCTTCACGCCCTCGCGCTTTGGTCTTTACTTCTCGCCCATCCTTCTTGAGTCTCCTCGTCTTAGATGACGTATTCACTATCACGCCACTCTCACTCCTACCTCTAGAGGCCGCGGCCGCGGCCCCTCTGGGACGGCGGCACCACATCCACCAATCCTTCATCATCACTCGAACATCTTCTCGACGCCATCACGTGATGTCGTTATCCTCCTGGGTCTGGGCATTCCGGAGCAAGCCCATTCCCGTTGAGAGCACTGAAGCGAACGGTACAGGGAATGCGCCGGAGGATGGGCAGATGCCTGTCGAGCACATTGACTTCGAGACCCTAGCCGACAGGGTTGAAGAGCTGCGGTACGAACTCGACAGAGCTCGCGATATGTGTGAACAAGCGAACCTTGAGTTCGACAGGTATCGCATGGAAATACACAGACTCAAATGCACACTCGATGCGGAGCGGGACGCTTCTTCCAAAGCCCATAAATTGCTCATGAAAGAAAGCGACCGTAATAAAGAACTCCAAAACCGGGAGAAGAATCTTCAAACCAGCTTGAGAAGGGAGACTCTCTCTAACTCGCAGCTCCAAGCCCGGTTGAACACTGAGACTGCGTCACTCAAGGCTATGACCAAGCATGCTCGAGCCCAGGAGGAGAAGCTGATTGATACGCAGCTGGAGCTGGAGTATTTTAAGTGTACTACGAGTGTTGAACCTCCCTTGGATCCGACAGTCGCTCTCGACAATCATGCTCCTCTGCCTGCTCAGCCGTTCGTGGTTGTCCTGGTGGACGGCGATGCGTACCAAGTAAGTGCTGTTGCAAAGGGAGATGCTCCGGTTCTTTGACACCAAGTAACTAGTGGGCTCCCGACATTTCCTACAATTACTGTCCCCCGGGCGCAGTGTCGGCGTGCAACAATCTCGATGGCTCAGGCCCCGGTGGTATGGCCGCTACGCGGATACGCAACGAAGTGACCAAGTACATCCTGAGCCAACACGGGACTATCCCGGTGACGGCCAAGATCGTTACCCGTGTGTTCTGCAACTTCTCCAGTCGGCCGCCGGGGCTGATGACAAACTTCCGAAAGAGCGGGCCAGCAGGTCTCAGTCTGACAGAATTTGCGGTACAGTTCACCGAGAAGCTGCCTTTGTTTGACTTCTTCGACGCAGGCAGGGGCAAGGAGAGAGCGGACGACAAAATCAGAGGCAAGGCTGTCGATTTCCCCCCAATGTATACACGTCAAACAGTTACTGACTCGTTCGTTTTCATTTCGCGGCAGAGAACTTCCATCTCTTTCTCTCGACGCCCAACTGTCATGCCCTGTTCGTCGCCGCCTGTCTCGACAACGGCTTCGCCCGCATGCTCGAGCAATACAGCGACCATCCCTTGGCGCGGCGGAAGATCGTCCTCGTCTCACCGGGCTACGTCGCTCTTGAGATCCAACGACTCTGTCTTGAGGAGATCGAGTGGCCTAATGTTTTCGCCAAGCGGACGCCGCCACCGGACCTGGCGGTCAAGCACGCGAGAGAAAAGGTGAAGGTGCAGAATCAGAGAGCTCGTGCGCAAAGAAGTGTATCCACACCAGTGGTGGGTGGTGGGATCCCTACCTCGAATGTGCATCCAAAGCTGCTGGATATGGTGCCGGCGTGGAATGTGAATGCCGCGATGACGAGGGTGTCGAGCGGTGTGGGATTCCGAGTCGCCCTGAATCGTGCACCATTGGAGTCTCGGGACGTGGTGGAGACAATTGAACGTCCCGATGAGATTGACTGAGGATGTCGCGGCAATGTGCTCCTTGACGTGGGATGCGGCTGGAGACCGAGTATGGTGTCCGATCGAGCAAGGCTGACTGAGATACTGTACGTGTGCAACCGCGCTGTGGCGGACAAGAGCGCTGTGCAGAAGTCCATTCCTGCAAATGTATCAGATCAGATCATACCATATCACGCCGGCAGAGGAGTTATGATTATGGTCTAGGTATTAAAGGAACGATCTTTCTCTTCAGATCTAAGTAGTCGTAATCGAAAACGGTTTCACTTGCTCTATTTCCCCGGCTCATTCATTCACATCGATATAGCACCATCCTCACCACACCGCCCCAATGCCTCGTCGCTGTGCCTCCTTGTTCATTTCCCTCCTCCTCCTCTCCTCCCAGGCCCAATGCCATGTCCACGCCCACGCCCGAGACCCCAACCACCATCTAAACAACCTGGATGATCTCTCTCAGTTGCCCGACCGCGACTCCGCCGACTCCACACCGTTCACCCTCCCGGCGGACCCCATCCCCCTCTCGACGCGCGAGCACTGGATGCGCCGCGCGGTGGGGGCTCTGGCCGACCTCAACGATGGGTCACCCTGTCCGTTTGCGGCGTTCGGGTGCGTGATTGTCAACCATTCGGCCGTCGCGACAGGGAGGGGTGGCATGGCGGATGTGGAACTCGGGGTCGAGCTGGGGAGCGAGGTCTGTATTGGGGCGAATGCGATTGTGAGGGAGGGGAATCCGACTTTGCATGGTGAGTGCCGTCGATGTGCTGTCTAGTTGTTTCATGAAGTTGTCTATCTTTCGGTTTTTCCGTCCGTCTCTGTGGGCTGTTCCATTGTCCGTTTAGTGGTGGGTAAGTGCTGGGGGAATGAGATGAGATGAGATGAGAATTGCAATGCGATTCGTGTCGCGGTTGTTCTACCTGTTTCCCTTGCGAGGGAGCCGAATCAACGAACGGGAAGAGGACGGGGAGGGATCGTTTGATGATTGCAGTGCAGTCACTGGCATGGGTTCATGATACCTCTCCTCTCTCCTCTCTTCTCTTCTCTTCTCTTCTTTTCACCCCTCTTCATTGGACGTTTGATTCGTCCCCTTGACACAGCCACTCGATGCCGCCCTGCAGACGCTTGCCAAGCGATATGAGAGACAGACAGACAGACAAAACCCTCACTAACCACCCGTGTCCCCGACGTACATATAGGTGAGGTCGCAGCCATAAACAACTGCACCGCAATCCTCACCGATCCCGCGGGCAAATATAAGCTCACGGGCCCCGAGGCGCTCAAGGCCCTAGGCGATCTGAGTCTGTATACCACGGCGGAGGCGTGTCCTATGGTAAGACCCGAGCCACCAGCTACGTCTTTATGTACTCGACCTTCCCCTTCCCACTCAGGACGGATCGCACTGTATGCAAGCACCGAACCTGGATATCCACACTGAACCTGCACCCGATCCCGAATCTGGCTCTGGCTCTGACTCTAACCTGCTCGCGCCACTTAGTGCTCCTCTGCCATCCTCTACGGCGGCTTCAAGGAATATATCTTCTCGACGTCGATCCCGACACTCCAGTCACACGGGTGGCCTCAGATCGCGATCCGGTCGACCGAGCTCTTCGCCCGCAGCGTGGGGAGGTCGTCGGCGCATCGGACGCGGATTATCGGTGATGTGTTGGCGAATGAGACGGAGGCCTTGTTTACGTGGCAGTTTGCGGAGGCCGAGGCGGCGTGTCCGCAGGGGTGTGTGAGGGAGAGAGACGAAGGAGGACACGGGGTTTGTGTGAAGGGGGAGGGAGAGCAGACCGGAACGGACGCCAAAAAGGACGAGCTGTAAGGAAGAAGAGGTGGTGAGTACTCCGTACTGGTACTGTAGGCTGGAAGGTCATTACTTTAGCGTCATTATGGACAGTACTGTATATCTCGTTGGCCTTGTAAAGGCCTTACACCGTTATGGGATGGAGATGGAAGCGGGAATGGAAGCTCGAGGAAGGATAGGTTGTATGTTGGACGCGAGGAGCTTGTCATATTGCCTCCATGCCTCCTCGGACGTGGAGGATACAACTTCTTCGCAAACACTCTACAGGATTACTCGGTAATTTTGGGAATCACGCGCCCACACTCACTCCCATACGCTGCTGTTGTCATAACGTGACAATGAGCTTCTTCGCGCTAACACCATTCTTGTGTACATCCAGAGCGTGCTGAATATTTTCCAGACCGTGGCCGACGATTTCGGGCTCTGGCGCAGCAATAAAGGACCCGTCTGCCAATGCCTGTGGGAGGAATTGCTCGTATATCAAAGGCCCGACCTCGTTGTCCACGAGAGTAGATCCGAATATGAACTGGCTTCGAACACCATATCTCTTCGCCTTGATCCACAGCGATGCCATACCGGAAAGATAGGTATATGCTATGGTCGGCATGACGAACCGCTTAGGCTGGTTCATGGGATCCAGCGGATAGGTGGCCATTGAGAGAACCCTGTCGCCCTTGCACGATCCGAGGATGTTGAGGCACGCTCCCGCTGCGCCCTGCCCTATCGAGATTGCCCCGGCAGTGATTCTCCCCTGAAATGCCTGCTTGATGTCTTGCACCACGGCCGGGCTGCGGTAGTCGAATGCGGCGACCGCTCCAAGTCGCTTGACCACGTCGAAATTGCGTGGTGAACATGTGGTGATGACGTCGTATCCGGCTGCAGTGGCAAGCTGGATCGCGTTGGCGCCCACACTGGTTGAACCTCCCCAGACGAGGACTGTTTTGCCCGTCGCCTTTGCCGCCGGGGACGATGGAAATTGCAACGCAAGCTGATCAGTTTGGAACAGCGCGCAGGCTGCGGTCGACAACCCCAGAGGAATCACCGCTGCGTTTTCGTAGGGTAGGCTATCAGGGATGGGGGACGACATGTGCGCCAGCAGGTTGACATACTCCTGAAACCCGCACAGAGCCGGGGAGTTATGCTTCTTGGCCATGCCGATGGAGTGGCCGACCACGCGATCGCCGACCTTGAACCGTGTGACGTCCTTGCCGACCTCGACCACTTCTCCAGCGACGTCGCTCCCCAGAATGATAGGGTATTTCAGCCAGTCAAACAACAGGTCGCCGACGGTCTGCTTGATGAAGTCCAGCGGGTTTGTGGCGACAGCATGGTTTTTGATCGTGATCTGGCCGGGACCTGGTTGCGTGTATGCTGCGGCTTTGACTTCCAGAGGTGACTTTTTGGTGGAAACCAAGTAGGCCGCTCGATTGGGAGGTGCCATGTATGATGCTAGTATGGGAGGCTGGAGGGGAACTGGAGTCAGAAAGCCTGGCGTTGCTGGGTTTCGCCCGAGTCTTGTATCGAAGGCTATCTTTGAATGCGACTTGTTAAAGAGCATCATTTCTTAAGCAGGGAATGTTTGTTGTTATATACATCCCTTCTCGAAGTGACACGGAGCAGTCAATGGAGTGTAGGGGCTCAACTCAACCATCCGACATTCCATCGTCCGACCCTCCGACTGAATCAGAGTCCGCTTTACGGGCTTAAACCCTCTGCCTCACGACTGACATCATGTTTTCTTGCTGCGATCGGGAGCTTGTATGGAGCTCGGTCAAGGCGACCGAGTTGCTTCGCCTAGCCGATATCTGTCGCGTGCATTGGGACACAGGGGCACTCGGCCAGATTTCAGTTCCGACGTTTAAGCAATGAGGAGTGATGATGCTGCAAGATGCCGAGACGGTGAAATAGAAAATCGGAGCAAGCACCACCCGTAGTACTGCGTTCCACACGTGAGCGCACGTGCTGTCGATGTCCATGCCCGGGCGCGCCGGGACAAGCCTAGGCTTCCCCGCGCCGAGAGCTCCCGGTGGTGTCCAGGCTTAAAGCTGTGCCTGCAGTGACGATCGGGCTAAGCTTAATGTGGGGCACGCGTTGGACAGCAACAGCACCAGGCCTCCGTTGTCATACGTGCTTCTTTTGACCTTGCCTCTCTCTCTTCATCAAACTCGGCAAGCAATCATCTTGTTGAAGCGATTGACTATGGCATCTCCTCCGCCCTACGAGCAATGCCGTCACCCGAAAGAAACCACTCCGCTGCTCCGAGATGAAGAAAACAATCCACCTGCAGTAGGGTCTTGCTGCCGGTGCTGCGAGGAGCGACGACGTGAAGAACATGTTCCTTGGCCTCTCCGCGCCATCTTTCTCACTATCGTACTGGGCTTTTCTTGCGTGTTATTGTGGAATCTTCTACCGTTTGATGAATGGAATGAAAGCCTGTCACACCATGAGGATCGCCGTTTTCGAGGTATGCCGCTCTCCAAGCCAGAAGATTCCGCCCACGGCCTAACGTTGCAAAGGCTACGGCGAAGAACTAGACCCCAGTGAAGCCAACATCTGTCTGACTCCCGCTTGCGTCCACGCCTCTTCGGAGCTGCTGTACAACCTCCACCCGGACTACCAGAACATCGACCCGTGTACCGACTTCGAGGAGCTGGTTTGCGGAGGCTGGCGGGACCGCCATGACCTTCGTCCAGACCAGGGTGATGCCTTCACGGGCACCATCATGTCCGAGAACTCCCAGACCCTGTTACGCCACATCCTCGAAGCTCCATATCCCGGTGACTCAGCGGTACGTTTGTCAGCAGGTGTCTGCTGCATAGCGTCGATGCTAACCCACGCTTCAGCATTCTTATTTCTCGCCTCGTCGCCTGGATAGTGCCGGCAGTTCTGCTGACAAGGACAACTTCGATAAGCTCAAAGCAGCTTATGACGCTTGTTTGGACGAGGATACAATCAAAGAGCTCGGCATCGCTCCCTTGCTCGACGTTCTCAACGAGACATCGAAGCATTTCTCTTCTGGCGACCTTTCTTCCGCAGTATTGTACGCCCTCAAGACCGGACAGTCCAGCTTGATCTCTGCTGGCACCGGTGCGGACGACAAGGATCCCGACACAGTGATTGTATCCGTCTCAGCTCCATGGAGTGTCGGCTTGCCTGCCAAAGAGTTGTACGAGGACGAGAATATCCTGAAGAAGTACGAAGACACCATTTCTGAGGTCTTTTCTTCCCTCCAGTCGCATGGAGCTCTACAACACGTCGATACCCATGCTCTGGTGGCGTTCGAGAAGAAGATTGCAGCAGCCACCCCAGATGCGGAGGATCGTGACGATGTCACTGTGAGTTGAATACAGCCTGCTTAGTCTCCCGTCACTGACATTTGCAGAAATACTACAACCCCATGTCACCGAAGGATGCGGAGGCTTTAGCCCCAGAGTTCAAGCTCTCAAAAGTCCTTCACGAGCTGGTGCCATCGGGTTACACGCCCAATCGCATCATTGTCATGGCGCCACAGTATCTGAAAGACCTCAGCAAGCTGGTGTCCGGCACATCGAGAGAGACGTTGCACGTATATTTCCTATGGAAGACCATCCAAGCCTACTATAGTTTCATTGAGGCAGATGCAGTTGTCCCCATCACACGGTTCCAAAACGAGCTATCGGGCCAGGTACGTTTGCCGTTTCAACGTCGGCCCCAATTGCTGACGTCTTCCAGGACCCAGACACGAAACCAGAACGGTGGAGGAAATGTGTCCGTCACGTTGACTCTGGACTGGGCTGGATTCTGAGCCGCTTCTTCGTCGAAAAAGCCTTTTCGGCCGAGGCCAAGGCGTTCGGTGATCAGATCGTGACCGACATCAAGGATCAGTTCATTGAAAAGCTCAAGGTTACTGAGTGGATGGAGAAAGAGGTCATCGACTTGGCGATCTCAAAGGTTCACAACATTGTCCAGAAGATTGGATACCCAGACAAGGTATCCCAGTCCCGAGACCTCACGAGCCGTGGGACTTAAGCTGATCTATACCGTCGCAGAGCCCCAACATCCTTGACCCTGAGAAGTTGAAGGAATATTACGCTTCGGTCAACATCAACTCGACGACGTATTTCGAAAATGCAGTGTCGCTCATTCAAAACGAGGTCAAAGAGGAATGGGCTGCTCTCGGCAAGCCTGTAGACCGGGATCAGTGGGATATGACTGTACCCACGGTCAATGCGTACTACAACCCACCGGGCAACGAAATTGTCTTCCCAGCAGGAATCATGCAGTTCCCGGTCTTCGACGTCAACGTGCCTCAATATCTGTCCTACGGTGCCTTCGGCTCTGTCTCCGGCCACGAACTCTCCCACGCGTTCGACTCCACAGGCCGGCACTACGATCAGAATGGCAACTTCACGGACTGGTGGACGGAGAAGACGGTGGAGAACTTCAAGACACGAGCCGAGTGCTTCGTCGAGCAGTACGCCAATTTTACAGTCGAGGGCCCGGATGGTAAACCTCTGCACGTCAATGGGCGACTGACGCTGGGCGAGAACATTGCCGACGCCGGTGGACTCGCTGCTGCGTTCAAAGCATGGCAAAAACGGGCGGCAGAGAAGCCCAATCAAGACCTCCCCGGGCTGGACTTCTTCACGCAAGAGCAGCTTTTCTTTGTCAACTATGCCAATTGGTGGTGTGGGAAGACCAGGAAAGAGACGGCCATCCAGAGGATCTACCTGGACCCGCACGCGCCAAAGTTTGCGAGGATATTGGGCACAATGGCCAACTCGAGGGATTTTAGGGAGAGTTTCCAGTGTAAGGAGAAGAAGCCGGTCTGTGAGTTGTGGTGAGCAAACCGTGCCAACTGCTGCCGCCGGCCGTTGATTTGCCTGGAGGTGAAATTGAATCATTTCATATGTTTATAGGGCTATAAGGAAGGGTTAAAAGTATGCTCCGGGAATTCCGAGCTTGTCAACCATATCCATCTTGCTGCTGCACTGACTTTTCTTGAGTATGCCCTGCTATCCTCGATAGGGATGCAGGTTCGAAGCTGCTCTTCGTGTAATTATAACAGGTTCCCGCATCCTCTGACGGCACTGCTTTCTCCCACGGACGTCAGTTCAGTCCTCAGAGACGATACAATCACCGGTGACAGCACACCCGACGCCCCCATCACCAGAAGATGCGACTATCCACCTTTTAAACCCCTCCACGGCCAACTGGGCCGCAGACCAGAACTCCCGCGACCTCCGTACCCGCCCCTGTTCGAATCGGCACAACCGTGTGGTTCCCTCCTCGTTGCACGCAACGTTCGAGCCGTACGGGATTGGGATCCGGTTCGAGACATGTGCTTCATCCACCGGTGACATTACGATCGTGTCCGGCTGCCGTTCGGACCTCTCGATCTGGACTGCCTGTGCGGGTTGTTTCATCGTGCGTGGATCGACGACCGTGGCGGCTGACTCGGCGAGTGTCAAGGTGCCGAATAGCTCCTTTAATATAGATTTGACAACAGACGGACGCACGGACGAGAACCGGGTCCCTGAGTGAATGAAAGTGTTTATGTCGGGCCTAGTTATTTCGTCTTGTGAACCACACGAGGGATACTGGATCGATTGTCGCTGTTCGTCCGCTCTCTCCCTTCACTTCTCTTTTTCTCTCTCGCCGTTCGCAAAGTCGACTGAGTTGTTTGGTTGTGCGAGCCTGCCCAATCTCACTGCTACTCGATTATTGTGACTGATATTCTGGCGCGGAGTCTAGATTCTGGACTCGATCGATGGAAACGCAGCTCGAAGCTCGCGAACCGCTTCCTTGGCCATGTATCGAGGATTCTGACTTTCTGTCTCCGGCTCCGGCTCCGGCTCGCGGAACCTTCAAGACAGTGAGTGTGAGTGTGTGTGAGGGAAGGGCTACGAGTGTGCCTTTAGAACCGCCACACGACTTGTCTTCCTT
The DNA here is from genome assembly GCA_016109585.1 of Phialophora expanda. Taxonomy (NCBI): domain Eukaryota; kingdom Fungi; phylum Ascomycota; class Eurotiomycetes; order Chaetothyriales; family Herpotrichiellaceae; genus Phialophora; species Phialophora expanda. The sequence continues at coordinate 332,893 of JADWPR010000002.1, forward strand.
TATTTCCCTTTTTCTATCCCTTCTCTTGCGAATCGTTAAAGAGGAAAGACTCAAAAACCGCATCCCATCAGAATCGGAACTAGAGTCAGAATGGAATCAACCCCGTCCAAGGGGCGGCCGCTCGCTCAATACGTATGCGTAATGCCTACTCGTATGGATATGTGTGTGTGTCTGTGGGTGTTTCCCTCGTGTGACGGTATGCTTATCGCCCGAACGCCAGATGACCCCTCTCGCATCCCTCGCAGATTGCTCGCAAGTCGGATGGGGTCCGAATTTAATGGCAAGATCGTGGGTGTCGGGGTGTGTGTGAGCGCTGGCCTATCGACGTTCAATCCCATCGCATATCTCGTCGTGCTGGGCGTGAGATTCTAAGATCTTACATCCTCCACCTACCCACGCACATTCTCACTTACTCTCACCCATTTGCACAGTACAAGTCGCCTCCCCTCCCCTCCCCTCCCCCTCCTGGTGTGAGGGTCTCCGTGGGGAACCATGTTGTGGACTTGAGCCCGCTCGCTTCCCGGTGTGGTCTCGCTACTCGTAATCACGCTCGTTGAGCACTTCTTCTGTCCTGGGGATCTCGTCCTTGATCATGCCGTGCGCAGACAACGTACTGGATTGTTTCCTTGGACTGGGATTGTGTTGAGTTGGGTTGATGGAAGTTGGGGTCACCACGCTGCCTCTTAACATAGCCCAAAGGGCTGAGTTCCAGTATGTATATATGACCATCCGAGATTTACAGTATCGTGACCCACCGGGGGACTCGTACGTCACTCATCCCCCAGCTCCAGGTTCGGATTTATTAGACGATTCGTTAGAAGCACTGAGGGGGGAACCAGTTACCAAAGCTCTTGTATTTGTATTCCTCTAGTGAGCACATATTTCATCGAGTAAGTGCCGTGGATCTACCCAAGAGAAAATCCCAGGCCGGGATGGAGCCTAGCCTGATCCAAAATACCTAGCTCGAGTGTCGCTGACAGCTTCTGCATCAAGTCACCTCGTCGGGCACTACACTTAGCCTATTTGCGCTTCCTTGGGAGCTGCGCTGTCCTTGTCTCCATCCAGATGCTTAGGCTTGGGACGTGTTGGTAACCTGAACTCCTTCTCCTCGTGCAACTCGGATTCCATCAGGCTGGGGTGGTGGCCGGCCCGTTGAGACCACAGGGACACCAAAGCTTCTGTTCAAGTAGATATCGGACAGTCCTGGTTGGCGCGGGGGTAATACTGCTGGTCGAAAAGATTCTCCAGTTTGTAGATCTGTATATCCTCTATCTGCGCCTGCGACAATGGTACCAGTTGGGTCGCCGATCAGCCGAAATCGAGTACCTCGATCGAGATTTTCGTTGAGGATATCGCCTAACTCATCGTCCGTTTTGCCTTTCCACTTCTGATTATTGGCTTCATAGCGCTCGTATTGAACCGGGGTGGTGTTTTGGGTCACATATATATGCGCAACTGTGCCCATTCCGTGTGTTTATTTACAGAGGCCTTCAGCTTTCTTGATATCTCAGATGGCGTCTCTCTTGGTGCCTCAGACCACCTCGGAGGGTATCAGGGATATTACCGTTGCGTGGCGCCCGGAGACTACCGAATAATGCCTCAATAATGCCTGTAGCCACTGGGGGGTTATTTGCCACAAGGCCTTCACGACGATGGCTCTGTTGCCACCCCAAGGCTGTGCGAGGCTGAATTTTGGGTATAGAGGCTGCCAGGGTGCCTTGGTTGGTGCCTGGTTCAACAGCTCGGCGATGTGGTAGTGTCTCTTCATGGCACGCTCCCGTTTCACTCTGCCATGTTGATCCTGCTTGACAGCTTCTTCCCACTGCTCGTCTGTCACAATATCTACGTCGGGATCTTCGTCGTTGCTACTTTCGACGGCTTCGTAGTTATCGCGCGAGGCGCTATCGTCTTCCTCTTCGTCGTATTCATCGTCTTCATCTCCCTACCAACCACCAGTCAGTCAGTGTGTTGCTTGATATTGCTTCGCTTCGTCCTCACCAACAGAACGTCATCGTCAGGGCACAGCTCTGCATGCAACGCTCTTCAACGGCCGCCTGTCCACCATCCTGAGAGAATCTTTATGGGATGGATTTCTGGCTGTGATGGTGAGATGAGATAGGAGTAAGAGGGAAAGTTAGAGAGGGAGAAAAGTAGAAGTGAGGTGAGAGAAGAGGTAGATATAAATAAAATACAGGCCGAGCCTAGGATAGGAGAGCGACGATCAAAGTAAATAATTATACCTCTGACGCCTCTTCTAGACTTTACCTCTCTCTTATTATTTGTCAACTTCTGCAAGAACCTCTCTGCCTCTTTGGCCTAGCCATATTCATCGACTCCTTTAAACCTCTTCTCTTCACACCTATAGCATTCATCCTCACACTTCCCTTCTCTTACCTGTGAGCTGACTTTCCTGGCATCCCAAGCAGAACGAGATATAGGTCACACTTGAACCTAGACCGACTAAGTTACCTGTTGCGCCAAGGATCATCATGGCAGAAAAAGAGCCAGAAACATCGCTCTCACCAATTGACCGGTTTGTCGCAGCATCGGGTCGCTCAAGAGCTGATCCCGATGAGAGGACGGTTGTTAAGCACACGGTCGCCACTGCTCTCTCTAGATCTGATTCAACCAGGACGCTTTCTTTAGGACAAAGCAAAACTTAGTAACTTGATGGGCGCCAAGGCCGAGGAAGCTTGACACTATCAAATACCTCTTGCTTGGATCACTCTCCTCCCACACCAAGTCTTCAACCAAACAGGGAGACGGAAGATACAGAGGAGGCAGAAATGACTACCGACGAGAATAGATCTCACACAGTACTCTCGTTGACCACGGGCGTTTCGGGTGCAACGAGTGGGACAACGCATATAGTTAGTTAGCACAGGTAATAGTCGAAAACACGCTGCAAGTAATTAGTTTGGTCTGGTGGCACTCACTCAATTATACTACAACGACTCAACGCGCAGGAAGGAAGGAACGTTCGTTTCAAAGAGGTCGGATTCATGTATGTCTTTAGGAACCGTGCTTGAAGCAACGGCCCTCTCTGATGCTGGTGCTGGTGACCAACCAGCAACCGCACGCCCCGTCTATCGCTGGCACATCTCCCCCCTCTCCGCCGCACTCATCGACGGCCCAACCACCCCGCCACTCGTCTCCACAGCTTCCTCTTCTTCCTCCCCTCGCCTGTGGCGCCCCCTTCCTCCACCTCCGCCGCCTGCCTCTCCGCCTCGAAGGCCTCTCGCTCCAGGTTGAGCGCCTGGCGCGCCTCCTCCACCGCGGCCTTCTCGCGCTCGAACTCCGCCTTCGCGGTCTCGAACTCGTGTTTCTCGCGTCGGAAGGCCGTCATTGACACGGACAGGTCGTGGGTGTTCTGCCAGTACCCGTCCGTGGCGGTGCGGAGGGCCTCCCTCGCGGTTCGCATCGACGCCAACACGCCCCGTCGTTCGTGCTCGAACGCTCTCCGCGTGGCCTCGAGGTCGGCGATCTCTCTCTCCAGCTTCTCTTCGGCGTCTCTCAGCTCAGATATCATGATTAGTTGGATGATATCGTCTGTTGTTGTTGTTGCTGGTGCTGGTGCAATGACGTTGGAGGAGGATTCTGAAATTTCGGAGGATTGGAAGGTGGATATTGAGGGCTCGTTCGTCCCGTTGTCGCCGTTGCCGTTGCTGTTGCCGTTGCCGTTATTGTTGCTGTTGCTGTTGCTGTTGCTGCTCTGCGGGACGCCCTGACTTGAAGCGTTGTGGCCTCGATCAACTGATGCAATGAGGGCGGCACAGGTTTCGCACAAGTCGTCGGTGTTGATGAGACGAAGATTTGAAGGTGAGGAACTGGTGGCGTGCGCAAAAGAAGCCATTTCTGCAGCGACAAGGTCAACGCTTCACCCAAGAAAGAAGACGAAAAGAAAAAGAACGGTTCGTGGTTGTGCGCTGCGAAGGATGGATGAGATGAAATCGAGGAGAAGCGTAGAGACAAATGTGCGATTGTGGGTGTGTGAATAACGGCGCAGGTGGTGAATAGTGTGGACACCTTGTGAACACTGCCGCACCTTGTAAACAATAACAATGCACGGAAGACCGTATTGATTGTTTGTCTGGGTCTGCTTATCATTGGATCCAGTCCAACCACCAGTCTTTTAAGGGCATGGTGATATTCGTGTCCTGTCTTGACGACTTCTTGTGGCTTGTACTCGGGGCCGTGGACCTTGGATATAGCACTTCCTGGAAAGTGTGAAGTGTGTAGCACTCTTCGGAAAGTGTAATGTCGACGAACAGCATCTGAAATTGTTCAACATCAAACAAGTCCCACGTATCCTCTCCATGGCCATCCCATAATCTTCATACCCATACCTTCGGCCTGGTTCCCCTGTCTGAAATCGCGCTTTCCATACAGTGCATCATCGATCAACCTGGCTGGACACGGTTGTACATGTTGTGAAATGTAGGAAGCCCTCTTTGACGCATATAATCATCTTCCCCGATATTGTCGATGGTGTTATCGATTCCTCCAAGTTGGTTGATGGCACGTTGTACTCCAGATCAGGCTGCGGACTCCTTTCTCATTGTGATGTTCAGCTTTGCCAGACTTGTACCAATAGTCAGTACCTAGCATCCACCGACAACCACGGGTAGTGCTACTGAGAGGGCCCTAGTTCGATATCAGTAGGGATGGGCGCTGTCCCAGAAGGACAGTTGTCAGTCCTGCCTCTCTGAACTGGTCAGCGGAGTTTCTGCCTTGGGTCATGAATGTTCGTGGGTGACGCTAGTTTGCAGGATCCCTTGGCTTGGGGATCTTGAACCTCACATCGACGTCGCCCTGACCCGTAGGGATAGGATTCGACTTCTCGTCGAACAACGTTCTTTCAAAGAAGCGGACATTTCCCTCGTGATCAGCCAGCACTATTGACTGCTTCTGAGTTCCGTAAAGGCCGCTGATGCCGAGCTGCTGCGCCGTACTTGAGCCATTGACAGCTGGAGAGCCAGTCCGGATGGGTGTGTTGTGGCCGATAATGTCAACCTTTTCATGCTTCCTTGCAGCGGCGATCTCATCGTCCTTAAGACCAGTCATATCTTTCCTTCCGAGCGTGGGCACATAGATGGTATGCCTGAGGTCGGATATGTATGTCTCAAGGCCAGCATCGTCAGCTTTACCTTCTCTAGGCAGGGTTTCGTGCCTGAGCAAGTCAAGGAACCTTTCGATCAGTTGGTCTTCGGATTCTTCGTTCTTGACGCTCTGTCGAATAGTGTTCAACATAAGCTCCTCTCCTAGTGTCACTTTTTTCCACGAGCGGTCTGAGAAGGTCGCGTTGCTTAAGCCGACCGTCTGCACGACGTCCCCAGCTATCCAGGGAACTTGGCTCTGATCCTCCGCCCGGTTGGAGATGACGGCAAGTTTCTCGCCGATGTATCCGCAGACAAGGCTGAACCCGCCGGCATCCTTTGCAATGCCGGTGTTGACGACATTCTTGACGAAATCCTCCACCTGGCCAACCTCCTCTGCCAGAAACTTCTTGATGATGGCTCCGCGGCTGACGGCTGTTGGAGGAGGCGTGACGTCTTCGCGATAATTTGTCAAGACGGCGATCTTGCCCGTCTTTGTGACTCCAAGCCAGGTACCGTGGACATCACGAAGCATGTCTCGGCCTCCAAGGACGTGGGAGTGTGGCTCCGGCCACCATCGGGCGGTATCTGTTGGACGATTGAGGTATTCATCGCGATTGTCGATCAGAATCAGCCGATAGGACGGGTGAGCGGTCGATATCAGGGCGATACACATGTTGAATATTTCTGATGTGTTGTCCGAGGTAGGTGTTGTCCAATGGTAATGGATTGGAAAACGGGGAACGAGAATTTATATTCAAACCACCGCGAGCGGTTCCGGTCTCGTCACACCACAAGCCAGCTCCCGTCCAGAACTTTCCGGAAATGCTTGTGCAAAGACTCGTTTACACTCAATCTGTTTGCTGTCTATGGAGGTACAATCGAACAGTGCCCTCCTCAATACTTGCTGAAAGGGACGTAGGACAAGAGAAGCTTAAAGTTCGAGAACCGAGGCAGAAGCGTCAGATATGGAAGTCCCCTGTAAGGACCAATGGACAGATCCGTCACTTGGCACTGTTTGATTCGCTGAGCAGGCAACAATATCTCCAAGGATGGTTCGAACCTGAACGCTGTAGAATCGAGCATAGACGCCACAATGTTGAGATTGGAAGAAGAGGATTACGGAGAAGCGTTCATCGACGGCTGGCCGAGCTGTATGCTTCACCCTACGCCACCCCTCATCTTATCGATTAGACGAGGCTGACATGTGGACCGTGCGGAGTAGCATTCAGCCTGGTCTTGTGTCTTCTCATCGCCAGGCACACACCGACTTGTTCTCCTCGGTGTCAATGGGAGACGTGTCAAGTTGAGACCAAAAAGGAGGACACCTGTGCCTCGTGATTGACATATTGTGAATCTAACTGCCTGCTACACTGGGAGGGACTTGACCTCAGCCCTTCACTTCAGAGCGCCCTTCCGGAGTACTTCAGCTTTCGCTCCCAGCCACCATGTTCGGAATTATAGCAGACCTCATATCGTGAGTACAGCTCCGTGCACAACGCCACCATCTGAAGCCTGACACCCTCAGTTCTGTCACGACAATCCTCCTCCCCGCGTACCTCTCCTACAAAGCTCTGCGCACAAACGACCCAGCTCAGACCCATCCATGGCTCATCTACTTCACGATCCTTGCATTGACCCTCCTCTTCGAATCCTGGACCCTGTTCATAATCGGTTGGATTCCCTTCTACTCATGGCTCCGGCTCATCTTCCTACTCTACCTCGTTCTGCCCCAAACTCAGGGCGCCAAGATCTTATACCTGGACTACCTGGAACCATACATCGTGCACCATGAGACGCAGATCGATCAATTCATAGGCCAAACGCACGACAGGCTGCAACAGATGGGCCTGGGATACTTGAACATTGCAATTGAATGGGCACGAGATCGCATTCTGGGCCAGAAGAGTCCTCAACAAGGAGCAGCAGCAGCAGGTCAACAGCAAGGCGACGGTGCTGGAAGCTATGCGTCGTACGCCACAGACCTGCTCTCCCGCTTCGCCATGCCGGGTGCAAGGACGAACACGCCCACCCAACCTGGCACATCCTCCTCGACGGTCTACAACACCCTGTCCAACCTCGCGGGTGCTGCGTTCGCGACATCTTCAGCCCAGCGCTCTGCCGCAACAGAAGCAGCGTCCATCAACATTCCACCTTCGCTGTTCAACTTCGACAACATTCCCGGGCAATCCACCGCCGAGAAGGCCTCGTTCATATCCGCCCAACAGAACAGATTACAAGGCCTGCTGAAGATGCTGGACAAGGAACAGCAGAACCTCGATCTGGCATACGGTGTGGACCCACGCGGCGAGCGCGGTGGGAACGGAAGCCGAAGCGCCAGTGGCAGCGGGAACCACAGCAAGAGACCGTCAAGTTCGGGGTCTGGGCTTGCCATCGGAGGGGGGCTCAAGACCAAGTCCAGGAGTGAACAGTCGTTCGAGAATGTCGAGTATGACGAAGCCGACGACCGGGAGCGCGACCCCCGCCGAACGAGTGGTGGGTGGATTGCCGCGGGGGTGACCGGGTGGCTCGCTGGCTCGAACCCGGGCGGAGGCGGAGAACCCGACCGAAGCGAGCGCGAGAGGAAGAGAGATTCAGGCGACACGTTGACCTCGCGCGGTTGGTCTGCGGCAAGGGATATTACCGAGGAGATTTCGAGGGGCATGAGTAGTGGGTATGATAGGTCGAGAGAGGAAGGTGAGCGACGGAGATGAATGCCCTCCTCGAAGTAGAAGAGAAAGCCCGTCATATTTTATCAACGCAAAGGCTACTTCCTTCGAGTAGGACGGGTGCAGGAATTGATATCCTCAAAGCAAATACACTACACTCGTATCAAACAGAACCTTGAAGCGTTTCCATCTGGGTGGTGTAACACCGGTGTTTTTCGCGCCTCATCAGCTATCCTGCCCGCAAACTTATAGCAGGATGTCCAGGCACCTTGAGAACTCCACGGCAGCCTGGCCATCCACTACCACCACCACCAGGTGCGTGCCGCCATACTTCTTCTTTCTGCAGCACTACTTCCCCATTTCTCCCGGCCGGGACTCTGCATCGGCGAGCGTCTTGTGGTCTGAAGCAAGCCAGCGACGCGCCCATTTTCCCCTTCATCCGATCATCCAGAGCACGAGGTCGACGGGGAAGGGGTACGCCGCTAGCGCCGCCTCGTTGACGGACTTATTGTTTACAAATGTAGATGGCGGCGCTGGAATGATAGATAACTCGGGCTCTTGAAAACGCGAGATGAAATGAATGCGTCATCCTATGTAGACCATTACATATCGAGAGCCCTGGCTATATATCTGGGGTTTTTTCCCCTCGCACGCGAAAACACGTGGATTTGACACTGGCCCTGACAACACGGGGCTTTCATTTGGGTTTGGTCAGAGGCAGGCAGGCAGGCAGGCAGGCACGATCTGTCGGCCTCATTCAGCTACTATGAGCGTGAGCGGCGACGGCGACGGCGACTACTTGAGTTTCCCCCCCTGCCTGCTTGTATGCCGAACATTTTGAAGAATAGGGGCGTGACTACCTCGTACAGTACGAGGTATCTCGGCTAGAGATATTGTAGCCGCAGCGCACATGTGAAACGGTGAAAGTGATACTGTACCAGCGGGCCGTTTGAGCTGTTTGAGCTTTCCGCACAGCACGGCACACAAGCGAAAAGGGGGAGAGAGATTTGGATTCGTCGTTGGTCTACACAAGCTCCTTTAAACTCACTCGCAGATTTTCGGTCCTTAATTATTATGCTTCTTTATGCCAGTAATGTCTCGGAGCAGTGGCGTCAACAAGATTCAATTATCAAACAGACTACGAGTAGATAGCAACAGTAATGCTACTTCCCACCTGCCGTTGTTGACCACTATTCTCTGGGCTGGGCTCCGATGTCTACACCTACGCCTATGTCTCCGTTGCGAGAACAGTCAACTAACTCCGTGGTTGTTGACGGTCCCTTTTGGTAGATGTATGCCGCGGCGTCTGCAGGTGTTGATTTGGAATCACAAAAAGCGTATCACCCTCCCAGGCCCATGGTGCACGGTAGACAATGGCACAAGCCTGGGACTGAAAGCCACTTACCAGCAAGCTGAGGTCAAGGGCACTTAGAACGAGATGCGCGTCTGTGTGCATTGCGAGCAGAGGTTCATTCGTCATTCGCCTCACTATATCTCATGCTCCGTAATCCATATACATATTCCATGCCTTCGTTCCATCAGTGCATATATCCTAGTCGTCATGGTCGCATACATCGATATACAGTCGGCCAACCCACGCCAATGTGCTCCCTGTGCACATGAAAACCTGACCCAGAACGCTCATGCCAACGACAAGAACCTCGGTGGTGCGTCTCGCGGCCCGCCTTGTACTCCCAATATCAGAATGCCAAAGGTCCGTATTCATCATTTCAATACGCGGTGCGCGCCCAAAAAAACAACCAAAAACAAAAGACTTTTGATTGCTGTTGCAGTCAAAGACCCAAAGGTACCTCAAACAGGTGCTGAGAGCCAGTCGAGGAGATGGCTTTAGCGCTGTCACTCGGCAGTGTTCCCACGTCTCTCCGTCCTTATCCGAAATCTTTCTCGGAATCTTCTAGCCAGGCCTAAGCGCTCCTCGTCATTTGCAGGCTGGTCAGAATTTGATCCGAGTCTCTCGATCCTCATCTGCCTCAGCGCGGCGATGCGTTCGGCCCGAGAACCATGAGCCAGGTGTCGAAGATTGGCGATTGTCTCCCTGCGTCCACCGCGTTGAGGGCTACCAGCAGAATCAGCTGTTCCCGCGGCCGGTAGCGGCGGTGGAAGTTGGCCGTCCTGGTCAGTGGTGGCGGTGGAGCCTCTCCTCTCCTCTCCTTCGATCTCTTGACCTAGTGGTCTCAAATCGATACGGCACAGTGGACACGTGCCGCTGACGTTGAGCAACCATGGGTCGACGCAATCGGGGTGGAATTTGTGATTGCAAGGTAACACACGTACTTCCTCTCCCTTTTTGAAGTCCTCGGTACATATTGAGCAGCCTAGATGTCCTTCGGCATCAGTTCCATCGGGATTAGTGGTGGCTATCGCTGCCTGAGCCCTGTCGCTCTGTGTTTCCGAAGTGACTACTTCAGCCGCCACAGCCTTGTTGGCCGCGTCGGCATTGTCTGTTGAAGGCGTCGGAGTGGATCCAGCATTCATTTCAATGTCTGATCCTTCGGCGGGTTTCGGGGGTAGGTCTTGGTGGTCGCCAAATTTAACAATGGGTAGTGTCTCGAGCATTGCCCGCGCGATACCCTTGGCACGACTCTGCCTTCCTCTTCCCACAATATTCCGGGGTCCATACCTTTCCGGATGTCGGTGCGCTCTTATCGCTCCAGTGACAATGATGACAACGAAAAGGGCGGTGATGATTCCAGTAATAGAATAGAGGATGATCATGGCGACGGCAGTCGTCGGAGAATTACCGAGACCACCGTTTCCACCCCAGCCAGGCGAGGATGAATTGGTGTAAGAGTTGAGATCCGGGAGGATTGTTGCGGTTCCAGGACTTTCATCTGTCAGACTCAAGGCCGCGAGACTTGATGCCAGCATGGTGTCGGTGGTTGTCAAGATGCCGCCGATGGTGGGCAAAGTTTCCAGCCCGGTTGCTATACAATGATCGCTGGTCTCGCTGTACAATATCACAATGTTGGCCCGCTGCGAGTTGACCACTATGCGAAAGACTTGACTGGCATCCAGATTGCCCGTATAATCTTCCGGGTCGCAGGACATGTAGGAGAATTGATCGACATCGGCGATGTCGTTAGCGTTGGACGCACCGACATTAACCAAGTGTCCTTCTACGTCCACCCGTAGAAAGTTGTCATGCGACATCTGAGCATATTGTCCCAGGGGTGCCAGTCGTACCACGGGGATGCTCGAGAACTCTGTGCCATTCATAATGAACCGCGGCGAGGTGGACGAGGGAAATAGATCCTGTGTGCTGTTTGACGGCGCAATTGTCTGAGCTGTTGTTCTGGTGCCGAACGACGACAGCACTGCGATCGTGACGACCAGCCATCTTCCACAGCTTCGCAGCCCGTGCATGGTGCTGTCCATTGTGCTACTGTCAACTCTTTCCTCTCACTTGGCCGTACGTGTGACTTTCGTCGATGCCGTCACTTCTGACCACTCGAGTAGGATTCGGTCGGCTCGCTGCGTTCAGATGGCACAGGACGGTGGATGCATGGAACTGGTGAAGAGTGGAGCGATTCGAAGACTTAATATATCAACGCTACAATTCTGATCACACTGCCTCCGGTTGGTAATGGATGGGCGTTAATGCTTACATCCGTAGGCCGAGACTCGGTGATGGCTTACTCGGAGGGGGGGCGGGTAGTTAGAAGGGTGTCGCTTAGGCGGGAAAGGAGCAGGGACAGATGAAAGGGGATTTGGAAGCACGAGTGAGGCTGTGCTTCAAGGAGTCGCAACGGTTTCGTGTTTGAGAACTCGTCACAGGTGAGAGTGGTGTTGACGGCCGACTTGCGACCTGCTTCAGGTTGCAGCTGATCGGAAAGCCAGGATGGTGGAGTGATCCACACGACCTGGAGTCGGGCGGCCTCGTTTCGATTGGCGGCGGATATCGAGTTCAAGAAAACCCAGTCTCAAGACTCCTGGGGACACGAGCGTGATGGCAAATTCCGGCGGCTGGAAAATGCGCGCGCTCAACTGCGAGGCAACGTGGGCACAGCGGGAGGCGCATCAATCCTCCGTGTGATTGAACATTCAGGCAAAGAGTCGTCCGCGCGTCAGAGACGTTTCCATCTCGTCTGATGCAGGGGCACAAGCGGAAGGAGACCTGGGTAGCAACTACGACCCGCGATGACCACTCGTGCCACTCCATTGGCACCTGCGATGAAGGAATGGGGGGGCGATTGTTCGTCCGTGCGAGCGAGTGGTGGAATCACACCGAGCGGAGTCACGCAGGCTCGACGAGTTGGCCCGGAAGACTCCTTTACCGAAGCCGGTGTCGGTCAGTGCTGGGCTCTGCCAACGCCTATCGCACCCAGCGGCGTATCGTTCCGCAATCGAGCTTACCTAAACCCCCACCTTACCCTGTTGGCGTGCGAGTACGCGTCACTCGCGACCATTATGTGAATCCATCTTGTTCAATCCCAGTTACCAAACCGACAGGGCGATATGGTGAAGAATAGTCTTGGATCTTAGCCACGCTTGCGCCGAGTGCAGTTTCGCTTCCAATGCTAGTTCTTCAATCGTATCGGTGGTACGAGTATAGCAGGCATTTCATGGCGCCCAGCAAAAGCCCAGTCGAGAATGTTGGCAGCAGGTCTGCACTCGCTCAAGTCAAGCCTTAGCACTCGGCTTCTACGAATCATCCTATTTAGACGAGGCATCAGCTTCGTATTCTCCGCGTGACCCGAGGAGGTCCCGCCACATGGCAGAATTATTTCTCAACGCTACCGCGGGGTTATAGGCCGGGAAGCTTAGCATCTCTCGAAATATCACAGAGCGCGGCGGTGACATTCTCGCAGGCGAGTATCCGGAACTAGATGCCTCCTGTTGCGCGGTTTAGTCTCAGTGTCCAAGATTCACGACCGTCTTTGCCATTGACATCGTCAGCCTCCATGGGTAGAACTAGATCTACAGGGAGCACATTTGTGCATGGTCGAATCAGGCTTGCAGTATCAGCGCACCAGGGAGTATGTTGCTAGCAAAGCATCAACTTGTCGTTGAGCCAAAGGGCATGTCTTTGATGCAAAAAGTAATGCTGTCACCAGCGCAGTGCCAGTTTGAGATGACCGAGAGGGTGAAGATGCGCAGCTGTCGACGTCATCGGCTACAGGAAGCTCTGACTGCTCTTTTCCCCGAGTCTCTCGTATGACCATCCACGACACGGGCTCATCAATGGTGAAGCAATGACAAGCTCAAGCAGGGTACGCGCTTCCTCTGTGGCTTTCCCAGCATTTGTTCTATATCTCGCATCATGTGCCGCAGCCCTGCCTGTGTACCCTACGCAATCACCCATCCTGCTGGATCATTCGCAAGGCTATCAATTTGACCCCCTGTTACATCTTCCAGGCATTTCTCCGTACTTTGATGCCGTGGGATTCGGTTTGGAACATGAAGCACCGACGGGCTGTACAGTCACTGCTGCATCGTACCTCATCCGACATGCTGCTATTTACGCGAACGACGACGAGTATGAAGAATATATCAAACCGTTCCTCTGGAAGCTGGAGAAGCACAGACAGGGCTGGTCTGGTCCTCTCGAATTCATGTCAACATGGGTTTCGCCAATTTTAGAGGACCACCTGGAGGACATCACTCCGTCTGGTGCAGAAGACGCAAAGAAGGTCGGCGATCATCTTGTCAAACGATATCCGAAGCTGGCACCCACCGTGAAGAAGATCTTGGCCGACAAGAAGCCCAGAACCTTTGATACCGCCGTGGCCATGGCAAAGGCGTTTCCGAATCACGATGATATCGAGGTGGTGCGATTCCTTCGCAACCACAACGACAGCTTTGACAGCTTAATCCCTCACAAGAGTTGCTCGGCCTTCAACAAGGTTCCCGGTGCCAAAGAGATGGCTGAGTTCGTCCACCACTATGCGCCGCACGTGTCTGGGCGTCTAGCACGATTCAGCCCTTTTCAGCTCAGTGACACCGACGTTGTTGGGCTGCAGAGTCTCTGTGGTTACGAGTCGGCGATCAAAGGCGAACGAAGCCCGATCTGCACTGTCGTAAGTTGTCCATTTCGTCAAACATGTATCTGACGACTTGTGCACGCGCCACCTATTAAGACAGTGTCCCTGCTTTCCTTTCTTTGCCCGCACTCATTCATCTTGATCACACCAACACAGGTGCTAACGACTTTTACAGTTCACTGACGCCGAGTTCTTTGCGTATGAGTATGCTTGTAAGTTTTGGCCAGCCACTCTTTACCCCCTGTTCACAGATAGTGACATTCTAACCTTCGCAGGGGACCTCAAGTATTCACACATGGTCGGGCCCCTGAACGCATTGTCACCTTACTTGGGCTTCCCCTGGCTTAAGACACAGAGCGAGCTCTTCCAGCAAGTAGACGGCGAATCAGAGCGCGACTTAACCACAGATACAGGCCCTGGTTGGCCGTCATCCCAGCGCTTTTTTCTCAGTTTCACCCACCGTGAGGTGCCGCCCTTCGTGGCCACAGCACTGGGAATATTCAATTCGTCTTCTTCTGCCATGGAAGAATTTCCTACGGACCATATCAACTGGGCACGGTCTTGGAAGATGAATGATCTCATCCCGTTTCTGGGACACGTCGGCATGGAAAAGATGACATGCGATGATCGACCCGGGCGTGAGGGTGAGTACATAAGAGTCATTGCGAACACGGCACCAAGGCCCATACCTAGCTGTCAGGACGGCCCTGGAGCGAGCTGCCCGATGGACCAATGGGTCGCCATCATTGCTCAGGGAGCAGAGAAGTACAAAGACTACGATAAAGTGTGCAGCAACAGTTCATGATGGAAATCCACTATTTGGTGTACTCTCGCACTCCAGTCTTCCCGCAAACACGATAGTCCACGCACCTGTGAGATCCCTCGATGTACGTCCAACTCATCAGGAACAGCGATATCAGAGGGGAAAACCAACCGCTTCCTGGGCTGCAACAGCACGCTCGATGAATACCACGCCTTGGTCTCCTCATGGCTCTTCCTTCAGTCGTCCACGGCTATCTTTGCATCCTCCCTGGCCTGTACGCCTTCATGGAGATCGTATACTTGTACGTATGGTTCTTTGGAAACATTGATATCTACCACCCACGCGACGTTGCCGAGCCGGAACATACTCTAGTGACCGGGTTAGCTGCCATCCGCCGGTCCCTTTCTTTGCTTCACATACCTTTCAGACTACAGGCTGGGATTCAACTTCATAATCACAGCCACGCACGGCTTCTTTTATTCGAGAATTGGAACGACCTTGTTTATGCCAATCTGCCGCCGTCCCTGCAGCTGCTATAGCGTAGCGTCTCTGCTACGGTTGCTGCACATGCTTCCTGATCCTAGTTACTCTTCCCTTCGGGGGTACTATGCTTGTCGGCTCATGGAGGACCGTAACCTTCGACGCCTGAATCAACCTGTGGTTACATGCTCACAACACCGTTATGGCCCTGCTTGAGATTCTCCTGCCGACCACCTAACCTCTCCCACTGACGCACCTACCTGTCCTCATGGTCATTGTTTGCCTCTAATTCGGGCTTGCGTACCTGAACTGCTCAACCGCAGGCTTCTGGATCTACGAATGGCTATCACCCCGGTTCGACTCGTGGAAAGCGTGGTGCACGACATCCGTTATTCCCTGGCCGTGATCGTGGTCTTTTTTGGGTCCGAGGGTCTGTGATTACTGCGGATGCCAACGCCTACACATTGTCACCTCGGTTAGGGGCCGGCTTTAAGCACTGTCTGGCTTACTTAATGATTAACGATGCATTCTACCCTTTCACCATCATGTAATGTTGGACCCAAATGTCCTGCTTCTGCTTGGTACATGCGTTCCGTCATGGAAGCTCATCTCGGCGAATAATTGTGGACCTGGGTGCAATTGACCTGCTCTCGCATTTTACCTTAAACCCTGCTCGAACTAAAATTCATTTGGATGAAGCACTCCTGTACGAGTAGAAGCATCCACGGCGCCAGGATCGTGGCTGAAGAGAACCCACCATGCCTACTCGGTGCCTACCACCGACCTACCGCCTCTCAATGGCTGACGTAATTATGGGCTCCGATCCCATTACGTCATGTATAGCTTGCTACCGAACTGAAAGCTGTCATCAGCTCGTTGGTACTTCTACGCCTGAGAACACGACTTCTATCAACCTACAGATTATACCTCCAGAATGGCACCATCACGGGGAAGCCCCGCCCCCCGGGCAGCTCAAGCCAACGAGCATGACGCCATCGCCGTCGACCAACAGTCAAACTCGGCACTCCTCTCCGCGAGGCGAAACATGAACTATCTCCTCTCCCCGACCAGCGCCGAGAGACCGGCCCGCCTGCGCACACGAGCACTGCTACGCACAGTGCGATACATCGGGCAGTTTATCCTCTGGCGCCTCGTGCGCTGGGCGAAATACATCGCCGTGGGTTCACTCGTAGCGGCCGTCGGAGCCACTGCGATTGGAGGGGCGGTCAGTGGAGTGGCTTGGGTACTTGCTCCGACGTCGATTGGGGCGGGAATCGTTGCCGCGGGTGTTTGGGGTGTGGGGCGGTTTGCGGCCAGGAGATTGCATGCGAGGTGGATGAAGAGTGGAGGGGATTCAGGCGCAGAGGTCAGGGAGAGGGTGGAGGACCGAGGGGGGGAGGTCCGGAGGGAAGGGAGTTATGGGATGGATGTTGGGCCGCGAGCTGTGCCTTGGTGATGGAGTGTCGGCAGGATTGACCGGGGCGAGAGCGGTGGGAAAGGGTTGTTTTAGCGACCGGTTATCAGTCCCAAAGGCAGGAGGGTCTCCGGCAGTGGTTAAGGCAGCATGACAGAAAAAGAATCAAATCGGCATCACCTAGTTCTGAACAGACATGTTCTCCCTAAATCCAAGCCTACGGTGCCCATCGCACACAATCCCTGAGAGTGCACCAGTCCAAGGCTATTAAAGGCATTTTCACAGGACGTACGAGGTAGATGTTCCGAGGTGCAAACACTGCACCGCGCTGGCCTTCAGGACGATTCTCACTCTGGATGAAAATGACAGGTCTGCGATGCCAACCAAAGTATTCGTACCTTCATCGGCCCAGATTTCGATCCTTGATGACGGACCGCCCTATCATCAACAACGGTGACAGCTCATCAACAATTCAATCTGCAGGCTGCAACAAGCGTTGACGCATCCCTGTATGCAGTGGCCTGGGTTCCTCTATCCCAACAATTTCCATGCGTGTTGCTTGCGCGTCATTGTATGCCGGAAGCATAACTTCACATGCCATCGAGGACGGAAATATACTCCGTACAGCATCAACAGATATCATATGATAAGGCCAGCAGTCAGCATACTGTGTCGTCTTGGAGGCACCAATGATCTTCATTTCAGCGGACAGATGGAAATGCGTGCCGGCTTTTAAAGGCTTTATACGAAATACGCCAACCATACGAAGAGCGAAGCCCAACCGTTTCGGAGGGGCCAGTCGGAGTTAGAGACCCGAGATCTGACGACATGCAGCCCAATGAAGATTTGGTTGGGCTGAAGGGGGCTCCTTGAGGAACTTGCTGTTCTTGCGGGCCGCCGTAATCAAATGCAGTCACTCCTTCAGAGGCGATTCAGACACCAATGCCAAACACTTGCATGCAATGTCCGAGAATGCTGTCCCCCCTCCGTCGCTATAATTGAAGATTGCCATGCTGTGTGATCGGAGCTGTGAAAGACGGAAGAACCGATTCGGGGAGTGTTGATCCGTGTGCCTGGACTTCTAGCGTGTTTCTAGCGCAAGGCACAGACGACGATTGTCCAATCAAATAATTCCCGAGGGCGCTAGCTGTTGGAATTAGTGACGTTGCCTTCCCCAACAAAATCGAAATCCTTTCACTTTGCCGTCGCCGCTTGCCAAACTCCAGATTTTTCTGTTGTGGTGTCAGCCAGTGAGGAAGGGAAAAGTCGCTCAATATGATTTGCAGGTCCAGTCCTCAACGGACCTTTATCGGCCCCTAAATCATGTTTTCTGCCCTGGAGCGGCCAATCTTACCTCGGTATCTGCTGAGGTGGTCTGTTCACTTCTAACCCGTAACCTGACTGCCTTCGTCCCTTCCCACCGCCTTTCCCCACAATTGCCTTCTCAACATATCTGAGAAAAGTCTCAAACAGACCAACGCTGATTCGGGCCAAGCTCACACTTCCATATATCTAGATACCCACCAGCTCGTCTCTCTGCTCACTCTTCCCTCGCTCCTTCATCCTCCCATCGACCACTCCTCACCTGGCATCAGTTGAAACTCACCCAAGCTTCGACAATGCCGTCCTCACAACCCACTGCCGGTGACCTGGCTGTCAAGCCCGAATTCCAGTCGTCACAACCTCCAGCAATGGCGAAGCCTTCCGAACCCAACAGAAATACCAAATATGACCCCAAGAAGCCACACATCACAGAGACACCGATGACCCGGTCCAACTGGTACAAGCACGTCAACTGGCTCAACGTCACCCTCATCGTCGGCATTCCTGTGTACGGCTGCGTTCAAGCCTGGTGGACGCCTCTGCAATTCAAGACGGCCGTCTTCGCGGTCCTGTATTACTTTGCAACTGGTTTGGGAATCACAGCTGGTTACCACAGGTTATGGGCACACACCTCGTTCTCCGCCACTCTGCCACTGCGGATATTCCTCGCTGCCGTCGGCGGTGGTGCCGTTGAAGGTTCAATCAGATGGTGGGCACGCGACCACCGAGCTCACCACAGATACACCGATACCGACAAGGACCCATACTCTGTCCGCAAGGGTCTGCTCTATTCCCACCTTGGCTGGATGATCATGAAGCAAAACCCCAAGAGAATTGGACGTACCGATATCTCGGATCTCAACGAAGACCCAGTCGTCATCTGGCAACACAAGAACTACCTCAAGGTTGTCATGTTCATGGGTCTCGTCTTCCCGACACTCGTTGCCGGCCTGTGCTGGGGTGACTACCTTGGTGGCTTTATCTACGCCGGTATCCTCCGAATCTTCTTCGTTCAACAAGCTACCTTCTGCGTCAACTCTCTCGCCCACTGGCTCGGAGATCAGCCATTCGACGATCGCAACTCACCTCGTGACCACGTCATCACTGCCCTCGTCACCCTTGGTGAGGGATACCACAACTTCCACCACGAGTTCCCCTCGGATTACCGGAACGCCATCCAGTGGCATCAATATGATCCTACCAAGTGGTTCATCTGGACATGCAAGCAGCTCGGCCTGGCATACGATCTTAAGCAGTTCCGCAGCAATGAGATCGAGAAGGGTCGTCTGCAACAACAGCAGAAGAAGCTCGACCTGAAGCGTTCCAAACTCGACTGGGGTGTTCCTCTTGAGCAACTCCCTGTCATGGAATGGGATGACTATGTTGACCAATGTAAGAATGGACGTGGTCTCATCGCTGTTGCTGGTATCGTCCATGATGTGACCGACTTTATCAAGGACCATCCCGGTGGCAAGGCCATGATTGGCTCTGGTATTGGCAAGGACGCGACTGCCATGTTCAACGGTGGTGTCTACATGCACAGCAACGCCGCCCACAATCTGCTCTCTACGATGAGAGTTGGTGTTATCCGCGGAGGAGGTGAAGTTGATATCTGGAGAAGATCTCAATTGGAGGCTAAGGGCGAGGTCAGCCGTGATTCGTCCGGAGAGAGGATTATCCGTGCTGGCTGGCAACCTACGAAAGTGCTTCAGAACACGCCCACAGCCGGTGCTGCCTGAGGGAGGAGGCTTATGATCATTACGAAAATACTTATCTGGAAGCGACATGTACAATCCTGTAGGGCGTTGCCGGGGCGCATTGGTTCAATGATAATGGGCCGGTTTCTATGGATATCCGCAACGATTCAGGCTCACCAAGAGCGATGAGATTGACTCTTAGGAAGCTTTAGGCTGCAAAGCACCAAATATTACAATACTCAGCGCCGAATCTTGACTTCTACAGAGACCATTTCCTTTGCTCCGAAATGATGAAGGCATAAGCCGTTGTTGAGCCGCGGATGTGTCATCCTGACCTTGGCGACCGCTGAGATGTCCAGGGATGTTGTCCTGAACCCCGACGCTAACCTGACATTTTGAGTCCCCCGGTGGCCAATCGTTCACAAAGGAAGAGCACACGTCCAACTTGTGAAGCCTTACCAAAGACCTCGTCACACGGCATATCTCTTAGGGTACTCGGTAGAGAGCTCCATCATACATATCATAGCTGCACAATATTAATATATGACCGGGGGGGGGGGG